>JABAKD010000014.1:1989555-2042427 GCA_012845835.1 Undaria pinnatifida
TACGTTATACTGTAAAACATTTTCTTTTTTGGGTGCTTCAATCGTCTCGTTTCCTGTGGCACTATATATAGCATCACATTTATCCCCTTAAAAGAATGTATAGTTTCCACGCACAGATTGAGCTGCCCCACCCGCCCCACCCCCGCCCCAACCCCCCCCCCATGATAAACTGGTGCATTTTTTTTTTTTTTTTTTTCCCAAAACCGTCAGATTTATCCCCTTAAAGGATTTATAGCCTCCACGCACAACTTGCCCGCCTGTCCACCCCCCCCCTCCAACCCCGCTCCCTTTTGATCAAAACCAGCCCCCCACGTCCTTCAAAACTCCGCCCTCCCCTCACCGGTTATTCGACTTCCGGGATTCACTTGATAAACGGATGCATTCCTTTCACAGCGGTCAGATTTTGTCCCCCTCAGAAACGGGTTTTATTGATTCCACGAACAGACTGACTAACATCACCCTGTTGACCCTGATAGCTACACTGTAGTTGCAAGGGAAGTCGCCGATTTATATCCTTAATGAGGGCACACAACCCGTAATACGCGCCATCGGAGCATCACACAAAGCTTGCAAAGATGAGTTTCGACAAAATCTTCGATCTCACAGCTGGAGTGTATTTTCATTTTTTATAATAAAGCACACTACGAATCCCTAACACATTAAAATGTATATACCACACCTAAAATACTTTTGTATACCACACCTAAAACAAAATGTGATAGTCTAGAATAATAAATATTAATACCAGGCAATCGATATCACCTAGTTGCCTATCCAACCAGCCGTGCCGTAGCTCCAATTCGTTTATTTCCGCCCCCCTCCCCCGCTCCTCCCGCCCCCCTCCTTCCCCACCACCCGCACCGTCGCCTGGACCTCGCACATTTAGTAAAGTTCCTCCCAGGTATACATTCATGCGACCTAAAGGGGTTTGATCCCCCCCCCCCCCCCCCCATCGCCCCCCCCCCCCCCCTCGTTATGTTTTGTCCCGTTGTCCCACCTAAATTCAAAATCTGCCAGAGTAACAAACACTACCAGGCAGTTGATATCACCTCTTACCTTTCTTGCCATCCATGCTATAGCTCCAATTCATACCCCCCCCCCCCTCGCCCCCCAAACGCCCCCTCCTTCCCCACCACCCGCGCCATCACCTAGACCTAGCACCACGCGTGTGTATAGCAAGATCCTAATCGATATACATTTATGCGACCTAAAGCTATTGGAAATCCCCCTACTCCCCGCCCCCCCCGTTCGAAAACTCCGCCCTCCCCTCACTGGTTATACTACTTACAGGACATACATGACAAGCTGGTGCATTCCTTCCACAACCGTCAGATGGGTCCCCCTAAAGGTTTTATAGTTTCCGAGCACAGATTGAGTTGCCCCGCCCTCCCGCCCCGTCCCGCCCCCCCGTCTCCCCCCTCCGCCCCCGCTCGCTCTTGTTCAAACCCAGCCCCCCCGCCCTTAAAAACTTCGCCCACCTCTCACCGGTTATACGACTTACACGATATACATGATAAATTGATGCGTTTCTTCCACAACCGTCAGATTGGTCCCTTAAAGGTTTTTTAGTTTCCGCGCACAGATTGAGTTGCCCCGCCCGCCTCTTCCCCCCGCCGCGCTCACTTTTGTTCAGACCCAGGCCCCCACGCCCCTAAAAACTCCGCCCTCCCCTCACCGGTTATAGAAGTACGACTTGCGGATACACTTGATAAACTGATGCATTTCCTTCCACAGCTGTCAGATCTTGTCCCCTTCAAAAACGGGTCTTATAGTTGCTGCGCACAGACTGACTAAAATCACCCTGTTGAGCCTGATAGCTACACTGTAGTTGCAAGGAGAATCGCCGACCTATATCCTTCACGGGGAACGACCCGCCGCAAATGTCAATTTTCAGGCACGGGCGTCGTAGCTGCGCTGCAACCTGTCAAATAACTCGGTAAGGAGAGGCGATCATTGATATTTGTACTGTGGTTTTTGGTTCCATTGCTCTTGTTTCACTGCATGCCCGCGGGTCGTCACTCTTACAGCACTCCAGACAGCAGGCGCGTTCGTCTATACTCACGATTACCGTGCGATTCGTACGGTGCAGGCAGCCCAACCGCTGTAGTTTGTAGCCGCGATTTGGTTAGTTGTGGGAACGGGAGAACTCTATGCTGTTGTTGAGTGGATATCCGCGGCCGACCCAGGCTACGGTAGGGGGGTCCCCTTTTGGGCCTTTTATTTCAGTGGCAGGGGTCACTCGCGCAAGTAACCCCTTTGTTCCTATGCGATCTTACGAATTTTTCAAGTTTTACATCCACGAAATCAATACGCAATGCAAAAGTGATCTAAGCTGCGCCAAAACAAGTGCCTAAACCATTTTCATCCGTGAGGTGCAGAGTCGCTCGTGCGAGTGGCTCAAACACACCAGTGAAAACGGGGGTACGTAGCCACCGTCGGCCATGTGAGTTCAGTTTGCACATTGGACCTCTTCACTTGTGCGCCTTTTTTCGTATCGTGCGTTTGTAGGCGGGAAAGCGTAGTATTGCCCGGACGAATTTTTATTTCATTTGGTTTTTCGGATCTTCCTAGGGCTCCAGCACCTTTCTTTGGGAGACCACGGACTCTAGATTTTTGACAAGAGTTATTGTGAGAACAACAACAAGAACAACAAGAATCCTTAATGAGGACACACACCCCATAATACGCGCCATCGGAGTATCACACACAGCTTGCAAATATGAGTTTCGAATAAATCTTCGATCTCACAGCTGGTCCAGCGCTTTGCTAATTAGTCTAAGTGTGCACCGCCCGACGCCTGATGATGCAGAACGCCAGATCTCACTGGTCGGGGAGTTCATTCGATCAATACAGGTGTGCGTGAGTGGAGAGCAGAAGAGGGTGTTGAGGTCTTAGTGGGGTATTAGACCATGAATAGTCCGTTTGACCACTTGCAAAAGGTTAACCAATATACCTTACCCACACTAAGCCTTATTAACACTCTTCCCCCTTGAAACGACGGGATAGCAGGTCGGCCGGATATACCGGCGGACCTGTCAGTATATCCAAGCCGTTTCATTTCCTGGGTATGCCGGGGAGAAGAGTATTTCCCAAATTCGACATGGGGAAAGTCTGAAAAAGTTTAACATAAAAAATGAAAATACACTCCAGCTGTGAGATCGAAGATTTCGTCGAAACTGTTTATTATAAAAATGGAAAATACACTCCAGCTGTGAGATCGAAGATTTCGTCGAAACTCATCTTTGCAAGCTGTGTGTGATACTCCGATCGCGCGTATTACGAGTTGTGTGTCCTCATTAAGGATATAGGTCGGCGACTCCCCTTACAACTACAGTGTAGCTATCAGGGTCAACAGGGTGATGTTAGTCAGTCTGTGCGCGGAAACTATAAAACCCGTTTCTGAGGGGGACAAAATCTGACAGCTGTGGAGGGAAATGTATCCTTTTATCAAGTGAATCTTGTAAGTCGAATAACAGGTGAGGGGGGGGGCGGAGTTTTGAAGGACGTGGGGGCCTGGTTTTGATCAAAAGCGCCCGGGTTTGGAGGGGGGGGGGGGGGGGAGAAGGGGGGGCAATTTGTGCGTGTAAGCTATAAATCCTTTCAAGGAAATAAATCCGACGGTTTTGGAAGAAAAAAAACCAAAACAAAACAAAACAAAAAGGCACCAGTATATTATTGGGGGGGGGGGGGGGGTTGGGGCGGGGGTGGGGCGTGTGGGGCAGCTCAATATGTGCGTGGAAACTATACATTATTTTGAGGGGATAAAAGTGACGGTTTTGGAAATAATGCATCAGTTTATCATGTATATCCTGGGGTAAGTCGTACAATCAGTGAGTAGAGAGAGGGTGGAGTGCTCGAGGGGGTGGGGTTGGGATGGGTTGGGGGGGAGGGGGCGGAGGTGAGGGGTGGGGGCGGGGGGGACGGGGGGGGAGGGGGCGGGGGGGGGCGGGGGGGGGCGGGGGGGGGGCGGGGGGGGGGGGGGGGAGGAAGGGGTTTAGGTGAGGGGTTTGTTATACGTGTGGTGCTAGGTCTAGGCGATGGTGCGGGTGATGGGGAAGAAGGGGGCGTTCGGGGCGGGGGGGGGGGGGGGGGAACAGCGGCATGGATGGCTCTCGAAAGATAATGAGGTGATATCCTGTACGTGAAGTGTTTATTTATTATGGTGGATGTGGGATTTGAACCCACAACCCAAAAAACCCATAGTCTGTCGACGACACTATTTGTTAAGGTATTAGTAGGGTATTAATCCGTTTGACCACTTGCAAAAGGTTAACGAATAGCTTACCCAAACTAAGCCTTACAACTTGAGATCACTTTGGAGCAGTAACTAGCGATCGACGTCCACGGTATGTTCCATCGTGACTCCACAGCAGCACTATTAGTCTAACAACCCAAGCAAAAAGCCTGGGTTGGACCTACGCTTGCCCGCCACATACACAGGGAGTACACAGGAACTCACGTACAAACCCGGTAGACCCACGTAGCCCACTCCAAAAGCACTTATTGCTTCACGCATACTGAATTCCACAGATAGATGCCTGGTTTTGTGCCCCTCAAAATGCAGGTTATCCAGTTTCCGTGCACAGGACAAGGCTGAACGTCTTGACCCTGGAATTTTAGCAGGAGAGTCACCGACCTGATATCGTACACACCACGTGACACGCGTTGATCGAAGTATCACACGAAATCCTTTTTTATAACTAATTTTCAAGGAAGGACGTCAGCCGTGAGTTCGACGAATTTCAGGTCCAACACTCATCTTTGCAAGCTGCGTTGTTGGTACTCGTAAAATACTATATGGGTGGTTTTTTATTGGGAGGATCACACAGCTGGTTCAGATGACGTAAGTGTATATTTTCAGTTTGAAATATGGTTGTCCCACAAGGTCCTTCCGTCAGAATATCGCTCTGACAGGCGTACAGGCCTTGGTTGTGAGAAAAACTAACGCACACTGCTGTTATACACGCTGCTGTCTGTCGTTATTTTCTTTATATTTAGTCGAGAATATATAATGATCGATCAACTTAGCGGCTCGTTATATACATAGGTACGAGGTACTACAGCCGTACATACAGGTTTTGTACTCGTATTGCGATTTATTTTCTCATATTTTCTTTTCCTTATATTCTTTTATTTCCAATGACTCGAGTCTGACGTGCGTATGCGTAGTGATAGGTACCACGTACGTGTTGTTGTTGTTCTAACATTAACTCGCATAATCAAGTCCGTGGTCACAGGGCAGGCTCCAGTCACTCTGGAGCCGAGGAATACCCCAAGGACAAACACAAACAACCCAAGGTGGTACACGCATATATCACAGCTGACGCAATTCATGCCTCCATCCGCAACATATAAAAGTGAAATCGGGAGTCAGTCCACGATGTGCCAGGTCCATACCGGTGCATACCTCTCATTACTCGCGCCAAACCGACTACACCGCTTGCCACCCAAGAAGACTACCATGTCGTAGTATCTATCACTACGCATACGCACGACAGACGCAAGTCAAAAGGAAAAAAGAAGAGAAAAGAAAGAAGATAAAGGAAAGTAAAGAAAATATAAAAAAGCGACAAACGAAAAAGGAAAGAAAAAAAAGAAAAAGACGAGAAACGAAAGAAAAGACAAGACAAGGAGAAGCAAGGAAAGGAAAAGAGAAGAAAAAAATGCCGTACTAGCAGATCCTAGGGACTGGCTAAAGACGGCATTCAGCTCATAGAGGTTATCAAGTGCATCATCAATGGCACTGGGGAGAGAACGCAACACGGCGAAAAAGTCAGGGCGGTCTTACGTTATCTTGTGACGGCCATTATAAGGCCCACAACGTTCAAGACGATGTTGGCCAAACCCAGACTTCAGTCTCTTGGGCATGACGCCCCCCCTTCCCCCCTTCCCCCCGCCCCCCCCCCCTTCCCCCTCCCCCCGACCGCTTAGATATGCCAACGGTGGATGGCGCTGCCGCAGCCTTTGCGCGTCGCTCTGCAGCTTTGCGTCTCTCCGTTTCATGCCAATTCCGCATGAACAACTCGGCTCCCTCCTCTACGCGTCGAAACCATCTGCCAGCCTTCTCAGCAACCTTTCGACACCCTTCGAATTTCATTCTTAAGACCGACATATCCTCCTTCAGATGATACATCCAGTCTTTCTCTTGCCCCTCTGAGTAGCCCTTGCTCCCAACAAACTTTCCAAACATCACCCCCGGTGGCAGACGCTCTTCCCCCATACGCGCTACGAATCCCGCAAACAATATCGTCCTTTTGCGCACTATCGCCTCTATGCTCTCGGAAGCTGTCTTGGCAAGCGCGTCGTCGTACGATAGGGTGTGATCGTCGCACTTCTGTTTCCGCCATCCAAGGCATCGGAGGAGCATGGAGCGGTGAACCCGTCGTAGCCTGTCATAGTCAGGCTTCTTCGGGCTCCACGTCATGCAACCGTAAATAATTGTCCCGACCACCTCAGCTTTCAGCAACCGTACCTTCAACCGTAAGCGCACACCCGGGCGATCATAGATTTCCAACTCGTACCGCTGGAAGCACGCCCAGGCCCTCTGAAGACGCCGCGTTATTTCCATGCGAAGGTCTCTGTCTGCGTTTTTTTTTTTTTTACTTCTCATACTTTTACTTTCCAGCTTCTGGACAAGCCGTGGACACAGGTGTCGTCCCTTCTCCCCCCCGGTGCTTGCCTTCAATTTTTATCGCGCATAGGGTTCAGCAATCCCACTGCTCGTCGATTTTTCATCGAGTGTTGCTGACTCACGCTCTCGCGCTTTCCGCAAGTCGATTTATGCACAAGAAAAAGTCCCATCGAATTTATACGAGTATGCACTCGGCGGGGCTCGAACTCACGAAGCTGACCTATACGTGTACCAGGCTCGAGGATAACCTGATACGCCACCGGGGCGACCGGTGATAGTCCCGCCCAAGTACACACGCTCGATTGTTTGTTTGTATACCTGGCTGGCTGCATTGATTGATTGTGAAGGACACCTTCCCACCGCCTTTGGTTTCCAGGCACATAATCTCTGTTGTCGCCTCGGAGACCGTAAGCCCGAACGACGAGCACGCAGTCACGATCACCGTCATCATCCTCTTCAGCCCTTCTGATGATCGCGATACGATGCCCGCATCGTCCGCGTACAGCATACCCCACAATCTCTGCACCTCATCCCCCTCCTTTCCCCTCTACCCGTCGACTTTGCCTGTGCGTGAAGAGCCTTTCTTCTCGCCCTTCTCCTTTCGTTGGAGCTTCACCATGTTGTCCGTGATGGCTGCATCAGCGAGGAAGCGTTTCTCGGCCACACGCAGTACCGTCGTGAAGAACATGTTGAACAGCAGTGGCGCGAGCACGCATCCTTGCCTGAGACCTTGCCCCACGTCGATTTTGTCCGAGCACTCTCCATCATCCAGCCGCACGCATGCTTGCATACCGTCGTGGAATTGGCGGATGACGGCGAGCATTCTCGGTGGCACGCCAAAACAAGCAAGGACATCCCACCGAAGGGTTCGGTCGACGGAGTCGTATGCTTTGGTGAGGTCGATAAAGCACAAGTACAAGGGGGTGTCCTTCTTCCGCGCCAGTTCCTGCAGTCGTCGTACTACGAACATCATGTCAACCGTCGAGCGTTGGGGTCTGAACCCACACTGTCCTCCGGCAGAACATTCTGGCGTTCGCAATAGTCACACAGGCGACCCGCGATGACTTTGAGGAGTACTTTGCCGGCGTAAGCCACGAGGGAGATGCCACGATAATTGCCACACTTAGTCCCGATCTTTCTTGTTGTAAAGCATCTTAATCGTTGCATCTTCCCATTGTTGCGGTACGCAACCTCCCCTCCACACAACGACGATGATATCGTGGAGCTTTCCGAGGGTGTTCGATTCTCCTTTGTCGGCCAAATCCTTCAAGAGCTCGGCCGGGAGACCATCGGGCCCTACCGCCTTTCGGCTCGCCAACGCATGGATCGCCTCCTCTACTTCGTACCTCGACGGGACATCGTCCAGTGGTTTGCACGGGGGCCACTTGGTGTTAAGCAGTTTGTGGAACCACCTCACCCACCGCTCGCGGATGAGGGCATTATCCCGCAGCAATCGACCTTCCTCGTCTTTGATGTACTGCGAGTTAAACGTCCTCTTCCCTTCAACATACATATATCCCCTTGAGATGGTTGTAGAAGCCAAATTGATTACAATCTCGGATACGCCCTTCGTGTTGGCTAACGTAATCTTCGAAGAATCTCTGAACAGCTTCCGCCCGCGTGCGTTTCAGCTGTTTGGTGGTCGCCTTCATGGCTTGCCGTGGACCACGATCGTTTGGAGCTGAACGGACCCGTTTCCTCGCGTCTTCCCTATCCTGCCATCGTGCATTCAACTCCGCTCTCGTCTCCTCGGTCGCACACCAGCCCCGCTCGGTACTTGCTTGCGCCGAATAGGGGGCGCTGTACAGTAGCGGCTACGGTTTAAGAGAGGGAGGTTCCAACCCGTCATTTTTCCCTTAAATCGGGACTTCTGTTATTCCGTATTGGCTACGATATGAAAGAATATTCTCTTAAAACGTATCTCGATAAAAGGAAATATTCTCTAATATAGTCTAGACCTATATCTAGACTAGTCTATACTTCGAAGTATATTATTTGTATGCTCCGGCGGATGGGAGAAAATAAAGCAACACTTCCACGTATTTTCATACGCGTCGTGTGTCTATTTAACTCAGTTGCTTTCGCAACCCAACACTAGCTGGCGCATCCTTCGGACCCCACCTAGAGACTATAGCGAATATCGTACCCAATACGGGCGGCCGTGGAAGATAGACGCTCTCGCCCCAACTAACTGCCGCACAGTTTATAGAGAGCGTATTATTCATGTCACAGAACGCAGTCCGCATGCGCATCCTGAGCTAGCTCAACCTACTGCTGTTAAGTCTGTTGGTTGCCGAGCAACATGGACCCACCTCAAACACGTGGTACACTCTTCGTACCCGTGCTGGGAAAGAAGTCACATTTCGTGTGACAACACACGTGGATAAAAATCTCTAGCATTTGTTCACGTGTTATGTGTATGATGCGTTCTCGCCTCTGTTGATGTGTGTGATGGCTGCGCGATTTTTTCAGAAGAGTCCGATTTTTAAGAGAAAATCTCCGAAATAAGGCCAATTCTCTCTTGAATCGATTTTTGTCGTGACATGCCAGTTTGACTCTAGTAAATTGGTACTTTCTCTTAAACATTGTCTCTTAAACCGTAGCCGCTACTGTAATGTTTTTTTTTTTTTCAAGCATAGACTAGACCTATAGACTAGTCTACATACATACAACCTGTCGCCGCGGTGGCGTATCAGGTTACCCTCGAGCCTGGTATAGGTCAGTTTCGTGAGTTCGAGCCCCGCCGAGAGCATACTGGTATAAATTCGATGGGACTTTTTCTTGTGCACAAATTGACTTGCGGAAAGCGCGAGAGCGTGAGTTAGCAACACTCAATGAACAATCGACGAGCAGTGGGATTGCTGAACCCTATGCGCGATAAAAATTGAAGGCAAGAACCGGGGAAGAGAAGGGACGACACCTACCTGTGTCCACGGCTTGTCCAGAAGCTGGAAAGTGAAAGTGTGCAAAAAAAAAAAAAAAAAAAAAAAAACACATACGTGGTTCGAGGTAGTCTTTTCTGGGTGTAAAGCGGTATCGTCGGGCTTTTTCAGACGCGAGAAGACGTATGTACTAGCAGTATGAACCTGGCGCGTCGTAGGCTGACTCCCGATTTCATGTTTATATTGTATGTCTGTGGCGGAGGCATTAGTTGCGTCGACTATGATTTATGCGTGTACCACTTTTGTTTTTTTTGTGTTTTTTTCCGTGGGGTATTCGTCCCCTCCAGAGTGACTGGAGCCTGTCCTGTGACCATGGACTTGATTATGCGAGTTAATGTGAGAACAACAACAAAGCGATTACTGCCACACTACTAGCTAACTACCGTACGTACGTACATAGCACGTGCACGTACCACTACACATGAGAGGTTGGGAAATCCCAGGTTCGATTCGCGACCTGCAACAATTCCTTTTTTTGTCTATTTCTTTTCTTGTCTTCTTGCGTGGCGTGGGGGACACGCCAGGTTGGAGCAAGGTTCGACGGCGAACCAAGCGACGGTAACAAAGTGCCCCGAGGCAACGAGAGGTGCCTCGGGGGCAAAACAGAGAGTCGACAGTGATTATTATTACTTGTCAGCGGGAAACGTGATTACCGAGGCTCCTTTACCGGTTTCGTTTATTACCTTCTTTTATTTTCCTTGTTTTTTTTCCAATAGACTTGCGTCTGTTGTGTGTATGCGTAGTGATAGGTACTACGCGAACTAGACTATAGTCTAGTCTATATACTTTAAAAAATGAGAATACACTCCAGCTGTGAGATCGAATATTTTGTCGCAACTTATCTTTGCAAGCTGTGTGTGATACACAGATCGCGCGTTTTACGGGTTGTTGTGTGTCCTCATGGAGAATACTGGTCGGCGACGCCCCTTGCAACTACAGCGTAACCATCAGGGTCAACAGCGTGATGTTAGTCAGCCTGTGTGCGTAAACTATAAAACCCGTTTCTGAGGGGGACAAAATCTGACAGCTGCAAAAGTGTTAAGGTAGTAGTGGGGTATTAGTCCATTTGACCACTTGCAAAATGTTAACCAATCGCTTACCCAAACTAAGCCATATGACACTCTTCCCCCCTGAACGACGGAATTATACGGGCGGACCTGTCAATTATTCAAGCCGTTTCATTTCCTGGGTATACCGGGGAGAGTATTTTTCAAGTTCGACATGGGTAAAATTCTGTATGAAAAAGTTTATTATGGTGGATGTGGGGTTTGAACCCACGACCCAAGAAACCCAAGGTCTGTCGACGACGCCATTTGTCAAGGTATCAGTGGGGTACTCATCCGTTTGACGACTTGCAAAAGGTTAACCAATCGCTTACCCAAACTAAGACCTACAACAGAAGGAAATGCATCAGTTTATTAAGTGAATCCTGTAAGTTCAATAACCGGTGAGCGGAGGGCAGCGTTTTTAAGGACCTGGGGGCCTGATTTTGATCAAAAGGGGGGCGGGGGGAGGTGGGACGGGGGGGGGGCGGGTAGGGCAGCTCAATTTGTGCGTAGAAACTATATATACCCTTCAAGGGGATAAAGGGATAAATCTGGCGGTTTTGGAAATAATGTAGGGGGAAGGGGGGGGGACGGGCGGTGCAGCTCAATCTATGCGTGGAAACTATACTTCCTTTAAGGCCATTTCTTCTACTACAGTTGGATTCCGCCAGTCGAAAACGGCCCTTTTCGACTAGACTTTTTTTCCACTGGATTCTTCTGGTGGTCCTTCTTCTTATCGTCAGTCGAGTCGATTTTATAGTTTGTGTGCTCTTCCTAGAGGCGGTTGGTGTGAGGGAGTACTGTTGTACAGCAGGCGAAATCGGTTGGCAGTTCTGTGCTTCGCGCTTTCTCCGCGAGCAACGGCTCGACGAACCTTCGTCCCAGCGAGTTGGTGGCTTTGGGTGTAGCCGAAAGCCGCCAAAGCTACGTTCGTGGAGTTGCACTCAGCCGAGAGCCTCCAAAGCTACAGCAGGCGCAGCCGTTGTTGGCAGCATGGGATCGAGACCGCGCGCTGCTGCCGTCGTGTGATACACGCTGCTGGCGAGCGGAACTAGGAATGCGCCACGCTGATTTTGTGCGAGAAGCAACAGCAGGGATATCCAAGCCAGCGTCAGCGCCTTGTATGATACTGCAGTGTGGTACTTGGTATGGGTGTGTGGGCGTGTGGCCGTGTGGGTGTGTGTTTGGTGGTGGGATGAGCGATGCGATCGGTTAAAAAACACGTGTAAAACTTTTTCGACTGAGTTTTTCGACCGGAGGATCCAGTCGAAAAAGTTGAGTTTTTCGACTGGATCCGCCAGTCGGAAACCTCAGTCGATTAAAGTTGAGTCGAAATGCCCTTTTTCGACGGTGTAAGAAAGCCCGGTTTGGGCTTCAGTCGAAAAAGGGTGTTTTCGACTGACAAATCCGACTGTGTAAGAAATGGCCTAAGGGATTAAATGTGACGGTTTTAGAAAGAATGCACCAGTTTATTATGTATATCCTGTAAGTCGTAAAACCAGTGAGTAGAGGGCGGAGTGTTCGAGGGGGTGGAGTGGGGAGGTGGGGGGTGGGGGAGAGGGGGGGGGGGGGGGGGGGGCTTTAGGTCGCATAGATGTAGGGGTTTGCTATACGCGTGGTGTTAGGTCTAGGCGATGGTGCGGGTGGTGGTAGCCTTTCTTGGGTGGCAAGCGGTATAGTCGCGGTTTTTCCAGGCGCGCGTTGTGAGATGTATTGACCTGGCACATTGTAGGCTGACTCCCGATTTCACTTTTATATGTTTCTGGTGGAGGCATGAATTGCGTCAGCTGTGGTATATGTGTGTACCACCGTTGGTTTGTGTTTTTCCCTCGGGTATTCCTCAGCTCCAGAGTGACTGGAGCCTGTCCTGTGACCACGGACTTGATTGTACGAGTTAATGTGAGAACATCAACCTCCTATCCCATAAATCGTGCCCGGGATAAAAAACCAAATTTATTCCAATTTACTACAGAGGTTTTTGAGTTGATTTTTGTGTTTCCATGCTTTTTTTTGTCAAATCGCAAGAGGGCGTCGACCCACCCTAACCCTAACCCTAACCTAAACCCCTAACCCTGACCCTAACCCTAATCCTAACCCTGACCCTATCCCTAACCCCAACCCTAAGCCAGCCTAAGGCTCCGACCCGAGCGCGGCTTCGCCGCGCGTTTTGGAAAAACTGATAAAAAATGTGCGGACCACCTCAAACATCGAAATATAATTAATTGGTACTTTACCTGGCATGATTTGTGGGATGAGAACATCGCGAAGGCTACTGAATTACGCGCCGCTCCGTCACCAAAATCTACGGAGACTCCACGACCACTTTTAGTACAACAAGACACGATATCCAACACCTCTGGAACGGCTACCGTTCATACAAATCTTCACGAGCGCATGTATATAAAAATATGACAAAAATGAAATTACACTCTAGCTGTGAGATCGAAGATTTTGTCGAAACTCATCTTTGCAACTGTGTGTGATACTCCGATCGCGCGTTTTACGGGTTGTGAGTCCTCATTAAGAATAGGTCGGCGACTCCCCTTGCAAATAATGTTTAGCTATCAGGGTCAACAGGGTGATGTTAGTCAGTCTTTGCGCGGAAACTATAAAACCCGTTTTTGAGGGAGACAAAATCTGACAGCTGCGGAAGGAAATGCATCAGTTTATCAAGTGAATCTTGCAAGTCGAATAACCGGTGAGGAGAGGGGTGAACGTTCGAGGGGGGTGGGGGGGAGGGGGGTTGGGGGGGGCGAAAGGATTTTTAAACAACATCTTTAGGTCGCATAGATGTAGGGGTTTCCTATACGCGTGGTGCTAGGGTTAGGCCATGATGCGGGTGGTGGGGAAGGAAGGGGCGTTTGGGGGGGCGGGGGAGGGGGGGGTGAATTGCAACTGAGGCATGGATGGCTGTAGAAAGATAATGAGGTGATATCGAGTGCGTAGAAGTGTTTATTTCTCTGGCAGATTTCGATGTTAGGTAAGGTGTTTGAGCAAGTGGGACCGGAGAAAAAGAAAGGAATGGCGGGGGGGGTGGGGTAAGGTTTGCAAGACGTTTAGGTCACATATTATTATGTAAAAATACACTCCAGCTGCAAGATCAAAGACTTGGTCGAAAGTCATCTTTGCAAGCTGGTGTGTGATACTCCGATCGCGCGTATTGCGTAGTCTAGACTATAGGCGTAGGGGTTTGCTATTATTATGAAACCACTCCAAAGTTTCATGAGTTGGCCTGATAGCCCGGCTCCCTTTTTCTGCGGGTCTATCTGCCTCTCACAGTCCCCCCCGACAATTACGCGGACTTGTTGCAACCTGATTCCCCACCTCTCGAGCGGAACGGCGGGCTGGTGGGAAAGTCCACCATTTTCTCTGGGCACTCTACCTGACTCCTTTCAATCCTACGGTGCTAAACGCACTCGCTGCACTGCGCCCCAGGCGACCGTCCCTGGCAAGCGCGACAACTCTTCTGTCCCTGGTGTCTGGCTATCCTGTTTTCTTTCGTCTCGCGAGACGATCGACAATAATTCGTCTGTTTAAATCAGAGTCTCATCCACGCCTCCACAAACACCACTTCTTTCCTCCGTAAAGTTCCATTTCCGTGCGCATATTGATCAACATCACCCACCCTGTTGACCCTGGTACAGGCTAGTCCTAAGGGCACTCGCCGACCTATATCCTTAATGAAGACACCCGCCCTGTAATTCGCGCGATTGGAGTATCACGCACAGCTTGCAAAAATATGAGTTTCGGCGAAATCTTTGAGCTCACAGACAGGTGGAATGTTTACTGAAATATGTCTGACTCTTTCGTTTTCTGTGGAACTCTTCCACTCACTCCTGGATCCAGGACTGGCAGACGGCTATTCAATAGAGCATGCCCTCTGACCACGATAAAGGAACGGCAACAGCAGATACAACAGGGGATATCGGTACCGTACCCGCCCTACTCGGGTAAGAAACCCATTTGTTGGCTTTAGGGACCATCCATATTAAACTCTAATCTGCACTCGAGCTACTAGCTAGTAGATAGATATAAGGTGTAATTTGACGGTAGACTGTTAATATTCAACCGTAATCTGCCCCATTTGCTCTCAGTATATTTTTTGTTTGAGAAGGGGTGTGCTATCTGTACACTATTAATACTACTGCTGTGTAAGATCAGTGTAGAGTCTCTGGTACCAGGTATATCGCAGCTAGTTGTCGAACTTCGTATGTACCCGAATGTTTTACACATTTTGTCGTCGGTAGTCTCTTGCTTGTGAGAGGGTCGACAGGAGGAGCGATTACTTCTTTGACTCATCACTCCACGGCCATGAAGTATGCTGTGTACAGGATCACGTGGGCAAGTATCTTTTGGATTAACCTGTCCGTTGTGGTGATGTCCTTCGCATCCCCCTGCGGTGCACGGGACGATTTTTCTACGTCTCCTTTCCTCCTAGCTTTGATAATTTTGAGTTTGGCGGCGATGGCCGCAAACGTCATCGTCACGGACATCGCAGCGGAGTACGTTTGCATTCTCTTCGGAGTTGCTACGCGTATTGTCAGGTGTGGTGGTGTTGTTTCGAAGAACAGGGTATTCCCAACGAAACGAACTCGGGGAATCGAAGAGCCATGCATCGTGGTTTACTGTCTCAAGAGCAATCAGGCAATCGACGTAAAAGACACCTTGTCCAGTTTGGAAAAATCGTGGATGAACAACAGAGGCTACTCCAACGCGGTGTATCTACTTCTCAGCGGGACATCCAAGACAGAGTTGTACGTAGAAGAGATGGACGCGGTCAAGTGTTGGAACTTGGCACACTCCGAAGATGGAGTAGTGTGCAAGTATTTGCGTCGCACAAGGTCGATTTTGTACAAGTATGGACAGTACCTAGACTTTATTATGTTGTTGAACGGTCATGATGGCACCGGAGCGGGTGACAGTAGCGGTGTCGCTCTGTTCAAGGATACTCTCCCCGATGACGGAAGCGGGTGTTTTGATGCATCCACCGATGTGAACGACTTCAAAGGCCGCCTAGAGTACGACCGTCTGGTAATCCTAGACAGAGATAACGTTTTGGGAGAGAACTTCTTCACCAAGTCCAACGCAGTCTACACCAACAGCGATTGTGACATAGATATCATCCAGCCCGAAATCACCCCTTCCGATATGCAATCGCGTGTGTCTGACGGGTCCGACACGTTGTACGGATCCATCACCATGGCTTCTCACGACCTGGGCACCAAAATGTCTGCATCTCGCGGGAAATTTTTCCCCGCCGCGACGTTTTTCGGGAAGGGGGTCATCCGGCGCACCAAGTACAACAAGATTCTTCTTGGGTACAATCCGGACACCTACACTACCGAGGAAGACACTCGTATACCCAGGTGAGTTTTTTTCTGTTTTCTCTGATTCGACCGCTTCGATCGCTTCGACCGCTTCTCAAAGTCGGATAGTAAAACACCCTTTGGGATGATTGGAAGGTAGTGTATGTATGTACAGGTTTCCCATGCTACTACTGCTTCGACCGTTCAATCGCTTCGACCGCTTCTTAAATCCCGTTGGTTTGTAAAACGTTCCTTTGCCGGTTTGGAAAAGGCGAAAAGGCAAAGTTTCCAAGGTTTTCCACGCCGATATTCGAAAAACGCGTTCGTTTCGTTCGTTCGTTCGTTTGTTCTTTTGTGTCCGCCTACAATGACCATGCAAAGACACATGTTATACGGTGCAGCGGCCACTTTCTGCAGGTCTTCCGCGGGTTGCTACCTTGTTTCTGTACAAATGTATTGGCCCATCGGTGTAGCGATATATGCATCGCCGACATGGGTTTGTTTGGTACGCTACGCTAACATATAGTTTTGGGAAACCTCAACCCTTTTTTGGTCTTGAGCGAGCTACAGAACCAATCGCGCAAGTAAGTGTCTTATCGTTTTTATTTGTTTTCGCACATTTACTTTCCAGCTTCTGGACGAGTCGTGGTCATAGGTGTCGTCCCTTCTTCCCCCCGGTTCTTGCCTTCAATTTCTATCGCGCATAGGGTTCAGCGATCCCACTGCTCGTCGATTTTTCATCGAGTGTTGCTAACTCACGCTCTCGCGCTTTCCGCAAGTCAAGTTGTGCGCGAGAAAAAGTCCCCACGAATTTTATTCGAGTATGCACTCTGGGGGGTTCGAAATCACGAAACTGACCTATTATACCAGACTCGAGGATAACCTGATACGCCACCTGGGCGACCGGCTGTGGCCTATACTTGGTACCAGATAGTGACACCGGGAATACAATACCATACAGTATACAATATCTGGTACTACTATTTTTGATAAGATATATGCCCGGTGCCACACTATAACATTACACTGGTATATACTACTCATATCATAGTATGATTAATAATACATCAGTAGTGTATTGGTCCCTCTATACTCGTAGCGCCATTGTGTGCCAATGGGAAAAACCAGCGCAATATATTAGAAAATGGAAAAACACTCCAGCGGCGACATCGAGGATTTTGTCGAAACTCATCTTTGCAAGCTGTGTGTGATACACCGATCGCGCGTATTACGGTTGTTTGTCCTCATTAAGGATATATAGGTCGGCGACTCCCCTTGCAACTACAGTGTAGCTATCAGGGTCAACGGGGTGATCTTAGTCAGTCTGTGCGCGGAAACTATAAAACCCGTTTCTGAAGGGGGAAAATCTGACAGCTGTGACTGTGGAAGGAAATGCATCAGTTTAGCAAGTGAATCCTGTAAGTCGAATAACCGGTGAGGGGAGGGCGGATTTTTTAAGGACGTGGGGGCCTGGTTTTGATTAAAAGGGGCTGGGGTGGGGGGGGGGGGTGGGGTGGGGGACGGGTGGGGCTAAGCTCAATTTGTGCGTGGAGACTATAGATCCTTGAAGGGGATAAATCTGATGATTTCGGAAAGAATGCACCAGTATATCATGGATGGGGCAACCAGCGCTACTCCGGATTATTAGGAATTTATTTAGACTATACCTTTGGTTGTTTGTGTTTTTCCCTGCGGTATTCCTCAGCTCCAGAGCGACTGGAGCCTGTCCTGTGACCACGCACTCGATCATGCGAGTTAATGTAAGAACACCATATATATTGAGTATTCCTCAGCTCCAGAGTGACTGGAGCCTGTCCTGTGACCACGGACTTGATTATGAGAGTCAACGTGAGGAAAACAACAACAACAACAACAACAACAACAACAACAACAACAACAACAACAACAACAACAACAACAACAACAACAACAACAACAACAACAACAACAACAACAACAACAACAACAACAACAACAACAACAACAACAACAACAACAACAACAACAACAACAACAACAACAACAACAACAACAACAACAACAACAACAACAACAACAACAACACAACAACAATAAAGGTTTTAGTGGGGAAATGAAAAACTGCCCCCTAATAATGACGGCACCGGTGTACAACGGTTACCAAATGTCACCTAATTTAACGTGTATCACTGGTCAGCTTAATCTAGATGTCAACTAAACAAAAATGTCAATTTACCTTGAAAACGAAAATTTGCGACGTGTCCCCCCTTTGCCCGCCTCCCTTTCCTCACCGGTTATACGACTAGACTATAGAATAAAAATAATATAGTGGTGCATTCCTCAGCTGTCAGATTGTGTCCCCCCCAAAAACGGGTTTCAGAGTTTCCTTTCACAGATTGATTAGCATCACCCTGTTGACCTTGGTACAAGCTGTTATAGTTCAAGGAAGGAAGTCACCGACCTAAATCCTCACTGGGGAGATGCACACCCAGTAACTGGTGCGCGCGATCGGAGTATCGCACACAGCTTGCAGAATATGAGTTCCGACGAATCGTCGATCTCACAGCTGGACGGAGTGCACGTTACTTTCCTACATACATTAGCTAATATATATATATAATAATGAGTTTGTAGTTTCCGCGCACAGAATGACCTACATCACCCTGTTGACCCTGGCCAGACTGACCAACGTCACCCCATTGACCCTGGTACAAGCTACACTGTATTTCCAAGGAAGGGGAGTCGCCGAACTATATCCTTAATGAGGACACACAACTCGTGATACGCGTGATCGGAGTATCACACGCCGCTTGCAAAGATTTTTCGACAAAACCTTTAATCTCACAGATAGATGGAGGAGTGTATTTTTCATTTATATAACGGAATATTACACACAGCTTGCAAATAAATATGAGTTTCGACAAAGTATTCGATCTCACAGCTGGAGTGTTTTTTAATTTTATTTTATTAGACTGAGTGTTTTTATTTTCATAATCTAATAAGTCGCCAGCACTTTCCCCCTTTTTTTTCCTCTTTCTTTATGGTGTGTGTTGTGTTCATTATTTCAATATACCCAACGACATCATCACAAGTACGCCCTGATTCATTCTCAAGAGATACGATATCTGTGGTCACAGACGACTGTGAAACATAGAAAACCAAACAGTCGCACTTCATCAAGGTAAAGCAAGTGAAGTGCCCGCGCACCGGGTGGTACGAGAACACAACAAAACAAGCCAGACCATGAAAGAAGAGAAATCAGGAAAAAATGAAACAAAGGCAAGAACAGAGAAGAAAACAAAGCAAAACAAAGCGAAACGAACGACAGATAGATGCTCTGAGGAATGTGACGCAAGAGGATCGGCCAGGAAAGGAAAGGAAAGGCTGTTACTGCCAGAGGAACACCATGCGTGCTGAAGAGGAACAGAGACGTGTTGCACAGGCAAACCAACACGAGACAACTGCTGTCCCACAAACAAAAAACAACACGACGAAGATAACTGCTGTTTTACGGACAAAAACAACACGAAGGAGAGGAAGAAGATCCCGGCATAAGGCCGGTGGGGAGCGAAACATGGGAGCAAACAAAAAGAAAAAAAAGAAGAAGAACAAATAGACGACAGCAAGGCATTGCTGCCGCTTTCGCGCTCACCCCCCATTGAACTCAACGAAAACAAACAAAGCAGAAACAACCACTCGTTGTAGAGGGTTCAGGGTGAACACACGGTCACCTATATCATTCGTCGAATTGGAACCTTGCCACACGATCTGCCACGTCGTTTCTGCTGGTCACCTACAGATGTATCAGTACGGCTGCACCCCCCACCCGCCCCCCCGGTTTCCCTTGCTTATTTGCTGCTCTGGGCGTCCTCTGCTGTGAGGCGTTGCCAGCTCTCCTCCGCCTCGCCCCTGGCGGGTTCCGAGCTAAAGCCGGATATTTTTCACGAGATTTTCAGAACGCGGCAACCACGAGGATTTGAGCTCTGAAAAATCGCACAAACTTCCGCTAGGTTATGGGGATTACGAAAATATACTTCTTTTTTTATTTGGCCGTCGTGATGGTAAGTTACTCGCGAATAATTGGCTAAAATTGAGGTAAAATAGCATCCGCGGGCCCCCCAAGAAGAAAATTTCAAACGCCTCCGAATCTTATAAAATTTTCAGGTTGTGGTAATTTTGGGGTGTAGATCACGAATCCGTCGTTAGATTTTTGATCGGGATCGATTTGACCTTGATACAGCTGCGCACAGATACGTGCAAAAAGAGGGCATAACCTGGGATTTACTAGGGATTAGACTGAAAAACTCCCACCCGTGGAAAACGATCCACACGTTGATTAGAGCTCTGTAAAACTTCGATTTGAGGTGATTTTAGGGTGGGGAACACGAAGATATCAGTGGATTGTCCTAGTTATGCTTTCGGGATCGACTTACGGCTGCCCAAAAGCTGACCTTAGTTGAGCAATTTCAAATTTCCTGGGATTTTTTATTCTCGGTTCCGGGCTCGAGTTTTTGTCTGAACAACTTTCTGAGTGGCTCTACCCCCCCTAATTCGACCAAGCGGAAGCGACTGCCGCCATGTCCGAGAAAAAAAAAGTTCGGCAATGCGGAGAAAAAAAAAGTTTGACCCGAAGGGGAACTTTTTTTATTTGGGACATTTTTTTAGACGCCGTTTTTGGCCGTTTGAAAGCGAACCACGAAGTCATTTTTTTTTTTTTTTTCTTGATTCCAAGCCCGGAAGAGCAATCCGGCTTTAGCTCGGAACCCGCCCCCTGTGCAATCTCTTCATGGAGCGGTCGGTCGCGTCGACGATCCCCGTGCTAGTTCCAACCCTCATTAGCCGCCCTCGGCCATACCACAGTCTCTATTCCGAACAGTAATAGAGGGGAGCTATCCGTGGACCCCTCGGTTTCTTCGAATACCCTGATTAATGTCGTCTACCAAAAACTGGGCCAAGTTGTTCCTGGTCAGCCTCGTCCCGGATTCACCCCACCAGCCATCGTCCCGAACATCCAGTGATGTCCTATGGCTTGTTTTGTTGTCTTCCGTACCCGGTACGCTAGCGCTTCGCTTGCTTTTACTGGATGAATCGCCACTACTGTTTTGGTTTACTCTGTTTCGCAGTCGCCTGTGACCACGGAGGTGTACATGTTTCTCTATATATTATTATAAAAAATGAAAATACACTCCAGCTAGCTGTGAGATCGAAGATTTCGTCGAAACTCATCTTTGCAAGCTGTGTGTGATACTCCGATCGCGCGTATTACGAGTTGTGTGTCCTCATTAAGGATATAGGTCGGCGACTCCCCTTACAACTACAGTGTAGCTATCAGGGTCGACAGGGTGATTTCAGTCAGTCTGTGCGCGGAAACTATATAACCCGTTTCTGAGGGGGACAAAATCTGACAGCTGTGGAGGGAAATGTATCCTTTATATTATGAATCAGCACGAACTCTGGGTGTTGCAATAAAGCTTAGTTTGGGTATATCGGTCAACCTTTTGCAACTGGTCAAACGGACTAATACCCCAATAATACTAAAACAAATGGCGTCGTCGATAGACCATGTTCGTTTTGGGTCGTGGGTTCATTTTTTTCTTTTTTTATCCTTCGGCGGATGGGGAAATATCACCACACTTCCACGTTTTTTCATATGCGTCCTGTCTGTGTCGATTTAACTCAAATGCCTTCACAACCAAGCGCTAGATGGCGTGTCCTTCGGATCCCATTACAATAGCGATAGCGTGAGCTGTCCCTATCGGCGGTCCTCGTTACTACCCCAGCGGCGTAATCTGCCGTTGTATACGGATGCGTGAGCATGTCGACCCGGCCTGTCCCCTTTGGGTCAGGTTCGGTGGAGATAGCCACCCGGAATGGCATCTTTCCGGGTAGTGTGGGACTTGCGCAAGCTCACCCACTAACAGAACCCCCACTCATGAGAGATCGGCCTTCCGCCGGCCTTGGTCCAGTTGCGGTCCACCTTACCCATTCTCGGGCGTTGGTCCTCGAGGGTTCAAATCCTGCATCCACCATCAATAAACTTCTTCACACTTTCCCCATGTCGAACTTGAAAAATACTCTCACTCCCCGGTATACCCAGGAAATGAAACGGCTTGGATAATTGACTGGTCCGCCCGTATATCCGGCCGACCTGCTATCCCGCCGTTTCAGAGAGGGGGTTAGTTTGGGCAAGCTATTGGTTAACTTTTCGCACGTACGTGGTCAAACGGACGGATACCCCAATAATACCTTAACAGTGCGCTGACATCAGATGTCGTTGGGTATGAGGTATGTAGAAACAACGGTATAATGTGAAGACAACAACAACATTAATATGAGGACAACAACAACGAGGCACCTTTACCGGCTTTGTCCCACAAATTGTACCATATAACGTTCCAAATATATTTCGCTTTATAGAGCTGCTTTTTTTGTGTTCTTGTGCCTTTTTTCGTCAAATCGCGAGAGGGCGTCGACCCAACCCTAACCTTTTTTTTTTTTTTTCGCACACTTCACTTCCCAGCTTCTGGACAAGCCGTGGTCACAGGTGTCGTCCTTTCTTCCCCCCAGTTCTTGCCTTCGATTTTTATCGCGCATAGGGTTCAGCAAAGCCACTGCTCGTCGATTTTTCATCGACTGTTTGTTTGTTGCTAACTCACGCTGTCGCACTTTCCGCAAGTCAATTTGCGCACAAGAAAAAGTCCCCACAAATTTTATACGAGTATGTATGCACTCAGGGGGATTCGAACTCACGAAACTGGCCTATACCAGGCTCGAGGATAACCTTATACGCCACCGGGGCGACCGGGCACCTAAACCACGCTAGAGCTCCGACCCGAGCGCGGGTTCGCCGCGCGTCTTGGAAAAACTGATAACAATTGTGCGGACAGCCTCAAACATCGAAATATACTTGTCATTTTATTATCTAGTATGATTTGTGGGATTAGAAGATCGCAAAGGCTACTGACAAAAACAACAAAACTATGTCATGTGAGCTTTAAATCAAGTAATAAACGGAAACTCGTGCTTGGGTTGAAAAAAAAGTAGGTATCGGATGACTGCGGGTGACCCACTAAGACTAAGGCAGGACGTGCACGGGCGACATGGATTACCCAAGGAAAGGGCCTTGGTTAAGGCAATAGGCGGAGTTTCCGTCAAGGTGGCATTTCTCCATCTGGACCTACCTCACAGAAATGCTATTGCAGTCCAGGTGAGATGAACGCGATCCACGACTACGGTTCAGAACTGGAAAGGCCAGCTAGGGAAATCGTAGCAGCTGCACAAGATCCCCGAGATACCAACAACAAGAACGACGAGCGAGTAGAGGCAGCAGGCAGAGACGGAGCGCCGGCCGAAGAGAGCAGCGCCCTACCATCTAAAGGGGCCTCCTTGTGCGCGCATGGGTCGAGCGAGAAATCTGGGGTGGTGCCAAAGCAACAGCCGCTGTCTACGCAGACGGCCGAGCGTGAGGATCAGCAGTTTGTATAATGGAAGGTAGCCGAAAGGCGGAGGAGTAAGATCAGGAGGTGGAGCAGCAAGAGCAGCAGGTTGTGGTTGTGCAGGAGCCGCTGGCGGAGGGGTCACTTTCATCGCCGCCCCCCGTACCATGGAGTGATGAACCAGATTGGTGGTTAGACCGACCCTCGGCGCCGACACCGCCGCCGACCAGTAAAGAAGATGGGGATACGGCAGAGCAGGCACCACCGCCGCCGCCTCCGCCGCTGCCGCCGCCGATAATATCTTTGCCGGTTGACGACGCGACCTTGCGCGGGCGTAAGGTAGATGAGATCAATGGTGACGGCGAGGCTGGGTTTTCTTTCTGCTGTGAGAGCGTTGCGGATTAGACACTGAATGAATGGACATGGTGAGCGAGGGACCAGGAGGAGGAGGAGAGTGAGGAGGAACGGACCTGGTTGGAGAGCACTCGTGGTTGGTCTAAGGAGTGAAAACCAGCGTCGCCGCAGGCACTGTCTCCTTCGATCACGACTTCGCGAGAAGGAGAAGGTCATCGGCCTGGAAAACCAAGTCTACGTATGATATGATGTGTTACTCTCCGCTTGTTATCTCTCGTTAATCGCGTTGTATTCGAGGAAAATATATATATATATATAGCTCGTAACATCATTTTCTGGAGCTGAGTTAATGCCGACCCTCCCGCCCCCCCGTTTCCTTCCCCTTTGCTGTGAGACTGATTTTGTATTTCTTGTGTGTGGTCTGGTATGATAACCCATTGGTTGCGTAACCTATACATATTATATGTTAGCGGGCTCTTGCAGCAGTAGTAGTGTACTTGGTTTGCTGTGACTGTTGACTTTGAGGAATTTGCAAAACAAGGCTGGTGGATGCTGGATTGAGATTGAAGCTAGGAGTTGTTGATTGTGCCCAGTCAGTCGTGTTCCTTTGTCAGGGTTACGCCGCGCATGACAATGATCACCCCCTTCCCTAGTCTTTCCCTGATATTGCGCTAATAATGTCTGTGCGTCTCTTGGGTAATGGAAGATTGGTTTGGGTACAGTAGTTGTATGGTTGTACCCGGCATTGCTTCAGGGTCAGGGTTCTCTACGAGTTGGATCGAGCTCGTGTAAACATGTTGTTGGCTTCACGACCAGTTAATAATCGCGCGTACATGCCAAAATGCAAGTAGGTTGCGATTGATGTGAAACGAGTTTGTTTGCAGGTGCTGTTGTCCGACTTACGTCTATCATTGATGTTCCGCTCGGCAAAGTCGTTGAAACACAGACCTTGTCTAATGCGTGGCGAGTACGAGTTTTGCGTGAGGAAATCAGATAGCCGAGCGAGCACGTACAACCTCTTCCCAAACAGAGCAAATACATAGGTCACACATAATGCCCCCCCCTCCATACGTCATATCATGATAGCAGCTGATTGATCACCCTTGTTTTAATATATACTGTTGACCACTTTCGAAGATTGGAACACAGGAGGTATGTTGTTATAGGTAACACCACTTTGGTTACAATACAAGCTGGGCCGGCCATGACGCCGTGAATTCACAAATATCGCTGTGCCCCACTCAGCGTTTGGAGTTCGGATCTGGATTTTTGACACGTGATTTAGAGCAAGCTCATCAAAACACTACTACTTGGGAATCGCAAAAAAAAAAAAAAGAGAATTTCGGTGACTTTTGGTCCGTTTTATGATCATGGATTTCGTTCGGCCGCCCGTATGTGGGCAAGACTATACTGAGTATATTTTTTGGGAATTCCAAGTAGTATTTGTTTAAGGTTGCTCTAAATCACGTGTCAAAATTCAGGGCCGAACCATGAAAAATGAGCGGGGCACAGAGATTTTTTTTTTTTCGCTTTTTGTCGAAAACGCTTGACTTAGTCTATATATGGAATCGAGTTTTGGCAGTATCTCTTGATGGGTGTCGAATTGGGCAATGAAACTTATATCGATGTTGTTCTAGAGTCTTCAGCATAGTGTCCACCAAATTTCACCTCGATTGACCGTTTTTTCTTATTTTCGTACGGATTTTTTTGTTTATTAAGTTGGAAAAGTTCTGCACGGATTTTTTTGTTTTTCAAATTTGGAAAAGTTGGTGCTTTTGAGTTTTCGCGGATATCTCGACGAGATCGAGTCGGAAAAAATAATAAGCCTTTGAATTTTTCAAATATATACTTTTTTTCTTTTCTTCATATGCAATGTGGTGTCAGGGGTAGCGCTTCGATTTTTCAAGTCGTAATTCGTAAAAGCGGCGGCGGGAAAGCTTTCTGGATTATTGTCGGTTTCTTGGCCGGCCAAGCCTGTACTTATTTATCGTGAGAAATATTCTAAGGGACCGGGAACCGATAATAGAATGGAATGTTGTTTGTTGTTCATAAAGAGAATTCAACGTTATGGTTCATAGTTTCTTTTGGCAGAGTACGTACGTAGCTCACTTTGACAGCAGCAGCTGACATTGTTTGGCTGATCGCGCTTGTGGAGATACCAAGTGGATACTGCACGGGACGGTGCTGGCAGACTGGTACAACACGCGAACAGACAGAGCTGTTGTTTGCAACTGGACAGCAGTCGCTCACTGGACCAGATAATTCGTGATTCCGTCATTCTTCAGTTCATCGCTAGACGGCGATTCGCGGAATGAGCGAGAACAAGAAGCATTCTCGAAGGCGAAGCGCTTCATACGAGGCAAAGAAGGCGAGCGCGGAAGCGTCGACAACGAACGGGCCTCGCCTTGACCGGTATGATATTACGTGCAGCTGCGGGTTGTCACTTATCCCCTCAATTCCCGATGCTGGTCGGCGGAGAGCGTGTGTGTGCGTTTGAAAACGGTTCGAGCGAGTTGTGTTGCTTGTGCAAAAACAAACGAAAAAAGAAGGCGGGTAAATAGCAACAAATTCAACATGATGATCAAGCACATGCGCATCACAGATCGCGGCAACAAGATAGCATCGGACTCTCCCCCCGATCGAGGCAGATAGATCTTTTATATAATCAGCGACGTCAGCAAAAAAAGGGTAACTACATGGTTGCACCTATCGATTATAATATTCTATCTAGCGATCCATGTACAACAACAAATTATGAAGCTTTAACACGTTGTTTACCACACCTAAAGATTGTGTTGCATACCACATCTAACATCAAATCTTCTAGAATAATGAACAAAACCCGGCAGGTGATATAAAGGGATGTCTTCTTGCTACAGCCGTCAGATTTGTCGGATTTAAAGTTTCCGCGTACATATTGAAGTGTCCCGCGCGCCCCCCCCACACCTCGATCCCTCTTGTTCAAACGCCCCACCTTCAATCAAAATCTACCAGAGCAGTAAACACTACCAGCCGGCTGATATCAGCTCAGTATCTTTCTGGCCATCTAACATCAAATCTTCTAGAACCATAAACAATACCAGACAGGTGGTATAAAGGGATGTCTTCTTCCTACAACCGTCAGATTAGTACCCTTTAAGGATTTATAGTTTCCGCGCACATATTGAAGTGTCCCCCCCTAATCCCTATTGTTCAAACGCCCCACCTCAAATCAAAACCTGCCAGAGCAGTAAACACTACCAGCCAGCTGATATATCACCTCATTATCTTTCTGGCCATCCATGCCGTAGCTCCAATTCACCCCCCCCCTCCCCCCCTGTTTTGTTTTGTTTTTTCCCCGACATTTTGATCAAACGTCCCACCTACAATCGAAATCGGCCAGAGTAATGAACACTTCTAAAAAATTGATATCACGTCATTATATTTTAAGCTATCCATGACGTAGCTTGCATTCACCCCCCCCTTTCCCCACCCCCTAACGCCACCTCCTTCCCCACCACCCGTACGATCGCCTAGACCTAGCACCACGCGTAGAGCAATCCCCTACATATATGCGTAATATGCGCGATCAGAGTATCCCACATAAGCTTTCAAATATGAGCTTCGACCAAACGTTCGATCTCACTGCTGGAGTGTGATTTTATATTGTATGTGACCTAAACCTCTCGAAAACCCTTCCCCCCCCCCCGGTTCCTCCCCACTTCTTTTTTTTTCCCCTGCTTCCACTTGCTCAAACGCCCCACCAAACATCGAAATCTGCTAGAGTAGTAAACACTTCCACGCACTTGATATCGGCTCATAAATCGTTCTAGAGCCATCCAGGCCGCTGCCGCAATCCCCCCCCCCCCCCCCGAGAAAAAAACGCCCCCTACTTCTCCACCACCCGCACCATCGCCTAGACCAAGCACCACGCGTATAACAAACCCCTACATCTAAGCGAGTGGTTGTTGTTTAAAAAACCCTTTCGCCCCGCCCCGCCCCCCTCCTCCCCCCCCCCCCCCCCCCTCCCCCCGTCCCGCCCCCCCCCCCCCTCCCCCTCCTCCCCCCCCCGCACCATCGCCTAGACCAAGCACCACGCGTATAACAAACCCCTACATCTAAGCGACTGGTTGTTGCTTAAAAAACCCTTTCGCCCCGCCCCGCCCCCCTCCTCCCCCCCCCCCCCCCCTCCCCCCGTCCCGCCCCCCCCCTCCCCCCTCCTCCCCCCCCCGCCCCACCCCCACCCGCTCGAACGCTCCGCCCTCTCCTCACCGGTTGTACGACTTACAGGATAGGGTTTATAGTTTCTACGCAAAGATTGAGCTGCCCCTCCCCCCCCCCCCTCTCCTTTCCCCCCGCTTCCCCTTGATCAAACCTAGGCCCCTACGTCCTTGAAGACTCCGCCCTCCCCTCACCGTTATTTGATATACAGGATTCACTTGATAAACTGATGCATTTGGTTCCACAGCTGTCAGATTTTGTCCCCCTCAAAAATGGGTTTTATAGTTTATGCGCACAGACTGACGATCATCACCCTGTTGACCCTGATAGCTACACTGTAGTTGCAAGAGGAGACGCCGATCTATATCCTTAATGAGGACACACGACCCGTAATTCGCGCAATCGGAGAATCACACACAGCTTGCAAAGAAAGATGAGTTAAGACAAAATCTTCGATCTCACAGCTGAAGTGTATTTATATTTTTATAATAATAAATGCCGCTGTGGGGTAACGAGCCGACTCTGCATGAGTCAGTCAGCTGATGACCGCCACGACGGGAAGGCGGAGAATGTCATTCGACGGACAGACTGTTTAAGTTGCAGGCTAATAATTTCGTAGTTTATGAATTTTACTACCTGGTATAATATTTGGGTTTCGAATTTCGCATTTTGAATGGTTTTGGCGTGTGCACAGCCGGGAGGCGGCTGATTGGTACTTTAATGGGTGTTTGATATTCTGTTTTTTTGGAGGTGACACGTAGCATTATTGGTGTCGAATACCTAACCGTGGTTCTATCTCATACCTGGTGGACATTGTTGCTGTGACAGTAAGCCCCAACCACGGAGAGGCCGACGGAGGGACTATTGTTTTTGTATTACTCGGATGGTTGGTTTGAGTGGACAATATCCTCCGTACGTATTAATAGTACGTAGTGCGGTCATGATGCTATTTGGGAAGATGTGAGAAATTGACCATTAGAAATAGCACCATGGCCCCATAGTTTAAGGACGTTGAATGCGTACATCGATTGTCGTGGAGTATGACGGCACTCGCGTACGTATGATAAGTCAGTCTGTACCTGGTATATATTATCCTGTGGCATATATCAGGTGGATATAATGATGGTGGAATATCTCTGTTGTCGTCCCTTGCAGTGGATGTTCTGATACGTACGTCCATGGTCGAGAGCGCCATCCAGTGGCGATGTTTGTACTGATGCTTTAAGTCGGTTATATACTACTTTGTGGTATAGTATCAAAGGAAGAGTAGGAACTTTTGTGTTGGTGTGTATGGCATACGACCTTGTATATATTATAACGGAGTACCCGCATCTAAGAATATGAATGCCGTGTGTGGTGGTTAGTTAAGAAAAATGGCGATAGTATGGCATACCAGTATCTGTCGGTGTTTATCGAATTGAGATGAAGAGAGTTTTAGACCCGGGACCGGTGACCCCCTCTTGGTCACTGGACTTGACTTGGCTTTCTTCCCACTTCGTTTCGACTTCCCTCTTCCGTGAATGAAGGCAGGGACGACCCTGATAATGTAGTTTTTATGGCAATGTTGTATAATTGTACTGGGTATCAGCTTCGCTTGGAGACAGCACAGGTTCTTCTTTGTAGATTTCTTATTATTGGCGTTGAGCTGTGAGAAGATCGAGGAGACAGGAAAGGAGAAGGAGTGAGAGCATGGGGGTGGGGTGAGGCTCACAGAGTTCGCTTCACTCCAGCATTGCTGCTGTGCTCTCTTCTGGACCTTCACCTATGGAACGTACAAAGAACGTTCTAAGTGTTCTATATTCCCATGAGCGCTTAACGCGTTTACTTCTTTTACCTATCTTGTCCAGAGGAGGAACATTCCATCACCGAGAACGCTCTTGTGGTATAAGCTAGCTAGATTCTACGGGTTGTCCGCTCCACCCAGAACATTCCGTTTGAGATAATCTTCTTGAGGCCAATGGACCATAACTCTGCGGGCTATCTTACCGAATCTATTGCCAGCTATACTGACACTCTATTACAAGGATGGCGCGGTGAAGGTGGCAGTTATGCTGAAGTGACAGCATACGGAAGGAGCGGTGGTCGATAGAAGAGCGGACTGAATTGGGGCAACCCGAGTCCTGTAGCTGGGGTTATGAGCGGCTCGGCGCAATTAGCCACGTGAGGTACACCGTTAATTAAACGTTCAGGGTGCACTAGACACATGATGTTGGCACTGCACGTAGTTTGGCTTAAAGCGACGTATAACTGACCACGGCAGCGGACGTCATCTCCAAGGTCGAGACCGACTCCAGACAAAGTTTGGTCTTGGCTTTTGTTGACGGTAACTGCGTAGCAAACGCGTAGGGGAAATTGTCTTGGATGGGATGTGATTCCTTTGGGCCCGACTTTAACTTTGAAAAATATTCGTGGCATTTTGATGGGGGAATCTGGAGCAATGACCTCAACGTCAATAATGCGAGGGGATACGGCCCGCCCAACGCCTTTTTTACCGTTAACGATGCCGGTGTCAAAGTCACCTTTATGGGCGACGACACTCATGGCAGCCAGCTGTCTTTTTTTCGGTTAGCAGGAGATGCGTGGGAAGACGCCGGGAGGCGTTTACCTGTGGGTGCTTTACTGACGGCGCGGTTAAGGGCGCTGTAAGTTGTAATTTGTTTTGGGCACTGCGACGACCCGATGAAGGATAGTTTAATTTCTTCTTGGCGCGAATATATATATCACATGCCCACTCTTCTTGGTCAACGAAAGACAAACTTTTCAAAACTTTCTCGCACATAAGGCGTTGCCCCGAAGAAAAAATATCTTAACACGTTTGTTACTTTTGACTGAGAGTGTTTGTGATTTCTTGAACGGAATCTCTTTGCTGATGCCAGGACTCCCGCCGGATTCTCCGTTCTAAAACAGTAAGCTGTATTGAAGTGATTTGTGAGCAGGGCTCCACAGTAGGACAAACCGAAGGCGGCGACATAGGTTGTCAGGTCCGGCACAGGGGAAAGTGTACACAAATCTTTGTGCGCGCGTTTCGGGGTCGTCTTCGAAAATGAGCGCGGCGATTTCTTTCCCTGTTAGAGGTGGGGCGTCACCGAAAACCGAAACGTGTGTTTGCCTAGTAACTTGCGCAAACTCGATGCCAACGTTATCTGCGGACACGTCGTTGTTGTTCAGATCTAGTAATATGGATTTGTATTGCGTTATGCATGAGTTGTGGGTTGCGAGTGAAGCTGACAAAGTTGGACGGTGTCCATGTTCAAACCGTTCGTAGATCGGGCCTGTTGCATCATCTCGGCATCGTAAATGAACATGCGAACCTTGTTTATAACAGGCGTACGCTCGTCTTACTGTCCACGGAAGGCATCTAATATACGGCGGTAAGCTCGGCCATGAAGCTGCAACATGCTAGGGTAGGCAGGCTGTGTCCACGTGGGGGGTGGTGCAGCTCCGAGCATAGTTAAACTGAATAAGCCGTTGTATTTACGCTGATTGCGTAAAAAATGTCTTTCAGTAAACATGAGTTCAATGCCAGGGGGTAAGTTGTAAGGTTATACGTGGGGACACAGAGTGCCCCCTGCAGGTCTGCCAATTGAGCAGGTCCTCGGAGAGTACTCACTTTCTTTGCCTTTCGTAGAGACGTAGCTTTATTCGATTCCACCAGAGCACCGGATAGCTTCTGAGATCGGAGGCACTTATTTCCTAACTTTCCCGAATACAGAAAGCCAACCTTATCATACGAAACCCATCCAAAATATCTCAAATTCATAAAATTACAAGCCTTTCGAGGCCGCATTATAACACTAGCCCACCCTGATGAGTAGCATATGCAGAAATATGGAAGATTTGGGGAAACTCCGGTTCTACGAACTAGACCACGAGTCGAAGATGCGGGTCCTCAAACCCCACTCCCACACCTCTAACGGTCTGGCTATAGAGCCAGGAACTCGCGAAGAAAAGCAGTTGAGGGAAATGCAGACCCTACAACGAGGCAAAAGTCACCCATCAAAAAGCTGCCGCTTCGGGGGTTATACTGCCCATCTTCATGCGGTTGGTATTGCCGGTACCTAAGAGCATAGCATCGATAGTGCAGCGAGCAGCACTCCTTCAGGCGCGATCGTTCCCCTTTAGTGCGGTCGGTGGGGGAAACTATTTTGATCAAGTGTTGTACAGACCTTGTCCTCTGATTGGCACATGTACGACCCTCTACTGTGCTACCCCCCCTACACTACTGTTGGGGCAGATGCTGCCCGTTTTTTAGACGAGGGAAGTAATAATGCATAAGATTATAGCATGGCATAACTTGTGTCCTGCTGTACGTGGGACGACCAAGCACATGGCGCACGACCATCGTCGTGAAGGCCTCGAATACCATCCAGCTTCCTTCGTGTGTCCCATTCTTTGTTCGTATTTCGATTTCCTGTGGCCTTGTTTTATGTCGCAGCAGGGGCGCACAGAACAAACCATGTCGATCAGCATCGCTATCATTACCCCCCGACGGCCCGACACCTGACGGGCCGAAAACGATACTCTCCGCTTTCGTTTTGATTCTGGCAAGCCGTTGTTTAGGAAGCTTTGTGCATGCACGTTACCATACCCAAGCTATTCTTGTTCTTTGTTTGGTGCACCTACGTTGACATGTTTATATCAATTTTACTTGACGATTGCGGTGATTGCTTGAGATCTGAACAAGAACGCGTTGTGTGACACAATGCGATACTCTGTGTGATATGTCACGCCAGCGGAAACGAGTCCATCCAGACCTGGTTGGCTGTTGCCGTAGACCTAATGGAACACCACCATCGTTGTGCACATGCTAATTACCATGAAAGCATTTCATACTGTTTCGGGTTTAGTATATCCTTTTCCGGGAGGAGAGACGCCCGTCGTCTTCTAGTTAGTTTATAAAGAAATTTTTGAGGGAAATGGCCTGGCATTTGGGGCGGGGGGGACGCTGTCTGGTGCCCACCCCCCACCCTCCCGCAGATGGGACGGACATAAACTAAGCGCAATGTTGGCCAGGATTGTTTTTTTCTGGGTTTTTTTGGGCCCTGGGAGGCATGGGGGCGATGATAGCGGTGTATAGACACACCGATCTCTGTGTTAAGAGACGATAAGCACGCGACAGAGCATGCGGAACCCAGAGGCTTAGTATTGCCCTGTTTTCGTTTTGTTGTACCCTGCTCTATTTCGGTCTGTTCGATATGTGTTTCGCTGTACCTTGTTTTCATTGTATTATACGTTGTTGCGTGTCACTTCATTGTTTTGGCGTCCAGTATCTCTTCTCTTTACTCTTGTGCCCGTTTTCGCTTTTCTGTTCCTTATAGCCTTGTTTATCTTTCTCTGCAAGTTGTCTGGCACAGCCAGTGTCCGCGCCTGTTATTTATCCGAGAGAGAGGCAAGCGCTCTGTGCGCGTGTATCTCACATTAAACCGGCATCACCCCCCATTGACGTACATAATATGCAGACTCGGTGGTCGAAGGGTGTGTACGGAAACGAGAGAGACTATACATCACAAATACACATGAAATTGTTGGCCATGCAGCGTCGTCTTTACGTACCCTCGTTTTCTCTTCTAAATGAACATCACAATGTTGCAGTTCCTACTCTGATATACGGTACACCCCTCGGTTTCAGCTGCGACTTGGCTGCAAAAAAAACAACCGTCTAAAGGACGAACATGGTGGCTAAACAAGTCGCGGTGCAATTAAATAATTTTAGGCGGATCCTGTGGAAGCTAGAGCTTCTAAAGGCTTCCCACGCCGATATTCGAATAAACGTTCTTGCCTGTCTATGTCCAGAAGATCAACCCCCTACCTACGAGGTATTTGTTTTCAAGTACGTTCTGGAAGATCGCTAGAGGTAACGATCACTCCACCGACCTTGGTTCATAACCGTACCGACACTCACGAATATTCAGCTGTTTTTGCCGCCTCCTGACTCTCGAACTAGTCTCCGCAGCGTGTGAACCTTCTCAGGATGGAAGAAAGGTCCGGAGAGATTATACCGCATGGCACATGATATATAAATAGCAGTGAAGATGCGTGTATCCTGTGTGATACGTAAAATGCTGTGAAGAGATACTTCGTACGAACACATCCACTCATTATTTCCTGTTTTTGCATTCGCTCCATTGTCAACCTCTCCATTCCTCCCTCACTCCCCGCACCCCGGTTCATCCGCTACTCTCAGTTTCCTTTGACGGGTGTCGATCACCTCTTTCTCCCTCCCTCGCTCCCCCTTTCCTCTATCTGAGCCAAAACCTTCGCATACACGTGGTTACTATATGTTTCTGGCACACGTTCTCCATTTTTCTTTTTTTCCCTATGTTTTTGTCGAAGTAGTTTGCTACAATATAGTCAGTTTCTCAGCCGTGGACTGCGCTCGCGAGATACATCGATCATGCATATACAAGAAAACGTAATACCCTAAGGTTGTATGGGGCTGCGGTCGTCGATATCTGCAGCTCGAATCCGAATGGGTATACAACCAGCTGTATATAACCGAGAAATCCGTTCGTAAACGCAGGACATTCCCTACCACTCTTCTTGATTTATTCCGTGTCGCGTTTTCCCCACCTTGTAAATATTCAGGGATATTTTGAGCCACGACATCATCGAGAGCAGCATCATGACCTGTGTTCGGGACTCTTCGTTGCAGATATTTGAGGGGTTTCCTGGTACATTCCTGGAATGGCATGTTAGGCAGAGTCGGTGGGATAAAGGTGACCTGATCCTGGTCAAGTACCTTTTTGCTTGGTCCTATGGTCTTGCACCAAATGTCCTCAGTCTGTTTTCGAACTCTAAGTGTATACCATTCTATCGGTCCTTTGCATCTCGTACAACGGTTCACACCGGAACTTTCAATTCGAGGGTGATCACCATCCGGCCCCTAATCGTAGCGGCGGCACTGGTGTACACTAGACTCGGCGGAAACACCATGTTTCTAGTGGTATGGGCTATTTACAATTTTGAGATTCTTCTTATACCTTTTCTAGCTAAGCTGGCAACGTCGGCTTCGTTCTTCGACGTGTTGCTTCTTACGGTACATGACGTTTACATGGGGGCGATTGACATCTACTACGGGTCTGCCAGGACTGTTCGGGCTCTGATTTCGATAGCGTGTGGTGCTGGTGGCTGGGTCCCGTCGGGGGATATGGGTAATACGCCGCTTCAAGCCATGTTGCAGTTTTGTAGGTGTGCTTTGTTTGAACTCGTGACGGCTCTTTGTGCGGAGTTGTGGTTCATTAGAAAGTCCATTTACGATGGGGGGGAGTTTAGGGAGACGTATTTGACCGTGATCATGTGGTTGGGATTAGTGATCTGTCACCCGGTCTACGTCTTTGTGACTTCTCACAAAATCGCTGTAAGGAGATGTTAAGGAGATGTTAAGAAGTTGCCTATTCACGTTGTCATTTCTTGACAAGGCAAAGCAGAGCTTCTCATGACTTCCCACGGCGACACAGATTTTTCCATGTGAATACGACTCCACTTCAGTCTATACGTATACTGTAATAATGCATTTGGAGGTTGTATTTGTTGAGGCTTCCGACGCCGATATTTGAAAATCGTGTGTGTGTTCGTGTACGGGTCTGCTTCAGCCTACACGTAGTGCGTTTCCAGGCAAAGTATTCCACGCTCATGTTCTGTAGGGTTTGTGGATTCCGGGCAAGGGTATGGGGGTCTCACAGAACTTCCAGAAGTTTCGGGTACGGGTATGGAAGTATTACTGAACTTCCAGATGTCCGGGTATTGTGGCACAGGCGTACAGAACTCACAGAAGTTCCAGGCGGACGCAAAATACGATGTACCCGTACCCCGAGGGTTGTGGAGCACGGGTCTTACAGAACTCACAGAAGTTCCGGGTATGGGTATGAAAGCCTTGCAGAACCTCCATAAGTTCCGCGTACGGGTATGCAAGTCTTGCAAAACTTTCTGAACTTCCAGGTATTGTGGCGCGAGCGTACATGACTTGCAGAAGTTCCGGGCAGGTAGTAACACGCTGTACCCCGTACCCTGGGTCGTTGTGGCACCGGCGTACAGAACTTCCAGACGTTCTGGGTACGGGTATGAGTGTCCTGCAAAAGTCACAGAAGTTCTTTGTAGGGTAATACCCGGGGTAAATACCCCGGGTATGGTTTTGTGTGTTCCCTACAGACAGAACGAAAATAGGAAATTCGGGTACGGGTATGACTGTGGTACAGAACTTACAGACGTTTCGGGTACGGGCAGGGTTGTACATAGCTCACAGAAGTTCCGGGTACGGGTAATTCCCGGGTAAATACCCGCCTCAAAAGGGGCAAAAAATAAACAATTTGACTGGTAAAAAGAAAGACACAATTAATTGTCAACGCATTTATAATTACTGCGATTGGCATAGAGCACAATACACTGATGCACTCATAGGAAATCACACATACCAGGTAGGTCTACTACTGCTGTTTTCCTGTAGCACAGATCATGCCATGTTATTGTTCTCATACTAACTCGCATAATCAAGTCCGTCCGTGGTCACAGGACAGGCTCCAGGCACTCTGGAGATGGGGAATATCCCAGGGAAAAGCACAAACAAACCAAAGGTAGTACACGCATAAATCACAGCTGACGCAATTCATGCCTCCACTAGAAACAAATAAAAGTGATATCGGGAGTCAGCCTAAGATGTTCCAGGTCCATACTGGTGCATACCTGTCACTACTCGCGCCTGAAAAACCCGACTATACCGCTTGCCACCCAAGTCTAACACGTATCTATTGTACGGAGTATCTATCACTGCGAATACATACGCACGACAGACGCAATTCAATGGGAAAAAAAGAAACAAGAGAGAAGAAAAATAGATAAAGGAAAGGCAAGAAATGACAAGAAAGCGAGAAAAGGGAAGGAAGTAGTGGAAACTGTAAGAAAAGCAAGAAAATACACGCCAAGGAAAGGAAGCAAGGAAAGGAAGAGAGAAAAAATGTCATACTAGAGTGTTTGCGAAAATACGTTTCTAAAAATTTACTTGCCTTCCGCTAAAAAAAATGAATTGCCTTCCCACCGAGTTTTTGGTGTGTTTGCGCTAGCGGTAAACAAAATCCTGCAGGCGACGCCTCCGAAATTTAGTAGGGAAACGGGGATGTGCGCGATTGTAATATACGTACGAGTACCAGCAGCAGCAGTACGAGTACTCGTAGTATTATACGATATACGAGTACTCGTTGTACGTACTCCAGTCTCGAGCCTCTCGTTTCAGGTGCAGCAGTAAGTACCTGGAACACGGTACATGCAAGCACCCAACAGACTACAAATCAGAGGTATGGCGGTCTGTCTCGCGCGTAAAAAACTCCTTGTGAGCAGGGACTACCTCATTACACGTGCTACAAGCAGAGCAACGCCTTCCTCATGCGACGGAAGGGAAGGCGAAGCGCAGTTTCCCCATGGAACGTGGACCTGTTATTGCGAAGCACCACCCTGCGAAGAATCCGCAGTGAACGCAGCGGTTTAGGGCAGAGGAGTTTCCGCTCCTCTGCCCTAAACCGAAAGTCATGCCACGCTTCAGTCGCGGTGATGTTGGAGAAGCGCGGTGGCTGCTGTCGCACAGATGGACCGATACGAGTCCTATCTTGCCAGATGCGGCACACGATAGCCGCAATCAAGGCGCGTGGTGTCGCTCTCTGCGTTGAGGCTCCTCTCCGCGTGCGTGCGTTCGACTCCGCCAGCTGCGAGAAGTTCACCACAGCTTGCAGCAAGCGCTGAACCCTTGGTCACGGACGCAGAGGGCAGCAACAGACGGTTCATCACCGGCCTGCTGCATATCTCTGATGTTACGCCTGCGCGTCGTGCTCAGGGTACTACCCTCTCAATCCTCCGTGCGTTCGTATTAGTAGCTTGTGTTGTGTCGTGACAACAGCCGTGGTGCTTCAAACTGGTCCTGCTTAGGGCGCTATAGACCCTTGCAGAGGCGTTCTGCCTCCGACAAATGCTCGGTGTGTTGTAGGCCAATGAAACAGAGAGACAAAATTTACCGTAACTTTTGATCAAAACCTAACTTCGACAAAGTACATTTTTGCCTTTTTTTCAAAAATTTACCGCAAATATTGCCTTCGGGACAATTTTTGAAGAAGTAAATTTCTAAAAACGTACTTTCGCAAACACTCTACTGGCAGACCCTAGGAACTGACTAAAGACGGCATTGGGCTCATAGAGGCTTAAAGACCATACGATTAACGATACTGTGTTGATAGATCTCTAAAGGTGTACGCGTAGCTGGCGCGGGGAGACGTGATGATGACTGCAGACGGCGACACAGAACTCTTATATTATCCAGCCGTCGAGCCTGACTCGGTCTCATATGGAGCAAAACTACGAGTGACAGCTCAAATCATGCCGGGTAACATCCGGCCAAACAGTCCCCTTACACCTTATTATACATGACTCCCTTACCAACATACGGAACTTCATGATGATATAAGATGGATCATAACCGTCATGTTCATGAGGACAATCAACATCCCCCCTCCTCATTATACACGACGAATACACTTAATATCCCCCCTGCTTTGTGCATGACAAGGCACGACATCGCAGGGTTGATACATCGTCATATCGTAATGAACTTATATCAAACTCAGAACGCCAATAAACTCGAAACCAAAACTCCAGTCCTCAATTCAACAAGTAGTCCTCCAAGTCTCAAACCAAATAACAACAGTCTCATGCTGCAAACATCAACTACTCTCGAAAATTATTGCCAGGTGAAAACACAATAATTATATTCTCGGAAATGACCAGGTAAAATCGGGTTTCCAGAAAATGAGACATCGATGGTACGGAGGTGGCTCCATGATTTGGAACCGGTGAATTACTTGGAGAATCTAGGCCACATCGATCATTGTGCATGTTTCCCACGAACCCAAAGCCAGAGAACATACGTTGAAGGAGAAATACTGAGGATACGAGGAGATTGTCGTCCGCGTCGTCCCAGGCGGCTCTGTCGTTGGGACTGACTGCCGCCGCTCTAGCCGTGGAGTGGACTTCGCGGACTCCCCGTTTTTTTGCACAATTCCAAATACGAACCTGCACCAGAACGACAGCTTTCTTCGGAGCAGGAAGGAGCACAAGACCCAAGCAACTTGGGGAGCCGCGTGCATGGGACTTGTCTCGGGGGCTAAACTCCGTGGCGTGAACTGGCGTGTACGGTGACATGAGTACCCAGGCGGGGCTCGCAGGTTTGCTTGCCTCCGTTTACGCAGTAAAACCCACTCGTAGAGGTCTTATGGCGTTATGATCGCACTGAAATATGGGAGAAAGCTGACATGGGTGGATGCGACCAGATGGACAGCTTGGAGAAGAAGTATACAAACCACTTATTATCCTTCGAGCTACAACTAACACATGTAGCTGACGTTTTCGCACGCACCTCGTACAGCACTACTACCGTATGCATATACCAGGTATGCAGCAGGATTTCCACCAGCAGATTGAGCACACCACCAATGAATAGCAGTCGTTTCCCGTGGCCTCTGCTGTCGAGCGACTGTTTCTGTTGCGTCGCTCTTCGAGTGCTGATGATGGCACTGTTTCTTCTATCTATTCATAAATATGTAGTTTCACGAACAGAAAAGAGGCCTTCGGGCAAGTAGTCGGCATGGGGGTTGGTGGGGCGCGGTATTACACTACAACGTACGAACAACTGCCCCGTAGTGCGTGCTCACAACAGCAGCCAGGGATATCGGGTGTTTTGACCTTCTCTATACCAGGTATACCCTAGAATGCCCAGCGCACAACGAACGTACCGGTACTGCTGAACATGGTGGTGGGCCCTTCCATAATAACAAGATCGTAGAGCAAGTCAACCCGGATCAGACATGTTTCCATGATTTGAGATCCAATAATACAAGGAGTATGACACCGCCCCTCAGAAGCATTGTTTTCGTCAGGATAGTCCATAGGCTGCGGGACCTACTTAGTATACTATAGCCAGGCCGCCAGGCGAAAGGCGTTGTCTGGGGGGCGTGGGTTGCATGCTACCCTGTCCTGTGCCCTACGAGTATTGCACCAGGATACACGGCCCTAGCTACTATTTTAGGCACCAGGATACGACGTACCAGAGGGCGCTGGGCTGCACGGTTTAATGTAGACATCGTACGCATATTTAGTTCCACATATATCTGGTACCTTCCATTTACCAGGTATGTTGTTTTATTTCCATGTTTTGGAAACAATCAGCAGTACCAACCTCGGTACTTGTATGTATCCGAAGAGACCACGCCTTACACTTCAGCCAAGTATCAAGCACGGCTGTACAGGATGTAGTGTCCCGATATTATTTTGTTTATTTGTATTATCTACCTGCTGTATCCAGCCACACCCCATGCCTGATGAGTAGTACCAGGCTCCGTGCTACTGAGGGCGTTTCGCGCATGACATTGCTGGTATTTCGTGTATGATATGGAACAATACTCGGGGCTTCTGCGTGGTAACTCCTGATTGATGTAGGTTGTGGCTTATGACTGACCACGCCCTGTTGCTTTGCTGGTGGCTAGCTGCTGATGTGCGCTTTGCTGATCGCGGTTGATATATCGCTCTTGTTTTGGAAACGATTTGCAGTACCAACCTCGGTACTTGTACAACCTCGATACTTGTACTTATCTGATCAGACCACGCCTTACCCTTCCTAAAGTACAAAGCACGGCTATACAGCAGTGTGACGTACTGCCGATGTCATTTTATTTTACATGATCTGCTCGCTAGTAGCTGCTGCCATACGCTTTGCTGATCGCGGGTGATTTACCGCTCTGATCGACGCGGCTGTGTGGTCCAGGCGTGCTTTCGGCTCTGCTGCCCATTATTGATATACGGACGTGCTGGCTATGTTACATATGTCTGCGGGGCGGTGCCTGAGAAGGGTTTGCTGTGCTGATTGCTGTTGATATACAGCTCCGCCAGAAAAGCTTTCTGTTCGCTGATCGCGGTTGATAGACCGTGCTGGTGATATACAGCTGCGCCGGATATGCTGTTGCCTTGCTGATATACCACCCTGGTCGACACCGCTGCGCCAGACATGCTATAGCTTGGTCGGTGTAGATACCGCTGCGTCATACATGATTTCGCTTTGATCGCGGTAGATAGGGTGTGCGTCATACATGATTTCGCTTTGATCGCGGTTGATAGAGTGCGCTGGTGATATGCAGCTGCGCCAGAGATGATTTTGCTTTGCTGATCGCGGTTGATACACCGCCCAGGTCGACACGGCTGTGTCGTCCAGAAGTGCTTTCGCTTTATGTATTTTTATTTAATGCTGTTGATATACAGCTATACCGCGCTGGTGATATACAGCTGCGCCAAAGATGATTTCGCTTTGCTGATCGTGGCTGATACACCGCCCAGGTCGACACGGCTGTGTCGACCAGAAGTGCTTTCGCTTCAGTTTTGATTGCTGTTGATATACAGCTCTCGCCATTGATATACCGCCCTGGTCGACACGGCGGTGTCGTCCAGAAGCGCTTTCGCTTTATTTATTTGTATTTATTGCTGCTGATATACAGCTATACCGCGCTGGTGATATACAGCTGCGCCAGAGATGCTTTTGCTTTGCTGTTCGCGGTTGAGGCACCGCCCAGGTCGACACGGCTGTGTCGACCAGAAGTGCTTTCGCTTTCGTTCGTGATTGCTGTTGATATACAGCTTTCGCGGTTGATATACCGCCCTGGTCGACACGGCTGTTTGGTCCAGGAATGCTTTCGCATTTATTTCTGATGTCTGTTGATATACAGCTATACCGCACTGGTGATATATAGCTGCGCCGAATATGCTCTTGCTTTGCTGATAGCGGTTGATATAGCGCCCACGTCGACACGGCAGTGTCGTTCAGAAGTGCTTTCGCCATTATTTTCGATTGCTGTTGATTTGCAGCTCAGATATGCTTTCGCTTTGCTGATCGCGGTTGATATACCGCGCTTGTGATATATAGCTGCGCCAGAGATGCTTTTGCTTTGCTGATAGCGGTTGATACACCGCCCAGGTCGACACGGCCGTGTCGTCCAGAAGCCGTTTCGCTTTAGTTTTTATTGCTGTTGATATACAGCTATACCGCGCTGGTGATATGCAGCTGCGCCAGAGATGCTTTTGTTTTGCTGATCGCGTTTGACACACGGCCAAGGTCGACACGGCTGTGTCGTCCAGAAGCCCTTTCGCTTTAGTTTTGATTGCTGTTGATATACAGCTATACCGCGCTGGTGATATACGGCTGCGCCAGAGATGCTTTTGCTTTGCTGATCGCGGTTGATACACCACCCAGGTCGACACGGCTGTGTCGACCAGAAGTGCTTTCGCTTCAGTTTTGATTGCGGTTGATAATACAGCTCTCGCCATTGATACACCGCCCTGGTCGACACGGCTGTGTCGTCCAGAGATGCTGTCGCTTTAGGTTTATTTATTGCTGTTGATATACAGCTGTACCGCGCTGGTGATATGCAGCTGCGCCAGAGATGATTTCGCTTTGCTGATCGTGGCTGATACACCGCCCAGGTTGACACGGTTGTGTCGACCAGACGTGCTTTCGCTTCAGTTTTGATTGCTGTTGATATACAGCTCTCGCGGTTGATATACCGCCCTGGTCGACACGACTGTGTCGTCCAGAAGCGCTTTCGCTTTATTTATTTGTATTTATTGCTCTTGACATACAGCTATACCGCACTGGTATATACAGCTGCGCCAGAGATGCTTTTGCTTTGCTCTTCGCGGTTGAGACACCGCCCAGGTCGACGCGGCTGTGTCGACCAGAAGTGCTTTCGCTTTCGTTTTTGATTGCTGTTGATATACAGCTTTCGCGGTTGATATACCGCCCTGGTCGACACGGCTGCGTGGTCCAGAAATGCTTTCGCATTTATTTCTGATGGCTGTTGATATACAGCTATACCGCGCTGGTGATATACAGCTTCGCCGGATATGCTGATAGCGGTTGATATACCGCAATGGTCGACACGCTGTGTCGTCCAGAAGTGCTTTCGCCATAATGTTCGATTGCTGTTGATATACAGCTCAGATATGCTTTCGATTTGCTGATCGCGGTTGATATACAGCTGCGCCAGATATGTTTTGCTTCGTTGATCGCGGTTGATACCGCCCTGGTCGACATGGCTGTGTCGTCCACAAGTGCTTTCGATTTCGATTTTGATGGCTGTTGATATACAGCTATACCGCGCTGGTGATATACAGCTGCGCCAAAGATGATTTCGCTTTGCTGATTGTGGCTGATACACCGCCCAAGTCGACACTGCTGTGTCGACGAGAAATGCTTTCGCTTCAGTCTTCTGATCGCTGTTGACATACAGCTTTCGTGGTTAATATACCGCCCAGGTCGACACGGCTGTGTCGTCCAGAAGTGCTTTTGCTTTAATTCGGATGGCTGTTGATATACAGCTACACCACGCTGGTGATATACAGCTGCACCAGAGATGCTTTTGCTTTGCTGATCGCGGTTGATACACCGCCCAGGTCGACACGGCTGTGTCGACCAGAAATGCTTTCGATTTTGTTTTTGATTGCTATTTATATACAGCTCTCGAGGTTGATATACCGCCCAGGTCGACACGACTGTGTCGTCCAGACGTGCGTTTGCTTTGGTTTTTGATGGCTGTTGGTATACAGCTATGCCGCGCTCATGATATACAGCTGGGCCGGTTATGCTCTTGCTTTGCTGATAGCGATTTATATACCGCACTGGTCGACGCGGCTATGTCGTCCAGAAGCGTTTTCGCTTTAGATTTTGATTGCTGTTTATATACAGCTCAGATATGCTTTGACTTTGCAGATCACGGTTGATCTACAACTGCGCCAGATATGTTTTGCTTTGCTGATCGCGGTTGATACCGCCTTCGTCGACATGGCTGTGTCATTCAGAAGTGCTTTCGCTTTCGATTTGGATGCTGTTGTATGCAGCTATATTGCCCTGGTGACATGCAGCTGCACCATATATGGCTTAGCTCTGCTGATCGCGGTTGACATACGGCGCTGGTGAAATGCGGCTGCGCCAGATATGCTTTTGTTTTGCTGATCGTGGTTGATATACCGCTCTGGTCGACACGGCTGCATTTTCTAGCAGTGCTTTCGCTTCAGGTTTTGATTGCTGCTGATATTCAACTACACCACGCTGTTGATTTACATCTGCGCCAGATATGTTTCTGCTTTGCTGATCGCGGTTGATATATTGCTCGACACGGCCGTGTCTTCCAGAACGGCTTCGCTTTAAGTTTTTGATTCCTGTTGACGTACAGCTATACCGCGCTGGTGACATACATCTGCGCCAGATATTTTTCTTCCGGCTGATCGCGGATGATATACCGCTCTGGTCGACACGGCTGTGTCGTCCAAAACGGCATCGCTTTAAGCTTTCGATGGCTCTTAATATACAGCTGCGCTATAAATGCTTCCGCTATGCTGATTGCAGTTGATGTTCCACGCTGTTGATACACAGCTGCGCTCTGGCTGCCACGGGTGTGTCGTCCAGAGCGGCTTCGCTTTAAGTTTTTGATTGCTGTTGACATACAGCTATACCGCGCTGGTGACATACATCTGCGCCAGATATGTTTCTTGCTGCTGATCGTGGTTGGTATACCGTGGTGTTGATACACAGCTGCACCGGGTATGCTTTTGCTTTGCTGATCGCGGTTGATATACAGCGCTGGTCGGCACGGCCGTGGTGCTTTTGCTTAGTATTGTGATTGCTGTTGATATACGGCTGCGCCAGATATGCTTTCGCTTTGCTGCTCGGGGTTGATATGCAGCTGTGCCTTTTGTACTTTCGCTTTGAAAAAATCGCGGGCGCGGGTGTGCCTGAGGGAGTTGGTTTTGCCGATCGCTGTTGATATACAGGGGTCGCAGATATCCTTTCGCTTTGCGGATCGCGGGGATCTACCGCTCTGGTCGACACGGTTGTGGCGTCTTGAATGACCTTCGCTTTGCTGTTTGTTGACATACGACTGGGCTGGGCGTATTTTGCTTTGACGATACGCGTCTAGGCGATCTCGCTGGGCCAATCGAGGTTGATGTGCCGCCCTGGTCGACTGATCGCGACTAATGTACCGCCCTGGTCGACACGGCTGCGTCGTCCAGCAGTGCATCTGCTTCCTTGCTCACGGTTGATACACGGCTGGGTTAGTTGTATTTTGCTGTGCTGATTAGCTAGGCCGCTCATTGACATGGTGGTATTACGGTTGCTATCGGTTGCTATTGCTTCGCTCCTCGCTAGCAATATATCGCTTCCATAGGCACGGCGGTGCCAGCGGGCTTTGCGTCGCTGACCTCGGTACGGCAGTACCAGCGTTTCTTGTTCCGCTGGCCTCGGTACGTTGTGCTGCCACCTCTCTGGTTGCTGGTTGGGTGTAGTGGATATACCACCATCGCTGGATCGGCTTTGCCGGGGACATGTTGTCTTGCCAGTTGCTGAGGTACACAGATGGTTCGGCTGTCTTCGTTGCCGCGGCTGACTTTCGGATCGCGGCTGAGATACAGCTATGGCTGACATGGGTCAGCGTTGCGACCGCTATACCACTCGTTACTGTTGATATACACTTCATGCTAACGCAGTTTAATCAGAGGCGACTGCGTGTGTCGCGGGTTGCGGGGTTACACAGCTAGGGTTGGTGTGCTGACAACGTCGTTGCAGTCGATACGGCATATATCTCGGATGCCGATGCCGCTGCTCCCTTGTCTTCTCACCGACGCGCGCGGGTTACGGTTTAATAATGGGCGGGGTTACCATGTGGCAGGTTAACCCGCTTCTGCTGCGAGAGATAAAGACTTTGCGAAACAAGATCGGAACGAACTCATGGTCTAACTTCGCTGGTTGCTGGTTGGTTGCGGTTAACACACGTATCTAGCTGGTTGCTGTGTTCATCCAGATGTTGACAATTATCTTCGTGCCGCTACTGATTCACGGGTCGCGGTTGGGACACAGTTGTTGGTGACATGGGTCAGGGTGGCGACCGCTATACCGACCGCTATACCGACCGCTGTACCTCTCTTTACTGTGGATATACAGTTTATGCTGATGCAGTTTCATCAGGGATGGCTGCATGTTTCGCTTGTTGCGGTGGTTACACAGCTATCGTTGACGCGCAGATCGAACAGTTATCACTGGCTCGGCTGCGCCAGATGCGTTTGCTTTGCGGATTGCTGTGGGTACTAATACCCCCTTTGGGACTTCGGAGAGCAACGCTGACGAACATAACTGGCAATTGCAGGGTCAGCCACACGACGTTACACGGGGTGCTAGCTTAAGGAGTGGGAATTTTCATGAGCGACTCCAACGCAAGAAGCTGCGCGATACGCGCGTAGCATGACACATCGTGTGCTGCGCACTCATGCTATGACAATGACCGCCTTTCTTACTTGTTTTATCGCTATGCGTGGGCTCCGAAAGGGGTAATGTCGGTATTAATGTGGGTATACAGCTGTCGCTGACACACGGCTGTGTGGATATGCAACCATCATTGGCACTGTTGCCAGAGATGGTTTCACTTTGCTGATCACTGTTGATATACAGCTGTGCCAAAAGTGCTTTCGCTTTGCGGGTAGCTGCTAACATACAGCTATTGCCCACACCGATGTGTTGTCGCTGTTGCCTCGCTAGTCGCCGTTGATAGTCGTTGATCACTGTCGCTGTTGATATACAGCGGTTGATGGCACGGCTGTCATATTGGCTGTTTCGTCGCTGATTGCTTTTATAGGACGATCTCCGGCGCGGGCTATTGACTGTTGCTTCGCTGATCAATGTTGATATACACCAATCTCCGGCGCAGCCGTGCCGGAGCTGCTTTGTGTGACTGCTGACGTGGCTGGGGTATGGTTGCGGTGGCTTCGCTAGTCGCTGTCGGTATACAGCAATCACGGGCACGGTTGTGCCAGAGGCTCTACTTCCCTGACCTCGGCGTGGCAGTGCCAGGGGCTTCTGGTTGGCGGATCTCGGCCCGGCGGTGCTGGAGGCTTTGGTTTTGCTGATCTCTATAGATATACAGCTATGACTGGCATGGCGGTGTTATCTCTGGGCCGCTGCAGTTGATTTGCTTGTTGCTGATGATAGTTTCTGGGTGCTGTCAATATATAAAAGCTATCGATCACACGACTGTGTCCATACATAATGGCCGCTGCTTCGTGGATTGAGATTGTTTTACCATCATCGCTAGCACGGCGGTGCCGGAGATGCTTTTGCCTAGCTCATTGCTGATGTCAAACAGATACTGACGCCTGTCTTCGTCGCCGCTATTGCTTCGAAAGTCGCGGTTGACAGACAGTTATGGCTGACATGGGGTCAGAGTTGCGCCCGCTATACCGCTTGTTACTCCGTCAATATGCATGTAATGCTTACGCAGTTTTATCAGAGGTGATAGTGTGTATCGCTGGTGGCATTAATTACACATCTATGGTTGATGTGCTGACAACGTGCTTGTAGTCGACACTGCATACATTTCAACGGATACCGAGACCGCTGCCCCCATGTCTTCCTACCTACGCGCGGGGGCTACGTTTTGATAACGGGCGGGTGTCGCGGTGTGGCGGGTAAACCCGCTTCTGCTGCGAGGACTCGACACGCTAAATACAGCTCGTCCGCAACCCAGTACAGGTACCTTTCGACGGCCCCATCCCCGGGTCCCTCTCCACGTGAATTGGGCGTACGTGCACCGGCAGGGTGTACGCCGCGACGGGTGGGTGGGCGCATCGCTGGCCCAGCAGCCCCCAATCCCCCCCGATCTGGGCGCTGCGGGGATAAGAACGCAACGCCCGCGCGCCAGGGGAGTTGGAGGTCGGGACGGGGTCGGGATCGCCGGGGATGCGGCGACCGCGGCCTACTCGCTTCTCCTGCCATTCCGCCGCCCGCCCCCGGTCCGCCCGGGCGGTAGCTGAGCGGGCTGACTATAAATCTCGGTTGCAGGCCCTGTTTAATCTTCATTTTAATTTTATTTATTTATTTTTTTTGCTAGCTACTGATAGTATCGCAGACACATGCGTGACTCATGGCAGCTGTTCCTATTACGTTACATCATAATTTCGCTGTTAGGTAATGGCAGGTAGGAGTGGCTCGGAGTCGCGCTGTTAGTGTCTGTGCTACCGTCAGGTTTTCTCGATGGGTTGGCTGGACACACAGCATCACTTTGACGCTCGCTTAGTTGTTTAGCAGAACAAGGGGCGTGAAATGTTTCCCCCCGGTTCTAACGTACGATGCTGTGTGTTGACATCCAGATAGTCTTGTATCGGCATTCGCGGTAGGTGGGCGCGGAGGAATGGCTCTGGCACCTAAATCATTGCCAGACTGGCGTGCAGCCTATTCCACAGCTTTCCGCCGAACATCGGTGGGGGGACACATGGGCGATTCTCAACCCCTCGCCCACATTGCCTGTTTCGGCAGACGTATTTAGGGACCCGATGCAATGGCCGCTCCGACGGTGGTCGTGGCATGCCCCGGCGTAGGACGCCGGCGCGGGGGGGAACGCGTTTGTGCCGGGTTTAGTGCGCAGATACGAATCGGTTTTGGACGAACTCGTCATGCAGGAACACCCACTCCGTGACGAGCTTACATCATGCTGATGTTTGGAACATGGAACAAGCAGTACCGAGGTACCATGTATGTTTTACGGTGACTACTGCTGCTCTTACGGGGAGCACCTATCAAACCAGTGACGGTGCTTCTAAGCGAACGCAAACGTAGGCTAATCCTAATTGACTTACCACACCCGCCGGTCCTTCGCTTCGTGCACGCCACTGTATGGAAACAATTTATAAGAAGTTTGGGTGAGGCGACGACCCCAGTCCGGTAGCCGATGCAGAGTATAAGAAGCAATGGAAGTATGGGTAGGCCCACCGGCTGGGGGAGGAGGCCTCATCTAATCCAATACTTACTTTAAATGATCGGTGAAGCCGCAGAAGAATACTACAGTAAAATCGGGTTTCCAGAAAATGAGACATCGATGGTACGGAGGTGGCTCCATGATTTGGAACCGGTGAATTACTTGGAGAATCTAGGCCACATCGATCATTGTGCATGTTTCCCACGAACCCAAAGCCAGAGAACATACGTCGAAGGAGAAATACTGACCATCCCACCCACCCAGCTTATGCATGCAGTAGTTTCTTGTTTTACAACCTTTGCGGACCGGAGAAGTCTGCGAGCGCCTTGCCACACTCAGCCCTGTGCGGAAGCAACCAGGGATGTCTTCAAATGGATCCGAGATTGGAACAAAGCTGTTGGTTCCGGCCTACTTGAGCCTATCTGACGCACAGTACCGGAGCCACAACCATTCATTGCCTTTAACCCCCGCCCAACGGGCAAGAACAAGAGGACGTAGAAAACATTTCGGACCACCCTTGACATCCTGCGTGCTGAGTAGCTGCTGCGCCGTGTTTGTTTATTTTATTATATTTTATTTTATTTTCCAGGATTACAGCCGCGCTGAGCGCTCAGCGCGGAGGTACATCCCGGGCGAGGCCCTCCTGCTTCGGGGCAGGAGGCCTCATCTAATCCAATACTTACTTTAAATGATCGGTGAAGCCGCAGAAGAATACTGGCGTCATCCTCGAAATTAGCCACAGAAAATGGCCTTTTTCTTCGGATTTATGGCTCAAATAAACTCACTGACTATCCCCGATTTCCTCGAGATACTATTACTCAGTACGGGGCCTACAAGCTGAACCAGGAAAAACAAACTCCGCATTATTATACGAAAACGCAAACAACCGCAGAAACTCGATTTAATCGTACTCTGCACACTGCACGGCGAAAAGCATCCCCCCTCCTCCGTGCACGACGAAATGTGTAGCACACGTAGTGGCGGGATGTTGCACTGTGCTCAAAAAACTCAAACTCGAATAATACCTGGTAAAAAAATATCTCCCCCCCCAAAAAAGCTCCCGCAAAACGGGGGTTCGTACGGCGATGTACTTCGAGTTCGACGTACACACTGGGTTTTGTGCCAGGTTCTTCGCCCCCTCGTTATCCTCGAAAACCGTAACTGTACGTCGTACCAAACCCCGGGACAATAAATCCACACATACCGCGAGAACATCACCATCTTCATGGTGTCTGCCAGATTACAACGGCATTGTACAATACGGCGGCACCGACTCAAACAGACAAAATAATCAACTCGCAAAATCAAACCATTGTACCTCGTTATTCCTGACGAGTACGCATAACATCGGTGCTATACATATATCAAGTAAGCATGGGGTAAGTCCGCGCTATCAGACAACGCATAACCAACGCGTCAGCGGGACAATACTCGTACTCAAGTCACGAATACTCGAACTAGACCGAACGCGCCTCTGCGCAGCTCGTGGTCTGTTCAATCTCGGGCGATTTGTCATTGGCCGAGATTTGTCATACCAACAATAAACAATCCTCATCCTATGACAAAAACAAGAAAAACAATCAAGTCCATCTCAAGCAGGCTGACAATCAACGTTCGAACAACAAAATCACAATCATCCAGCATCATACCCAGTCATTTCAACCCCAATGCCCGAAACACTACTGCTGGTGGTCCCTCCGCTGCGGCAGCCTCCTTCCGGTCTCATGGCATCGCCGCAGCTCGGGCACTCCAGCCTATCCTCCTGAATGAATCAGCCGTTCCTGGCGCAAAATTGACTCCACACAAGCAGCGGATGGATCGTGCAATCGAGCGATTAGGTCGGCATAGATAGGTTGAACTGCTCTTTTAATCAAAAATCCCTCGCACATGCTCAGTTGCCCTGTTTTTAGATTGCTCACCAAGAGCCCTCTAGTCTATACTCATACCAGTTATACCTGCATGGAAATCTTTAGTAACAGCAGTATCGCAATGCTACACTGCGGGGTACTCCACCGTTGTGCAATGATCCGCAACGCAGGCAGTATCTGGGCGTATCATATACTCGCAGACAAGTCGATGTACAATCGATCGTGCCGGTGTATCATTCGTACTCGTATCCTCTTGTATCGATAACTACCAACAGACGGGCGGATAGCACGGGATGTATTGCTGTAGTACTGCATGCTGTTTCTACTCTACAAATGGGGAACGTCACACGTCAAGGACATGCCGGATACATCAGTTGACGGCACTCTTGCCCCTTGACGGACTTGACGGACAGCTGTCGAGGACTTATACAGCCATTACTACTGTAGTCCAAAAATATCTTGACGGGACAAAACTACTCTTAGAATGCCGATGCAAGTACAACAATGCTTTGCATGCAAATATAATCAAAGATGAAAAATAATGCAGCAAACAACGTACACGTTTGTCGGCATTTCGACGACGGTTCAATATACCGACAACTTGCAAGTTGGCAGTACGTACAACATCATGCAACACCATGTTCAGCAGTGAGTCAGCAGCACCATAAACCAAGCGAAATCCCAGCTCAAAGGGCACCACCAGCAACACAGGTTGATCACTCTCTGTACTGCTCATCATGCATAGTCTTCAAGGGGCGTGCTTGTATTTTTAGCATTGCTCGGCATACACGCAAAAACGTACCTCCACGACCCCTACCCTAAATGTTGCAAGTAATTGATTCACGCAATTGTCGTACTACTGCTGTACTATGCTGTACCGATGACATGATATGATACAACATGTACTGCTGTGTATGCGTTACTTCAGCATTTCACTTTCACGTATAAAACTCAACTCCGACTTACTGTGCCCTGCCCGGGCGCTCCGCCAGGCAGCCACAACACGGAATCAGACATGTTAGTCCTGCAGTACGTCTACTACAGATCACTTCAGTCATCCTTTACTCTCAATCAATCTCAATCTTGGGGGGTAGTGCGAAATTCTCAAATCAATATGAAACGAGCCAAAACGAAAAAAAAACATCAGCAGCAAGCAAAATATCACGTGCCTGGTGCGGGCTTAAGCCCTCGCTGATGGCCCGTTGTCTCTTTCTCCTTCACTCGCGCTCGTTTTGGGCATCTCCTCCTTTCGCGTGCATGCTCCGACCCCCAACCGATGGTGCAGACCCTTCCACCAGTGCCCACCACCGCTCTCTCCACGTTGTTCCAGAATTCAAACGCGTGTTCCATCGCGCTCAAAATCTCCTCAACCTCTCTCCCGGCACCAGCCGGCCAAGTAATCCCATCTCTCCTTTTCTCTTCTCTTGTACAAAAAAAAGTAGCCACAGATTCAGGCTCAGGCCTGGCTGTACTGCGGGCTTGCAGACACAGTGGCTGTTGCGGCGGTAACGGCGGTAACGACGGCAGCAGCAGCGGCAGCGGTGACGGCGGCAGCGGTGACGGTGGCGGTGGCAGCGGCGGTGACGATAACGGCGGCTGTGACGGCGACGGTGACGGCGGCGGCGGTGGCAGCGGCGGCAGCGGCAGTGTTGACGGCGGTTGCGGCGGCAATTCTTCTTTGTATGCGTAGCAATCATCTGACGACTGCCTTTCCTGCAGATGGGGCGTATGGAGCAGCCGCTGCCTCTGCAACAACTGCTTCTCTCCAGAGCCGTCGCCACCAGCGCCATGCAGATCTACCAGCTTCGGCTAATGTTTGGCTTTGCTGGGACCGCGCAGTTGCTGCTGGGGCGAAATATTCTTACTCTCCTTCTCTCTCTCTCTCTCTCTCTCTCTCTCTCTCTCTCTCTCTCTCTCTCTCTCTCTCTCTCTCTCTCTCTCTCTCTCTCTCTCTCTCTCTCTCTCTCTCTCTCTCTCTCTCTCTCTCTCTCTCTCTCTCTCTCTCTCTCCTCTCTCTCTCTCTCTCTCTCTCTCTCTCTCTCTCCTCTCTCTCTCTCTCTCTCTCTCTCTCTCTCTCTCTCTCTCTCTCTCTCTCTCTCTCTCTCTCTCTCTCTCTCTCTCTCTCCTCCTCTTCTCTCTCTCTCTCTCTCTCTCTCTCTCTCTCTCTCTCTCTCTCTCTCTCTCTCTCTCCTCTCTCTCTCTCTCTCTCTCTCTCTCTCTCTCTCCTCTCTCTCTCTCTCTCTCTCTCTCTCTCTCTCTCTCTCTCTCTCTCTCTCTCTCTCTCTCTCTCT
>JABAKD010000014.1:2042927-2361983 GCA_012845835.1 Undaria pinnatifida
GATCTAGGAATAGGCCCGTATATATTTCAGAAACTAATATATGTATACAATCCAGCTGTGAGATCGAAGATTTTGTCGAAACCCATCTTTGCAAGCTGTGTGTGTGATACTCCGATCGCGCGTGTTACGGGTTGTGTGTCCTCATTAAGGACATAGGTCGGCGACTTCCCTTGCAACTGCAGTGTAGTTTTCAGGGTCAACAGAGTGGTGTTAGTCAGTCTGTGCGCGGAAACTATAAAACCCGTTATTGAGGGGGACAAAAGCTGAGAGCTGGGGACGGAAATGCGTCAGTTTATCAATTGAATGCTGTACGTCGAATAACCGGTGAGTGGAGGGCGGAATTTTTCAGGGCGTGGCCGGGGGTGGGGGTGGGGGATCATGTTGCATAAATGTAGGGGTTTGCTATACGCGGTGTGCTAGGTCTAGGCGATAGTCGGGTGGTGGAGACGGAGAGGGTGTTGGGGCGGGGGGGGCGGGGGGGCGGGGGGAGTTCGGGGAGAGGGCGAGGGAGGGGGAGGGGGAGAGGGTTTGGTCTCATATAGTAAAAGTACTCCAGCTGTGAGATTGAAGATTTGGTCGAAACTTATCTGTGCAAGCATGTGTGTGATACTCCGGTCGCGCGTATCACGCCTATGCAGGGGCTTGCCGTATGCGCGGTGCTAGGTCCATGGGATTGTGCGGGTGGTGGGGAAGGAGGGGGGCGTTGAGGGGGTGGGGGGGGGGGCGGGGGGAAATGAATGAAAGCTACGTCGTGGACGGCTAGAAAGATAATTACGTGATACCAGTTGCGTAGAAGGGTTTATTACTCTGGCTGAATTCGATTGTAGGTGGGGCGTTTGAACAAAAAAGTGTGGAGAAACATCAATAAGGAAACTACAAACATTAATGTGGACAAATCTTATGGTTGTAGCAAGAAGACATCCCTTAATATCACCTGCCTCGTATTGTTTATTATTCTAGGACATTTGATGTTAGATGGCCAGAAAGAGAATGAGGTGATATCAGTCAGCTGGTAGCATTGACTACTCTGGGAGATTTGATATTAGGTGGGGCGTTTGAACAAGAGGGATCGAGTGGGGGGGGGGGCGGGCGGGATACGCGGAAAGTAGTTCTGAAAAGGACAAATCTGACGGTTGTAGCAAAAAGACATGGCTTTATATCACCTACCTGGTATTGTTTGATATTCTGGAAGATTTGATGTTAGAGGTGGTATGTAACACAATCTTTAGGTGTGGTAAATAACGGGTTAATGCTACATAATTTGTTGTTGTACACGAATCGCAAGGCGAAATATTTCAATCGATAGGTACAACCATGTAGTTACCATTTGTCTCTATCATAGTTAATTATATGAAAGATATACACATTGCAAAATACAACAAGCGAGGTGATGTGGTCATGCAATGTCACCACCATTGTGCACGAGAGGGAGAAGTTCGAATCGTCAGTATTTAGGAGGGAACGCTTGGTGTACCTGCGCTCAACTACGTTACTTCGTTAATCATACTTCGTTTGGCATAGGTTGGGAGGGGATCATGCAGACGGTATGTACGAAATACCCTAAGTAACAGGTTGGTAGTTTGGTCTACCGCAATTTAAACTTATCTTCCTGTACTCCTTTTTCCCATCATTATTGGCTCAAATGTACGATTTTATGCCCATGATTTTCACCGTGCTGATGTGGGCTTTGAGGTTGCCAATTCTAAGACAGAGATACATCTTACAAATACAACAAGCGAGGTCATGTGGGCATGCAATGTCACCACTATTAAACACGAGGGCGACTATACTTCGTTAGGCATATGCTACTGCGTTTGGTAGAGGTTGTCAGGCGATCATGCAGACGGCAGGTAGGCACGAAATACCCTGCGTAATAGGTTGGTAATGTGGTCTACCGCAGTGTTACCATATCTATCTGTATTTCTTTTTCACATTACTATTATCTAGTGTACGATGATACGCCCTGTTTTCTCTCCACTGTCGTCGAAGATGTTGTGGTCCTGAAGATGTCGCGTTCATGTCTGGTGCCCTTGTTGGTGGTGCTCATTAAAACATGCCCTACTCGTAGCGTGTAGCAGATGATTTCTGAGTGGTGTTCCTGTCCTTTACACCAAGCCAGGTAGTATATGTCAACGCAACCGCTTGCTTGAAAACGACAAATGAAAATCCTCACACACCTGATACAGAGGAGATGCGTCCCGAAGATTGTTCAGTGTACCGACGGTCAGGAACAGGGTATCAAGCAGCGCACTTGATTTTCACTACCGCTCCTCACTCCACCTAAGACACTACGAGCATGCGTTGGACCCAATTCGCTGATGCCCAAAACCAATTGCAAAGGCGTTGATGTGGTGGACGAATGCTATAATGATTTGCGCTGCTGTGATTACCCCGTATCTTGTTCTGGTTGTTCTTGCGTTCTTGGTTGAGCGTCAACGAGAGCAAGTGCGAATGAGCGGGCCGTGTGAGCTAAGGCGATGCGGCGGTCATGGAGAACCACAGCAGGAGGATGGCACACACGGAGACCCACGACCCGCACGCGCACCATCATCACGAGAGCAGCGATCGTCTTTTTTCAGGGTTTGTTCGAGGCAGCAGTACAACAAATGCTGCTTACGTCGCTGAATTTTGTAGAGTTGGTAGAGGTGTATACCCTTCATGGGGAACGACCCCCGCAAAATTCAATTTTCAGGCACGGGCGTCGTAGCTGCGCTGCAACCTGTCGGATGACCCGGAAGGACGGGGCGATCATTGATGTTTGTGGGGTGATTTTTGGTTCGATTGTTCTTTTTTCGCTGCATGCCCGCGGGTAGTCACTCCGACAGCACTCCAGGCAGCAGGCGCGTTCGTCTGTTCTCACGATTAACGTGCAGCTCGTACGGTGCAGCCAGCCCAACCGCTGTACCAGTTAGTTTGTAGCCGCGAGTTCGTTAGTTGTGGGAACGGGGGAAGTTTACGCGCTAGTTGAGTGGATACCCGCGGCCACGTGAGTTCAGTTTGCACATTAGATCATTTCTTTTGTTGTGCGTTTCTTCGTATCGTGCCTTTTTAGACGAGAAAGTGTAGTATTTCCCGAAAGAATTTTGATTTCATTTGGTTTCTCGGATCTTCCTAGGGCTCCAGCACCTTTCTTTGGGTGACCACGGACTCTAGATGATTGACAAGAGTTAATGTGAGACAACAACAACAACAACAACGACAACAACAACAAAAACAACAACAACAACAACAACAACAACAACAACATGAATATTGACGTAGCAAGCGCACGCATGACTGAACGAGGAGGACATAGTAGTTATTACCATTAGTGCGCCAGGAAAAAAGACCATACAGCAGAATTGCGAGTGGCTGCGTCCCCGGGGCCTCGAGGGTTGTACTATGCAAGTTGTTCCTGTTATTAAGCTGCGCCACTCGGAGGTGATGGTAAGTAGACAGTAGGATGGCGTGCGTTGTTGTTACTGTGGTCCCTGACTCCGTTGATGTGGTCGTTTGCCGGTCAAATGCAAGCGGTCGTCGTGTGTTGTTGGTACATAACTGAGAAATAAGTTTGTGTTGCTTCGTACTTGACGTGCTCCATGTTGCTGCTGATTGCTAATTGATCATCAATATTTCACTGTTTGTTTTTTTTTGCACACTTCTACTTTCCAGCTTCTTCTGGACATACAAGCCGTGGTCACAGAGGTCGTCCTTTCCTCCGCCCCCCCCCCGGCTATTGCCTTCGTTTTTTTGGCGCATGGGGTTCAGCACTCATTGATCGTCGATTTTTCATCGAGTACTGCTAACTCACGCTCTCGCGCTTTCCGCAAGTCAATTAGTGCACAAGACGACGAATTATACGAGTACGCACTCGAGGGGATTCAAACTCACGACGCTGACATATACCAGGCTCGAGGATATATAACCCGATACGCCACCGGGGCAGTGAGTGATATAGAGCCGGTCGCTCCTGTGGTCTAGTGGGGTTACACCCGAATGCTACTACCACTATTAATACTAGCGTTGGTTCTTGAGTTAAATAACCACCGTTGTGAGCTTTGTTGGCTATATTTATTTGCAGAAATAAATGGGAAAATTTGAATCAACTAACATCTGAAATCGCTTAGCAGCGTGGGTAGGTACAAATCGACGCGAATCGACGAGGGAAGAAAATGTTGAATTGTTCTCGCGATAAAAATTAGGGCAGGTACAGTAGTGGGGAGGAGGGAGGGGGGGCCGCTATATATGCCCCGGATCAAAGATATAGTACTGGGAGGGCGAGAGTAATGCGAGCATCACAATAAATGGGATGATAAAAAGAAAAGAAGTGATGAAGTGGGTCATTCTACGGTAGCCCCCGTAACCTTTCTTTAACGAAATCGCCGGTTTTGAAACCAGCTCCCGGTCGTATTTTTCTCAAATACTGCGTCCCTTGAAACCCCGACGTGGCCGTTCGATCGACCTTTGCACACAATAAAATATGTGTAGACTTTTTTGTCGATAGCATCCCTCCACGTGTCGAGAAGCCATGAAACGTTCGTCAAAGGGTATCGCTGGTCTGGGGGAGGGCTATCGTATAATCAGTCAAGTGTATTACTGTTGCTGTAACAATACGATACCGAAGCCAGTTGCACCGATCGACTCGATCTGGACTGACTGATGTTGTACTATGCAATTGGACTGATGTTGTACTATGCAATTGGTCCATGTACAACTTCTCCAATCACACGCAGCGGACACGGTCAGACACCTTACTGGCCCCGGATGCTTGTTTGAGTAAAACTATCATAAGGAACGCACTTGACACGTTTCGTCGCCAGACTTAAGGGTCAGTCGGCGTGTGCTCGGATATATCGAATCGAAATCTGATGAATGAAGCTCGGAATCAGATTCAACCGGTAGCTATTAATAGTCGTACATTGTTATGATTGTTAGTCCATATCGAACTCTTGGCATTACCTTACATACTGTACGTCCAGACTATGGTTGTGTGTGGTGACTTATTTTACTCTACCAAGGATTGAATAGAAAAATTGGAAGTGCTGCCCTGCCCTACCCGAAGCATGGGTGCCGGCATACGCCGGCACCCATGCGGAGCCTTTGTATAATTTTAAATACACTCCAGCCATGAGATCGAAGATTTCGTCGAACCTATCTTTGCAAGCTTGTGTGCGATACGCCGATCGCGCGTATTACGCATTTATGTAGAGGTTTTCTAAACGCGTTGTGCTAGGTCTAGGCGATGGTGCGGGTGGTGGGGAAGGAGGGGGCGTTGGGGGGGGGGGGGGGGGGTGAAGGAAGGCTACGTCATGGATGGCTAGAACGATAATGACGTGATATCAATTGCGTAGAAGCGTTTATTACTCTGGCTGATTTCGATTATGGTTGGGGCGTTTGCACAAAAGGGCGGGAAAGAAAAAAAGGGCGGGGGGGGAGGGGGGGGGGGGGGGGGGGGTGAATTGGAGCTATGGCATGGATGGCTAGAAAGGTAATGAGGTGATATCAGTTGGCTTGTAGTGTTTACTACCCTGGCCGATTTTGAGTTTAGATGGGGCGTTTGAACAAGAGGGATCGCGGGGGCGGGCGGGCGGGACACTTCAATATGTGCGCGGAAACTGTAAATTCTCGAAGGGGACAAATCTTACGGTTGTAGCAAGAAGACATCCCTTTATTGTTGTTGTTGTTGTTGTTGTTGTTTTTGTTCTCACATTAACTCGCATAATCAAGTCCGTGGTCACAGGACAGGCTCCAGTCACTCTGGAGCTGAGGAACACCCCAGGGAAAACACACACACAACCCAAGGTGGTACACGCATATATCACAGCTGACGCAATTCATGCCTCCACCAGAGACATATAAAAGTGAAATCGGGAGTCAGTCTACGATGTGCCAGGTCCAGGCCGGTGCATACGTCTCACTACTCACGCCTGGAGAAACCAAATATTCCGATTGCCACCCAAGTAAGACTACCACGTATGTATTACACGTAGTATCTATGACTACGCATACGCACGACATATCACCTGCCTGGTATTGTTTATTATTCTAGAAGGTTTAATGTAAAGTGTGGTATGCAACACAATCTTTAGGTGTGGTAAACAACGTGTTAAAGCTTCTAAATTTGTTATTCTACATGGATCGTAAGATAGAATATTTCAACCGATAAGTACAACCATGCAGTTACCATCATTTTCTGACATATCTAGATATATATATATATTATGTCTACCTAACAGCAGGAAGTACCTGTTACCCACATCGCCCCCCAATGTTTGAGCGCTACATATCGTACGACGCACGACGCGTATGAAAATACGTGGAAGTGTGGTGAGCTAAAGCTTTATTTTTCCCCATCCGCCGGAGGATAATAAAAAAAAGCTACATTCTGGAGAACCCAGCACACTTTTGGAACATTCGAAGAGGAAACAGGTTCTCGGGTTCTCTAACAAATCAGGGTATTGTGTTGTACTGTATGTGGTGTTCAATGTGTATGTTTTCACTCGTTCATCTTTCAATAATCATGTCACCGCTTGCGCACAAATAACCGCGGTCTTGTATGATGAGCATGATTGAATACTGCAAGATTGTGTTCTGTAGGGTACGTACAAACCGTTCCCGGGGAATTTCCCCGGGTATTACCCTAAAAATAACTTCTGTAAGTTCTGTACAAGTAGGGTATTCATACCCGTACCCTGACCTTCTGGGAGTTCTGTACGACATTCATACCTGTCTGTACCCGGAACTTCTGGAAGTTCTGTACGCCCGTGGCCTCGATACCCGGGGTACGGGTACAGCATGTTTTGTACCCGTTCGGAGCTTCCGTGAGTTACGTACGCCCCTGTGCCACAAAACCCGGAACTTCTGGAAGTTCTGTAAGATCCTTATACCCTTACCCGGAAATCCTGTGACTCCTGTAAGACTGTGGCACAATGCCCGGGGTACGGGCACACCTTCGATAAAATACTCGAGGAGCTCTGATTGTGGTATTAATTCAGGTTTAATGCGACCACAAGTGTATTATGCATTATTAACAATTAGGATGTCGTCATGGTTTGTCAGTCACACAACAAGCCGAACATCGAACACAGCAATCAGTACGTATCATACAATAGCATCATAATAACCCATCGCCCCGGTGACGTAACAGGTTATCCTCGAGCCTGGTATAGGTCAGTTTCGTGAGTTCGAATCCCCCCGAGTGCATATTCGTACAAATTTGTGGGGACTTTTTCTTGTGCACAAAAAATTGACTTGCGGAAAGCGCGAGAGCGTGAGTTAGCAACACTTGATGAAAAATCGACTAGCACTGGGATTGTTGAACCCTATGCGCGATAAAAATTGAAGGCAAGAACCGGGGGGGAGAAGGGGCGACACCTGTGACCACGGCTTGTCCAGAAGCTTGGAAGTAGAATTGTGAAAAAAAAAGTATCGCCAGCAACAAATGAGTATGCCACCACGCCCGCCGGTCCCCATTCCCCGCCGCCCTCACCATCGCCTAGACCTACAGTAGTAGCACCACGCGTGCAGCAAGATTCTCTACCTAGGACTGTTATACACCCTCGTTGTCAACCCCCCCCCTGCTCCTTCCCTCCCATTCAAAACCCCGTCCTCCCCTCGCCGGTCATACGGCTTCAACGAAATATGCGCAAGAAACTGATGCAGTTAGATTTTGTCTCCCTCAAAAAACGGGTTTTAGAGTTTCCATGCACGGATAATTTTTTCCCGTGTAGACCTCTTCCCCGTAGCTTAGTGCAAAATAACAAAAAAAAACAAGTATGTCACGAGCGACCCCCGGCCGCTTGACGGTGGCATCTCAAACTCCTCACCTACCTCTCAATATTATGGTGAAACCCCTCCAAAGTGTTATGAATCACGCCGACCTGGACTCTGATAGCCCCGCTCCCTTTTTCTGCGGGGCTATCTACCTCTCACAGCCCCCCCTAACAATTACACGGACTTGTTGCAACCTGATTTCCCACCTCTTGAGCGAAACGGCGGGCGGGTGGGAAAGTGGATCATTTCTTATGGGCACTCTACCTGAGTCTTTTCAATGCTACGGTGCTAAGCGATCTCGCTCCACTGCGCCCCAGGCGACCGTTTCTGGCAAGCGCGACAACTCTTCTGTCGCTGGTGCCTTCCTATCTTATTTGTTTTTCGTCTCGCGAGACGATCGACAATAATTCGTCCGTTAAATCATAATATCTTCCACGCCTCCACAAACACCACTTTCCTCCGTAAAGTTCCATTTCCGTGCACAGATTGGTTAACATAACCCTGTTGACCCTGGTACAAGCTAGTTCTGAAGGCACTCGCCGACCTATATCCTTCATGAAGACACCTGCCCTGTAATTCGCGCGATTGGAGTATCACGCACTCTTGCAAAGATGAGTTTGGGCGAAGTCTTTGATCTCACAGCTGTATAGAGCCTGGCCTCTCACGAGTCCTGGTGTCGAATTGCAGAGGGCGGGTTCTGGAGGTCTGGTTCTCATCTCGTAGCTGTCGTGGGAGCGGAGAGGGCGTCGCGGAGCTGAAGTTGAAGCGGAGAGGGCGTCGCGCGGTGCTGAGGTCCCTTGAAGATCGCGTTCACAGCGGACACGCGCTGAAACCTTCCTTTCTCAGATGTAGCAAGGAGATGCTAAAGCTAGAGTCACGGTGGGCTTATGCCCTCTCGTCATGCGGCGGGATTATCGTTCGGTGGCTGACCATCCGGGACGGTCAACACCGTCTATGACGGGTGACACCGCTCGCGACCGGGTATCGTGTATGGCCTGACTGATGACGTGTCTTCTCGCGCATGAGTGTACGAGATCTACGATAGGTATCTACGACCCTGTCTTCCCCTGCTCGAGAATGTTATTAAAATATGTCTGACTCTTTAGTTTTCTGAGGAGTTCTTCCACTCCAAGAGTGACAGACGACTATTCAATAGAGCATGACCTCTGACCACGTGATCACAGACTTGACGCTGGCGATAAAAGAACGGCAACAGCAGAAACAACAGGACATCGGTACCGTACCCGCCCTACTCGGGTAAGAAACCCAGATATTGACTTTAGGAACCTTCCATATTAAACTCTAATCCGCAATCGAGCTAGTAGATGGATAAAGGGAGGTGTTATTTGAGTGTAGACTGTTAATATTCATCTGTAATCTGCCTCACAACTGGAAACCCGTTTTGGGGACAAAATTACTTGGAAATAGTATAGGGAGGGGTTCGGGGGCTCTAAAGGGGTTAAGACCAAATATTGTGGGAAATTATTTTCGGGCCCTCAGAACTGAGATTTTCGGTTGATCATACGCGATTCACTCGGCGGGACGACCAAAAACACCTATAGACTCCTCAAGATCCATCACGTAGTTTTCCGAGGGCTTTCTGGAGCAGTTCTCCGTTTCTCCAGGGTCTCGTTTTGATTTATGGCGCAAGAAGTCAGTTTTCGGAAATATGCAATGTTGTTGCTCAAAACTGGGGCCAAAAAAAAAGAATTTTTGAGGATATTTGTCGAAAAATCATGAGGTCGTCAGAACTGGCAAATTGGACAAACAGACAAACTACGAGTCTGGAGAAACGGATAAGTGCGTCAGAAAGCTGTCGGAAAACTACGGGGAGCATTCTGAAGAGTCTATACCTGGTAGGTGTTTTTGGTCGTCCCGCTGAGTAAATCGCGTACGATTAGCCAAAAATCTCAGTTCTGAGGGCCCATAAAGAATTTCCCATAATACGTGGTCTAATGTAGCTCTCAGTGGATTTCTTGTTTGAGAAGGGGTGTGCTATCTGTACACTACCGCTGCTGGGTGAGTTCAGTATAGAGTCTTTAGTACCAGGTATATCGCAGGTAGTTGTCGAATTTCGTGTGTAACCGAATGTTTTAGACGTTTTGTCGTCGGTGGTGTCTTGCTTGTGAGAGGGTCGACAGGAGGAGCGATTACTTCTTTGACTCATCACTCCACGGCCATGAAGTATGCTGTGTACAGGATCACGTGGGCAATTATCTTTTGGATTAACCTGTCCGTTGTGGTGATGTCCTTCGCATCCCCCTGCGGTGCACGGGACGATTTTTCTACGTCTCCTTTCCTGCTAGCTTTGATAGTTTTGTGTTTGGCGGCGATGGCCGCAAACGTCATCGTCACGGACATCGCAGCGGAGTACGTTTGCATTCTCGTTGGAGTTGCTACGCTTTTTTCCAGGTGTAGTGGTGGTGTTCCAAAGAACAAGATATTCCCAACGAAACGAACTCGGGCAATCGAAGAGCCATACATCGTGGTTTACTGTCTCAAGAGCAAACAGGACATCGACGTAAAAGACACCTTGTCCAGTTTGGACAAATCGTGGATGAACAACAGAGGGTACTCCAACGCGCTGTATCTACTCCTCAGCGGGACATCCAACAAAGATCTGTACGTAGAAGAGATGGACGCGGTCAAATGTTGGAACTTGGCACACTCCGAGGATGAAGTAGTGTGCAAGTATTTGCGTCGCACAAGGTCGATTTTGTACAAGTATGGACAGTACCTGGACTTTATTATGTTGTTGAACGGTCATGATGGCACCGGAGCGGGTGACAGTAGCGGTGTCGCTCTTTTCAAGGATACTCTCCCCGATGACGGAAGCGGGTGTTTTGATGCATCCACCGATGTGAACGACTTCAAAGGCCGCCTAGAGTACGACCGTCTGGTAATCCTAGACAGAGATAACGTTTTGGGAGAGGACTTCTTCACCAAGTCGAACGCAGTCTACGCCAACAGCGATTGTGACATAGATATCATCCAGCCCGAAATCACCCCTTTCGATATGCAATCGCGTGTGTCTGACGGGTCCGACACGTTGTACGGGTCCATCACCATAGCTTCTCACGACCTGGGCACCAAAATGTCTTCGTCTCGCGGGAAATTTTTCCCCGCCGCGACGTTTTTCGGGAAGGGGGTCATCCGTCGCACCAAGTACAACAAGATCCTCCTTGGGTACAATCCGGACACCTACACTACCGAGGAAGACACTCGTATACCCAGGTAAGGTTTTTCCCGTTTCCTCTGCTTTGACCGCTTCGATCGCTTCGACCGCTTCTCAAAGTCGGATGGTAATTTTACCCTCAAAATATTTGGAAGGTAGAACACGTACAGGTTTCCCACGCCACCCCTTCGACCCGTCGATCGCTTCGACCGCGTCTCAAATCTCGTTGATTTGTAAAACGTTCCTTTTTTTCTTGTTTGGAAAAGGCGAAAAGGCAAAGTTTCCAAGGTTTTCCACACCGATATTTGAAAAAACGCGTTCGCTCGTTCGTTCGTTCGTTTCGTTCGTTCGTTCGTTCGTTCGTTCGTTTTTTTGTGTTCGCCTACAATGACCATGTAAGGACACATGCTAGACGGTAGAGCGGCCACTTTCTGCAGGTCTAGCGCGGGTTGCTACTTTGTTTCTGTACAAATTCAAGGTTTGATGTATTTGCTTGTTTATCGGTGTAGCGATATATATATGCACCTCCGACCTGGGTTTGTTTGGTACGCTACGCAAACACATTGTCTTCTGAAATTGAAACCTTTTTTGGTCTTGAGCGAGCTACAGAACCACCCCCGCAAGTGGCCTCTTTTTTCACGTTTGCTTTCTAGCTTCTGGACAAGCCGTGGTCACAAGTGTCGTCCCTTCTTCCCCCCGGTTCTTGCCTTCAATTGTTATCGCGCATAGGGTTTAGCAATCCCACTGCTCCTCCATTTTTTTTCATCGAGTGTCGCTAACTCACCCTCTCGCGCTTTCCGCAAGTCAATTTGGGCGCAAGAGAAGTCCCACGAACTATTTCAAGGATACACTCGGGGGAGTTCAAACTCACGAAACTGACCTATTATACAAGGCTCGAGGATAACGTGACACGCCACGGGGGCGACCGGCTGTGGCTTTTTTTTTTTTTTTTTTTCTCGCACTTCTACTTTCCAGCTTCTGGACAAGTCGTGGTCACAGGTGTCCTCCCTTCTGCCCCCCGGTTCTTGCCTTCAAATTTTATTGCGCATAGGGTTCAGCAATCCCACTGCTCGTCGATTTTTCTTCGAGTGTTGCTAACTCACGCTCTCGCGCCTTCTGCAAGTCAATTTCTGCACGACAAAAAGACCCAACGAAATTATACGAGTATGCACTCGGCGGGGCTCGAACTCACGAAACTGACCTATACCAGGCTCGAGGATAACCTGATAAACCACGCCGGGGCGACCGATTAGGTGGCCCATACTTGGTACCAGGTAGTGGCACCGGAAGGACAATACCGTACAGTATGCAATATCTGGTACTGTTACTACTGATGGGATATGCCTGGTATATACTACTCATATCATAGTATGATTTATAATAATACAGCAGTCGTCTATTAATAGTGGTCCCTCTGTACTCGTAGCGCCAGTGTGTGTCAACAAGCAAAACCGGCGCTATATATTGTGTATAGTATATAGCGCGGCAACCGGCGCTACTCCGGAGTTGGGAATTTAATCAGTCTAGTCTATAAGTTTCAGTGACGAAAAACTGTCGAACTGCCCCGTCATGACGGTGGGAAATGTGAGGAAAACAACAACAAGAACAACAATATAGCTTTGAGCAAAGAAATGAAAAACTGTCGAACCTCCCCCTAGTGACGGCACTGGTGGAAAACGGTTTCAAAATGTCAACTAATAATGTGTATCACTGGTCAGCTAACCCCAGATGTCAACTAAACAAATGTATAGCCAACCTGCCTTCGGCCTGCCCCGTCCTTGGGGTGGGCCGAGGAAGCCCGCGAGGACCTGCAACGGTCTAGCGGCAGTCACACGGGCATCGAGCCTCGGGCTGGGTAGAGAGGGAACCTTGCGCGGTCTGGCTAGTGAACTGCTCACTCTAAGGACCGCGTGGGGTGGTGGTGATGGGTTTTCTTTTTAACCCCGACGCCGAGGAGTTCATCCCCGGGGCAGGACGGGTACATCACCACAGCAGAGAGCGCAGCGTGGGCAGCTTGGGGAGTGGAGAGGCTGGCCACCGCGTGGGTACGCATGCACGACAGGAAGGATGGGAGTGTCGGCGTTGGCTGGGACGGCTGCACCCAGCCAGCGGAAACCAAGGCGCGAACCGGGCTACGAAACGGAGAGCCACAATCATCACATTAATAGAGAGAAAAAAGAAACAACAGAAACAGAAACGGAGGAGGGGACGAGCCTCTCGTCGGCTGGCCGAGAAAGCAGCACGCGAGACTCGTAAGAGACGGAAGGCGGCACTTGTGGCGGTAGCGACCTACAACGTGCGTACCCTGGCCGTAAAGGGGAAGAACGGGTATGGGCATGACGAGCGTGTACTGGCGAAAGGCCAGCAACTCGGCTGTGACTTCATTGGCCTGCAGGAAACTCGACGGCCCGGCAACACGAGATTCAGTGCAGCTGGATACCAAGTTTTTTGCTCAGGTCAGGAAAAAACAGCAGCGAGGCAAGGGCTGTACGGAGTAGGTCTAGCAGTTAAGGACTCAATATGCCGTAAGTCTAGGTTCACCCAGCAGTTCATTGACGAACGGCTTATGTCTATGCGCTTTGAGTTGGATGGTCGATGCGATGCTGTTAATTTCGTCGTTGCGTACGCCCCAACTGATTGTACCAAAGACACCAAGCTGAAAGGTATTTTCTGGCAAAAGCTGGAGGACCTGGTTGAACAGATCCCCACTAAAGAGTGTTTGTTTGTACTGATGGATGCTAACGCGCGAACTGGGCAGAGGATGGAAGGGTGCGGTGATGATGAAAGTAGGGTGCTTGGAGCATACGGACGAGATGCTCGTAGCGATAATGGCAAACGACTTTTGTCGTTCGCTACCAATTGCAAGCTAGCTCTCACCAACACATTTTTCAGCACGCGCAAGGGTGGGATATCGCATACGTACAACGGCACCAGCCCGAATGACCGTAAGAGGATAGACTACATCCTAACCCGCCAAGCCCATCGACCTAGAGTACATGATGTTAAAGTCATCCCACAGCCTCCGCCACCAGCTAAGGCCGATTCAGACCACAACATTGTGTACATCAAGGTCCGACTTAGTGGTCACTTTTCGTCCAACAGAAAAATGCTGAAACCCCCAAAACGCCGAGAATTCGACAGGCAGCTTTTTTTATCCGACGGAAAGCGTCGCCAACGAGTAATCGCGAGGGTTGTTTCCACTCTCAACCAACCTATCCAGCCCCGTAACACGTCTGGCATGGTTGAGTTTTTCACCACGACTATCATCGATGCTGTAGAGAAAGAGGTGCCACCTCCACCACGTCGCCACCGCCGGCATGGTTGGTGCGAGCCTGCCGAAACTTCGGCCGCTTTCAGAGTAGCATGGACAGCGAGGGAGGATGCGAGACAGTTCTTGCGTGCCAACCCCCGAGATAGTGTAGCGTGGAAGAAATTGAGATCTGCGTGTGCGAATCTGCAGGAAGTGGTTGCCGCAGGAGTACAAGCGTACTTTGAAGAGTACCTCGCCGAAACCGAGAGACTCCTAGCGAGTAACGATCAACGAGGGTTCTACAAGCACCTGAAGAGTACGGTGGGATTGCAAGGTACAAAAGCGAGGAGCGAGCAGTTTATTATGGACGAGGATGGCACGTTGTTGCGGGATCAAGCGCGAATTCGTGAACGATGGGCGGGGCACTACCACAAACTCTTGAACACGAAATCGCTGAAACTCGATCCCACGATCATCGACCTCTTGCCACCGCGACCGCTTAAACTATCGCTTGGAGATGAACCATCCATGGACGAGATGATGGATGCGATTAAGGGCATGTCAAATTGGAAAGCCGTTGGACCAGACGGTCTCCCGGTCGAACTACTAAAACTTGACCACCCCGCTTTCGTCCAGTGTTTTCACAATATCCTTGTCAACGTGTGGGTAACGGGCGAAGTCCCCCAGCAATGGAAAGATGCTATCATCAAGACCCTTCACAAAAAAAAGGATCGAACTGATTGCAACAATTACAGAGGGATCTCGCTTGTTGCCCACGCAGGCAAAATATTGTTGAAAATCGTTGCGTCCCGCCTTAGCAACTACTGCGAGGCCGAGGAAATACTTCCTGAAGAACAGTGCGGCTTCCGTCCCGCACGGTCGACGGTCGACATGCTGTTTGTCGTGCGCCGGTTGCAAGAGCTCGGACGACAGAGGAAAATCCCCCTGTACATGTGCTTCATCGATCTGCAGAAAGCGTACGACTCTGTCGACCGGGAACTGTTGTGGGAGGTACTCACACGCCTTGGCGTACCAACCAAGATGCTTACAGTTATCCGCAACTTCCACGAAGGCATGCGGGCTCGCGTGCGTGCGGATGACGGCGAGCACTCGGATTGGTTTAATGTCACCCAGGGGCTGCGGCAAGGCTGCGTGCTATCACCGTTACTGTTCAACGTGTTCTTCGCTGCTGCGATACACGTCGTGCTGGTACGCTTCAGCAAAGACGAAAGCATCGTAAGGGATTTGGTTCACCTCGAAGAGGGCAGTGCAGTCGGAAAAGAGGAACCGTTGGCATGCGTGCAAAGGGCTGTGTGGGGCATGTTGTACGCAGATGACGCAGGAATTGTTTCGAAGTCGGCGGAAGGCCTTGCTAAAATGATGACAGTCATCGTGACTGTCTTCGAAGCAGCAGGCCTCACGGTATCGGAAAAGAAGACAGAGACGATGCTGCTACGAACACCGGACCAGACATCCCTCGCCCCACCGCTCGCGATCGAAGCATCAGGCCAGAGGTATAAACAGACGACCCAGTTTTTATACCTAGGCGGCATTATCCACGAAAGCGCTGACCTCTCGCTCGAAATCGAACGACGGATCCGTCTCATGCGGGCATGCCTCAAACGGTTTGGCCCGGAATTGTATGACAGGACGACCGCCCCGCTTAGTCTGAAAGTCCGCATGCTGAAGGCCGAGGTCATTGAGACCCTGCTGTACGGGTGTGTGACGTGGACCCTCAATGCGGACCACTTCGCCAAGCTCCGATCAGCCCACCACGAAGTCCTTTTGCGAGTCATTGGCTTCCAGCGCCGATTACGCACCGACCACACCACCCTCTCGTACGCGAAGGCCCTCAGGATGACACGATGCGAGAGCATCGAAACGACCATCCGTAAACGGCGGCTCTTCTTTGCCGGGGCCCTGGTGCGACAACACAAGGGGCGACTGCCCCGTCGGTTGATGTTCGGGACGATCGCTGGTGGGGAGAACCCGAAACCAGGCGGACAACTTAAGACTTGGCCTAGAGCCATAGCTGAGGACCTTAGGGTGTTCAAAGCCAACGAGGGATCAACGGAACACTCCCCCTTAGTTTTTGGAGTTGGGACCGCGCTGTGGCCCACCGCAGCAAAAAAGGTGGGCAAGTGGTACCGGGGGGTCCTCGAAGCAGCTGAACGGTTCATGGGCAGGTGGCACGAGGATGAGGCAAAGCTGAGTAGACAGCGCCGCGCATCCGCCGTGGGTGGTGTCGAAGGGAACGGGGGGAGGGGGGGCAGCAGGAGGGGTAGAAGGAACACCGCACAAGGGTATGGGGGCAGGGGGGGGGACAGGAGGAGTAGAAGGGAAACCGCGGTAGATGAAAGTAGGAAGGAGACCGCAGACAGGGTAGCAAGGTACCAGGCCGACTAGTAGGTGGAACCTTTCTATCTATGCCACTCGTACCGCCAACTGCTGCGGCTGCTCGGAATGTGATGTCTTGGTACTTTGATTTTTCCGTGAATTTATTTATTTATTTATTTATTTTCTTTCCCCTTCTTATCCTTATGAAGGGAGTCTTGCATGGTGGGTAGGTGACGAGCCTGTTTTATTTGGCCCTCCCAGTCTTCCTTCTTCTACTTGTTTCTTTCCGGGGTATTTTTTCCCTTTCTTTCCCCCTTGCATGTCCATTTTGGCTCATGCTCGGGGTATGTTTCTATCTCCCGTGCTTTGGCTCCCCTTTTTATTTATTTATTTATTTATTTTGTCTTGGTTTCTTTCGTTGTTTCTCTCTTTTACAAGGTATTTTGGTTTAATGAGAAGAACACAAAGGGGGGAGGGGGGGAAACAGGAGGAGTAGAAGGAAAGCCGTCCAAGGGAATGGGGGCAGGGGGGGCAACAGGAGGAATAGAAGGGAGACCGCGGTGGACGAAGGCAGGAAGGAGATGGCAGACAGGGTAGCAAGGTACCAGGCCGACTAGTAGGTACATAGCACTTTTCGTCTTTCTCTGGGGTATTTTTTTCCCCTTTGTTCCCTCCTTGCGTGTCCAGGTTTTTGGCTCGTGTTCGGATTATCTTATTTTGGTTTTACTTTACTTTATTTTATTTCATTTTATTATGTTTCTTTTCCGAGCTTTGGCTCTCCTTTCCGGTTGGGTTGTTTCTTCGATTTCCCCTTCATTTTGTTTGTTTCATTTTTTGTTTTATTTTTATCTTTGTTTTTATTTGTTGTCTTATTTTGTTTTTGTTATTTGTTTTTGTTTTTGTTTTTGTTTATTTCGTATTTCTCTCTTCCAATGTATTTCTGTTGCTGACGTATGTATGTTGTGCCTGTCGTACCCAGTACTAGGGCATGACATTGCGTTGTCGAATGCATTACGATGCATTATCTCTGTGTCGTGGCTTGTGACCACAGAGCTGATCTTTCTAGGGTGAAGAATCAGTACGGACACTGGGTGTGCTGGATGTCGACGAGTAGAAGAACGGTTTAATGTGAAGAACACACACACACACACACATAGTCTGGCCTATCAACCTTGAAAACAAAAAAAATGCGACCTATCCCCCATTTGCCTGCCTCCCTCCCCTCACCGGCTATAATACGACTACAGAATAAAAAAAATAAACCGGTGCATTCTGCATCCATCATCCGTCAGATTGTGTCCCCCTCGAAAACGGGATTGAGAGTTGAGAGTTTCCGTGCAGAGATTAATCAGCACCAACCTGTTAATCTTGGTACAAGCTATTATCATGATCAAGGGAGTCGCCGACCTAAATCCTCAATGAGGAGATGCACACCCAGTAACTGGTGTGCGCGATCGGAGTATCGCACACAGCTGGCAAAATATGAGTTTCGACGAATCTTCGATCTCACAGCTGAATGGAGTGCTTTTTACTTTTCTACATATTATATTAGCCAATATAGTATATATATACACACACAGCTTGCAAAGATGAGTTTCGACGAAATCTTCGATCTCACAGCTGGAGTGTATTTTCATTTTTTATAATATAACAAGTTGTTTATAGTTTCCGCGCACAGACTAACCAACATCACCCCGTTGACCCTGGCCAGACAGACCAACATCACCTTGTTGGCCCTGGCCAGACGGACAACATCACCATGTTGATCCTGGTACAAGCCACACTACTGTAGTTTCATGGGAAGTCGCCGACCTATCGTATCCGTAATGAGGACACACACCCAGTAATACGCGCGATCGGAGTATCACACACAGATTGCAAATATAAGCTTCGACAAATACTTCGATCTTACAGCTGGAGGAGGAGTGTTTTTCATTTTTATAGCATAGTCTAATGAGTTATTGTATTTATTTGAATAATAAATTATGACGAAAATATATTATAAAAAATGAAAATACACTCCAGCTGTGAGATCGAAGATTTCGTCGAAACTCATCTTTGCAAGCTGTGTGTGATACTCTGATCGTGCGTATAACAATATAATAACAGGTAGGTCGCCAGCAGCTCTTGTTTATTTTTTCTCTCTTTCTTTATGGTGTGTTTTGTACACACAACCCGTAATACGCGCGATCGGAGTATCACACACAGCTTGCAAAGATGAGTTTCGACAAAATATTCCATCTAACAGCTGGAGTGTATTATTTTTTTCATTATAGTCTACGTGGTCACAGACGACTGACTGTGAAACAGAGGAAACATGTCAGAATGTCGGAACAGTCTGGAGTTTGGCGGAACAAATCGGAAATATCGTAGAACCGGTAGTATAGGGGGGGTGGTTCCAGCGGGAGGTGGCGGGGAAAAATAGGAAGACCTCAGCAGCAACAACGTAGCACAGCAGCAACACACCAGCAGCGAGTATCGGACACAACAACCGGTAGAGGTAGAAGGAAGTAGCGCCCACGCAGTAGCGACAGCAGCAGCAGCAAGTAGCAGTATGGAGAAGACCGTCGGCAGGAGCATAGGGGGCAGAGATGGGGCACGGGGAGACACCAATTTCAATCTTCAAACAAACAGTCGCAATTCATCAAGGTATAGCAAGTGAAATGCTAGCGTACCGGGTACGTACGAGAACACAACACAACAAGCCAGACCATAACATAAGAGAAAGAATGAAGAAATGGAACAAAAACAAGATAAAAAACAAGGCAGAACAGAGCAAAACAAACGGCGCAGATGTTCTGAAGAATGTGATGCAAGAGGATCGGCAAGAAGGAAAGGAATGGAAAGGCTGCAATTGCCGGAGGAACACCACACGTGCTGAAGAGGAACAGACACGTGTTGCACAGGCGAAACAGCACGAGATGACTGCTGGTTTACAGACAAAAACAACACGACGACGATAACTAACTGCTGTTTCACGGACAAAGACAACACGAAGAATTGGAAGAAGTTTCCGCCATAAGGCCGGTGGGGAGGGAAACATGGGAGCAAACAAGAAGAAAAAACGGAAACAAAAATGAAAAAAGGACGACAGCAAGTCACTGCTGTCGCTTTCGCGCTCCCCCCAATGAACTTAACGGAAACAAACAACGAAGAAACTGCCACTCGCTGTAGAGGGGCCAGAGAGTTAACAAACGGCCAGTCGAACTGGTACCTTGCCACGCGATCTGCCAATTCGTTTCTGCATTCACCTACAGATGTATCATTACCCCCGCCCGTCCCCCCCCCGGTTTCCGTTGCTTGGTTGCTGCTCTGGGCGTCCTCTGCTGTGAGGCGTTGCCAACTCTTCTTCACCTCGCCCCTGTGCCATCTCTCCATGAAGCGGTCGGCCGCGTCGATCCCCCGGTACCAGTTCCCACTCTTATTAGCCGCCCTCGGCCATCGTACAGTCTCTACTCCGAACAGTAAAAAAGGGGAGCTATCCGTGGACCCCTCGGATGCTTCGAATACCCTGATGTCGTCTACCAGACACTGGGCCCAGTTTTTCTGGTCGGCCTCGTCCTGGGTTCACTCCACCACCAGCTATCGTCCCGAACAGCCGGCGATGTTCTAGCTTGTTTTGTTGTGTTCCCGTACCCGGTACGCTCGCTTGCTTTTCCTTGATGCATTGCGATTACTGTTTGGTTTACTCTGTTTCACAGTCGTCTGTGATCACGGAATTGTATTTATTTTTTCTATAGACTAAAGTCTATAGGATGAATCAGCACGGACTGTGGGTGTACTGATATCTGATGTCTTTTGGTATGTATCAGTCTAATAGTATAGAAACAATGGTTTAATGTGAAGAAAACAACGACATCAATGTGAAGACAACAACGAGGCGCCTTCACCGGCTTTGTCCCACAAATCGTACGATATAAATACCAATTATATTTCACTTTAGATCTAGCTCTATGGTCTAGATGTTTTTGTGTTTTTGCGCTTCTTTTTTGTCAAATCGCGAGAGGGCGTTGACCCACCCTAACCCCAACCCTTACCCTAAACCCAACCCTATCCCGGGCTAGGGCTCCGACCCGAGGGCGGCTTCGCCGCGCGTTTTGAAAAAAAAAACGATGAAAAATGTGCGGACCGCCTCAAACATCGAAATATATTTGGTACTTTATCTAGCTGCTAGTATGATTTGTGGGGTGAGAATATCGCAAAGGCTACTAATGACAAAAACAACAAAACTATTCTATGTGAGCTTGAAATCAAGTAAACGGAGACTCGTGCTGGGGTCGAAAAAAAAGTAGGTGTCGGATGACTACGGGTGACCCACTAAGGCTAAGGCAAGACGTGCGCGGGTGACAAGGATTACCCAAGGGCCTTGGTGCAGGCTATATATAGCGGAATTTCCGTTAAGGTGGCTTTTCTCCACCTGGACCTACCTCACAAAGATGGCATGACAATCCAGGTGAGATGAACGCGATCCACGAACACGGTTCAGAACTGGAAAGGGCGAGCTAGGGAAATCGTAGCAGCTGCACAAGATCACCGAGATACCACCAACATGAACGACGAGCGAGTAGAAGCAGCAGGCAGAGACGGAGCGCCAGCCGAAGAGCAGCGCCCTACCATCTAGCGGGGCCTCCTTGTGCGCGCATGGGTCGAGCGAGAAATCCGGGGTAGTGCCAAAGCAACAGCCGCTGTCTACCCAGACGGCCGAGCGTGAGGATCAGCAGTTTGTATTAATGGAAGGTAGCCGAGAGGCGGAGGAGCAAAATATGGAGGTGGAGCAGCAAGAGCAGCAGGTTGTGGTTGTTGTGGAGGACCCGCCGGCGTAGGGGTCGATTTTCCATCGCCTTCCCCCTATGGAGTGATGAACCTGATTGGTGGTTAGACCGAGCCTCGTCGCCGACTCCGCCGCCGACCCGAAAAGAGGATGGAGATATGACAGAGCAGGCACCACCGCCGCCGCCTCCGCCTCCGCCGCTACCGCCACCGGCAATATCTTTGCCGGTTGACGACGCGACCTTGCGCCGGCGTAAGGTAGATAAGATTGTGGCGGCGAGGTTGTGTTTTTCTTTCTGCCTTGAGAGCGTTGCGGATGAAACAATGAATGGAGATGGTGAGCGGGGGACCGGGAGGAGGAGAGTGAGGAGAAACGGAGCTGGTTGAAGAGCACGCGTGGTTGGTCTGAGGAGTGAAGACCAGCGTCGCCGCAGGCGCTGTCCCCTTCGATCACGACTTCGCAAGAAGGTAGGAGAAGGTGATCGGCCTGTAGGGGAGCTTATTGGAAAACCAGGTCTACGGATGATATGATGTGCTTCTCTCCGCTTGTCATCTCTCGGTATTCCGCGAAAAAAAAAATGCATACCTCGTAACATCATTTTCTAGAGCTGAGTTAATGCCGACCCTCCCGCCCCCCCGTTTTCTTCCCCTTTTTGCTGTGAGGCTGATTTTGTATTTCTTGTGTGTGGTCTGGTATGATAGCCCATTGATTGGGTAACCTATACATATGTTAGCGGGCTTTTGCAGCAGTAGTGTACTTGGTTTGCTGTGACTGTTGACTTTGAGGCTTTTGCGAAACGAGGCTGGTGGATGCTGGATTGGGATTGGAGCTTTGAGTTGTTGATTGTGCCCAGTCAGTCGTGTTCCTTTGTCAGGGTCACGCCGCGCATGACAATGATCACTCCCCTCCCTTGTCTTTCCCTGATATTGAGTTAGTGCCCGTGCGTTTCTTGGGTAATAGAAGATTAATTTGGGTACAACAGCAGTATACCCTAGAGTTTTTGCGTCAAAATAATTCACTAAAAATGTTTCCATCATCATGCTAGAAAAAAGCCAGATTCACTCGGGCATGCTTTTGGTTGTGTTTGCGGTGAACGAATCGCAGAAACGGCGTACACGGCCTCCATATCACAGGCGGGGAGCGGGGGGGCAGCATCAAATTTGAATTTGGACATGGTGCGCGGTAGCACCTCGACTCACCGACAGGGGCAGGCCCAGCACAACACCATTAGACAAACAGCAGCACAGCAGCAGCACAGCAGCAGCACAGCAGCAGCACAGCAGCAGCGGGGGCGGAGGTGGCGGTGGCGATGGCCCCGCCAGATGAGTTGCGGCACAGCAGCTCGGCTTGGCCCGATCACCACGATCACCACACCAACAGAACAGCCAGTTTTTCATTAAGTTCTTTAGAAACAAAGGCAGGAGGCACCAACCGCAGCCGCAGCACAACAGCCGCCCCACCGCAGCAGCAGCAGCAGCAGCAGCAGTAGCGGGGGTGGCGGCCGTGCGGCGTGGGTAGCGGTGGCGGTGGAGGCTTCGGCGACAGCGTTGTGGGATAGCGACGGTGGTTGACAAAATCACCACCGAAAGCGATATCACGCAGCAGCAGAGACCGAGGTCACATCGTAGAGAGCGCGGGAGCGCTGGCTCACTAGCACCTACCCTTGAGGTTGCGCGTACGCTCCATGCTTCCCCAGCTACTCTTCGGTGCCTCCGCATCAACGTTGGGTTGTGCCTACCGCTGCCAAGCACAGCGCACAGCGATCAGTGCTGTGTGCTGCCGGGTGGGTTGTGCGCTCGTGCCCTCTGATTGTTGTGCCGGTGTGCCCGGTGTTGGTATTACGGGGGACCATAGTAAATAGGACCAAATATTGTTATTCAAAATAGGGAAATATATCGGTTTTTGTGTGTACCGTAGGTCCTATTTACTATGGTCCCCCGTAATAGGACAATCGTATGATGTGGTCGTTATTGACGGAAGTTCACTCTAAATCGTTCACTCAAATAATTATTGTAGACAAATATTTATGCTGTTTTTTTGGCAAATTCTTCCTTCAAAGTTCGCTTGGCGGGATTATTTTTGCTTGAATGTTTTGATTGAATTCCTTTAATGCAAACACACAAGTAGTTGTATGGTTGTACCCGTCATTGCTTCAGCGTCAGGGTTCTCTACGAGTTGAACTGAGCTTGTGTAAACATGTTGGCTTCACAACCAGTTGCCGTACGTACGTACACGACAAAATATAAGTGGACTGCGATTGATTGGTGTGAAACGAGTTTGCAGATGGTGTTGTCCGACTTACGGCTATCCAGGTCGGGGATAATCAGAGAGTTTATTTAAGCCATAAATCCGAAGAAAAAGGCCGTTTCCTGTGGCTAATTTCGAGGATGGTGCCGTTTTTCTAGTAATTATTTCCAAGAGTGATGTTTCCAGTGCAAGGCTGTTGTTACTATTTTGTTTGAGAATTTGAGGACTTGAGAGCTTAGATATTTTGAATGGACGAGTTGAGTTTTCATATTGCGTTTTTGGTTTTCGAATTTTGGTCTGAGATTGATTTGCGTTGATCACGATATTGCGATATATAAACTCTGAGATATCGTGTCTTGTCATACTCAGAGCAGGGGGAATATCAGTATGCTCGTCGTGTGTACTAAGAAGGGGGGATGTTGGTTGTCCTTATGAACACGGCAGTTAGGATCCATTTTATATGAGGGAGTCCCACGTATTGATGAGGGATTTATGTATAGTCTATGGTATAAGGGTGCAGTCAGCGGGAGGAATGGGAGGTTTATTTCGCCGATTGCTTCCTTGCATGAATCGCCACGAGCTGTCACTCGACGGCTGGATAATACAAGAGTTCTGTGTCACCGTCGAGGCGTCCTACGGTAGCCCCCCCAACTATTCTTTAACGGTTATCGCCGGTTTTGAAACCAACTTCCGGTCGTATCTCCTGAAATGCGGTCCCTTGAAAACCCGACGCCATCTCGTTCGATGGACCTTTACACACAATAAAAATACATGGAGGGCTTTTGTTCATAACATCCTTCCTCTTGTCGGGCAGACATGAAACGTTCGTTAAAGAAAGCCGCTGGTTTTGAGGGGGGCTATAGTAGAATCAGCCCGTCTTGAGTCATCAATACGCCTTCCCGCGCCAGCTACGTGTACACCTTTAGAGATCTACCAACAAAAGGGCATGTGCCTGCCTGCCTACGCCCCCTCTAAATTACCATTGGTACCCGTATATGATACCTGTCCGTACCTTCTCCTTGAGATCTTGGTTTGAAAGTAGGCGCCCTCCAAGCATCCAAGTACCGAAGCTTCTCTTGGTCGTGAGCGCCCGCCAAGCACCCAAACATCCAGCAGAATGTATGCATTCCAAATACATTCGAGGTCTGACCTCGTGCATCTCGTTTCTCCATCAGGGCCGCCGCCAAGCGTGTAAGCACGGCTCGCTTAGCAGTGCTTTGCTCTAGCCTCGTGCTCCTCTCTCTTTCTTCGTTCTTTTTTTCCGTCCCCACCCCTTTAACACATTTTTTACCGTCTCCGGCGGCTATTTCAACTCCCAAAAAAATTCTCCCACCCTACAAAAAAAATGTCATTCATTCAGAGCACACTCATCAAAACACTACTTGGAAATCGCACAAAAATAAGACATGAAAAATCGTTGACTTTGTCGTCCGTTTTATGATGATGCAGTTCGTCTGGCCGCCCGTATATGGACAAGACTTTTTTCTTCTTTCTTTGCGATTTCCAAGAATTACTTGTTGAAGGTTGCTCTAAAAAAACCACGTGCCAAAATTTCAGGCCCGAACTCCAAAAAATGAGCGGGGCTCAGTGATATTTTTATTTTATCACTACTTGAAGTATTTTTGTCGAAAAAATCTGACTTATATATGGAATCGAGTTTTGGTAATCTCTTGATGGGCGGCGAATTGGGCAATTAAACTTGTATCGATATTCTTCTAGAGTCTTCAGCAAAGTGTCCACTAAATTTCACCTTGATTGTATTTTTCTATTTCTATACGGATTTTTTGTTTATTAGGTGGGAAAAGTTGGTGCTTTTGAGTTTCAGCGGATATCTCGACGAGATCGAGTCGGAAAAAATAAAGCATTGTAATTTTTCATGACATTGTGCAATGTGGTGTCAGGGGTAGCGCTTCCAATTTTCAAGTTCTTATTCGTAAAATCGGTGGCGGGAGAGCTTTCTGAATTATTGTCGGTTTCTTGGCCGGCCAAGCCTGTACATATTATTTATGATGAAAAATATTTTTAGGAATCGGGAACCGATAAGAATAGAATGTTGTTTGTTGTTTATAAAGATTATTCGGCGTTATGGTTCATAGTTTCTCTTCGCAGAGTGCGTACGTAGCTTACTTTGACAGCAGCAGCTGGCATTGTTTGGTTGATCGCGCTTGTGGAGATACCAAGTGGATACCGCACGCGTGAGAGTGCTGGCAAACTCGCAGAACACGCGAATAGACAGAGCTGTCGTTTTAAACTGGACAGCTGTCGCTCACAGGACCAGATAATTCGTCATTTCGTGATTCTCGAGCTCATCGCTAGACGGCGAATCGGGGAGTTAGCGAGAGCAAGAAGCAACATCGAAGGCGAAGCGCTTCATACGAGGCACGGGAGGCGAGCGCGAAAACCTCGACAACGAACGGGCCTCGCCTTGACCGGTATGATATTATGTGCAGATACGGGTTGTTATTTATCTCCTCAATCCCCGATACTAGTGGACGGGGAGCGTGTGTGTGTTTGGAAACGGTTCGAGCGAGTTGTGTTGCTTGTGCAAAAACAAACCTAAAAAAAGCGGAGAAACAGCAACAAATTCAACATCATGATCCAAGCACATGCGCATCACAGATCTTGGCAACGAGATATCATGGGACTCTTCCTCCGATCGAGGCAGAGATACGATAGTGCTCGTAATCGTGGAAAAGGATTATGTCTGGTGGTACTCTCGGCGGCCTGGGCGTGGAAACACAGCGATATTTCGAGTACGTATGGCATCTCGTGCATCATTGATTGGGGTAGTTCACCAGGTGAAAAACGAAAAATCTCTGGTGCCAAAAATTTACTTGTAAATAAATACCGAATATAGTGTGTTTGACCACAAGAACCCGCAGAAAAATGCGTTGTATTGCTGTTGTTGGTTGAAACGTACAAGTTCGGCATCGGTACATGATACCACTCGGTTCCCCTTGCCGCCTCGGTAAGGCATGCTGCGAAGCATGCCCCTAGCAGGCTTGTAGCGAGTGGGGAGGGTCTTTCTGGCGGGTGTAAGGCCGGACTCACCATCAAGGAGTGATATCTTCTTGCTGCTGCGTGTGGCCGCGAGGCTTAGGCGTGGCGGTAGAGTTGGGTTGTACGTGGTGCGTTAGACATGGTCACCTACGATTCGCGCGCTTTTTTTAGGCAGCAGCGGCGGGGCAGCAATGCTTAACTGGAATGCTTGTGCGCGGAGGCAGGCGCCACCACGAGCCACACTACCGCGCAGTCTTGGTTTGAGTAGAGGGAACTGCGCCGGCAGGAGGCTGGATTCGACGACGAAGGAGGAGGGCGACTGAGCGTCGACGGGCGGGAAAGAGACGGATTGGACTCTCCTTGAACGAGAACTTTTGTTTTCAGATCAGCACCGCAAGCTGCGAGGAGCAGTTTGTCTTTTGGGACGGGGGAGAAGAGGAGCCGATTGGAATTGAGCGTCAACGAGAGCAAGTGCAAATGAGCGGTCGAGTGAGCTAAGGCAATGCGGCGGCCATGGAGAACCACAGCAGGGAGATGGCACATGGAGACCCACGACCCGCACACACACCATCACGGGAGCAGCGATCGTCTTTTTTCAGGTTTTTTTTACGAGGCAGTAATACAACATGTACTTACGTCACTGATTTTTGTTACGTTGGTAGAGATGTATAACCTTCATGGGGCACGACTTCCCGCAATTTGTAATTTTCAGGCACGGGCGTTCTATCTCAGAGCTGCGTTGCAACCTGTCAGATAACTCGGAAAGACGGGGCGATCATGGATATTTTGTATGTTGTTTTTGGTTTGATTGCCCTTTTTTCACTGCATGCCCGCGGGACCGTCACTCTGACAGCACGCCAGACAGCAAGCGCGTTCGTCTGTGCTCACACGATTACCGTGCGGTTCGTACGGTGCAGGAAGCCCAACCGCTGTAGTTTGTAGCCGCGAGTTGGTTAGTTGTGGGAACGGGGGAACTCTATGCCGTAGTTGAGTGGATACCCGCGGCCAAGTGAGTTCAGTTTGCACATTGGATCATTTCACTTGTGCGCCTTCTTCGTATCGTGCGTTTTTAGGCGGGAAAGCCTAGTATTTCCGGACAAATTTTGATTTCATTTGATTTTTCGGATTTTCCTAGAGCTCCAGCACCTTTGTGTGACCACGGACTCTAGATTTTTGACAAGAGTTAATGCGAGACAACAACAACATGGTGTGGTTGAACACAAGGACCCGCAGACAAGCGCGTTGGACTGCTGTCGGTTGAAACGTCAGCGACATTACCGCAATTCGATCACATGTAGCAGTAAAAAAAAAAAAGTAACAGCAGCAAGCAGGCGGTTGGTGTCTCAACCGAAAATATAGTATATGGCTTTACGTCACGTTGGGCGCAGACTAATCACTATATTCTGTAATTTGACTACGAAAATCCGCTCCACGTTACAGCTGTTGGGTGCGTCGTAATATCATACTGCTGGTGGGTGAGTCGTGATGTCATACTATGCCTATTATTGCAATGGACGTCACACGTTGCTGCCAAGCGTCGCAAAAACATTGCACGTCAACGTGTAATATATCGCTCGTCCCGAGCAACTGAAAAATTCTCGCTGGTACCTATCGCGCTTTCGCGGTGGAGTGCAGGTTAAAAGTTTCTGGTCGACGTGTACGTGCACGATATGCATATTATGTGGCATCATCAACAAGTGATTATCCATGCGGACTGCTGGGTGAGAGATTTATTCACAGCTAAACGATCGTATGTGCACGATAAATATTACCTGGTATGTAGGCATATTCAACACGTGATTCCCCATGCGGCACTACCGGCTGAGAGATAATCTTAACTTCCAAACAATCGACTCGAGGGGACTTGAGCGCGAACACAAGTATATAATATGGCAATTTGAATGAGTGACTGTCCACCCCAATGGTTGGGTGAGAGAACAACTGCACAGCCAACGCTCGAGTGGTCTTGAGCGCGTATACTTGTAGATAGTCAACCTCAACGGCAGAAATTGCGTCTTATTGGGTGAAAGAAAGTGAGTGGCATCATCCACAGGTCGCGGCAATGCGACAAAATTTTTACAGCGCTGAAATGCGGCTGGGTGAATTAAAAATCTATACTCTGGCTGGTCACCTCTCGTGCGGTCGCGATGGGGCGCTGAATGTTTCAGAATGATCACATTGTTTTGTCTTCTGAAAATCAGTACGCACATGCTCGATTTAAGTAGCTGTGCAGAGTCACTGGATAATCTTGCTGGTACCTCTCACGCGGCTCAACTGAACAACACCAGACTATAGAAGCAAAAATGGAATACGTGAAGAAAAAATGTGATCAATTAATCTCGGCCCGTATAGCAGTGGAGCAGGCACATGCATACATGTGACGTCGACGTCGTGGCAAGACGACGATGGAATTGCAGTACGAATGCATTTCTCGATATGGTTTACCTTGTGTTGGTGATAACTGCTGTCAGGCAGAAAATACAAGTACTATTGCGGACACTCCTTTCGCGGTTTAGATGGGACGCGAAAATATTTGATATGTTGAATCGAATTGACTGACTTCTTCACTGAAACACCAGTTGTTAGTTTGCAAACATGGCATTGGTAACAATCGAGCAATTCACCCGATAAGCAAAGGAGTATATACACGAATATGATATGTGTGTGTGCCCATGCTGGCTGCTCGAGCGAAAATAACCAAAATTGCGTTTATTTCCGCATATACAGTGATGGCGAGCCACCCTGGTTCCACAGGCGAAGTTGTGCCCCCCTGCAAAGCTATGGCCGGCCTTGTACAACTTGCACTCACTATGAATGCTGGCCTCGTATCACGTTCGCGGGCTGATTTATGTATCAAAAAGAGGTTTAAGTTCAATTCAAGGACACGGTGTGGCCAGAGACGACCGCGATGAGAGGAAAGTCGAGTGGTGCGAGCAGCCGGTTGTGTGGTGCTAGCAGCAACGCAGGCGAACGTTCAGTCCGTCATGCTGAATACGCTGTGCACCGCGAGGCGGTTAATGGTCGGCTTGGCGCGATCGAGGCCGGTGCGGCCAAGAATTGGGGGGCAGCTCGAAAAGTTTGATGACAGAACCGCCGAGAACGTGGGGCGGCTCGGAAAGATTTAGGACATGCTCGGGCACCTCCAAACGTGCTGAATGACATCCGAGCCTACCAAGACAACTGACGAGCCGAACAGTGACCAGGGGCAGCATAACGGTGCGGCTTCCGCTCGCGGTAGCATGTCAGATCTCAGTTACGGCTAAAGGAGAGGATCACGGCTTTGAAGAACCCCAACCTTCGAGCGTTTTGGATACTTTGTGGTGAGAAGCCAAAAATGCGTGGGTTGTCGAGGGTCCAGCTGCAAGAGGTATTCAAAAATACCGCCCTGACATCTTCTGCGGTAGTGGAACAGGTGAACCCTTTAGCGGGGCATGATGTCACCGCGTTTATACCGTGTGGGGGGAAACCGGGCACTGCTGGAACCATCGACATCGACAAGCCGTTGGCCATTCTGGCGAAGGTGTTGCTTCTCGTCATCGGGCGGAATATCACTTCGGTGGGGGGAAAGGCGCGGGTGGAGCTACGCGCGGTATTCTAGGACGGTGTCGACATGGTGACATCACACGGCGAAGCTAACTTCCAAGCGATTTAAATACCGGTCCACAAGGTGAGGATAGTCCGCTTTACCAACTAAGATCCAGAGGATTGGTCGACGGTGGTTCACGACGCAGCTCTGTCCGCTAAGCCTAACTGGCACGAGTCGCGGGGATCTACGAATTGCCAGGAGCGCGGTGGTTCCCACCTGGGAAAAAGATTGGCGCCTGTATTGACGCTGGTGGGCTGGAGCACGTCGTCATTCACAAGGAGCCGGTCGCACCTCGTAAAAAAGAGAGGGCGTGCGGTCAAACGTGCGCGCAACGATGAAGACGCCGGTCAGCTTTCGTGCTTCGGTTGGGCCTCCCGGGGGGTATGCCGGTTCGAGCGATAGCGAGATCCGTGCAAGTACCGCTACGATCCGACCGAGAAATCCCGGGAACAGAAAAAAAGCGGAGGAGACGCCAGTGGGGCCGCATACAAGAAACCCGACGCTGGTGTGCGCACGGCACCGAGCATTTCCGCGTGTGGGAGACGGAGGCGAGAGCGGAAAAGCTGGAAGCTCCGCAAAATTATCCAAGGGTGACGACGAATAGGGGCGCGGGCTCCGTCAGCTGGCGAGGCCAACGTTGGCGACCAAACGAGCTCGGATTTGGGCGGATGACGTGCAGCTCGTACGGCCGAGATTGGCGTCGTTCTCTCAACCAGGAGCAGAACATGGGGCAAGCGGGTGCAGATCTTTGTACAGCAGCTTTGGGCACCAGTACCTCCGTCGATCAGTTGCGATATAGTCTGAAAGAACCTACGCATCGGGTTTCCGGTCTTGGTGCACTTTTCGTGGGTTAACCGCACAGCACCGGTATCTGCGACCATGTAAGTCGGAGGAGAATAAAGTGTGGGCTTTGATTAATTTCGCTGCTTGGTGTTGTCGTTACAGGACAATCAAGCCGGATGTATTTCGAGTAAGCTAGCTGCAATTCAATATATCGATCGGGTTGATGTTGGCATCGAGCTGTCGATCTGGTCGCTGCTGATCAAGCGTGTATTGCAAGGTATCTCATAATCGCACACATTGGCGGGAACACGACCACGGGTTCAGCTCCCTACATCGTGGGATATGTTGATCAAGGGGGAGGAGCTGGTATCTTCCTGGGGTTCTGGGGGCAATGTCTGGGCATGAGCTGTTTTTTCTTGGCCAGGTCCGATGAGGTAACTGCCAATGGCTCAGGTGTGGTGAACCCAGCGCATTGTCTCACACGAATTGACGTTGCGTTTTTTTTTTCTGGCGATAGACAGTTGAGGCGTCTTCAACTGGAGTGATGCCGATCGGGTTGAGGTGCGATTCCGCGGCCATAAAGGCGACCAAGCTCAAGTTGGAAGCGTCATTGTACGTACCCGGGGTGAGGTTCGGGGCCTGTGTTCTGAGTTGGGTGAAGGTGGTGGAGCCGTCGCTCTTATGGTAGCACTACTGTCATGTTTGCAGCTCTACCTGAACACGCGCCACTTTCCTCGTACCTTTCGGGGAGGCAAGTAAGAGTGTGGGGATATGATCAAGCGTTATGAGCGTCGAGAGAGATGGTTGAAAAGCCGGGTCGAAAATCCGAAGAGTACGCTCTGCACTCGCTGAGAATAGGAAGTGCCTCGATGCTCGCGGCTGGAGGTGACGTGTCCGAACGAGTCATACAGCGAAACGGGAGGTGGAAGTCCGATGCAAATAAGCTGTACACCCAGAATAATGCGTATGATGCACGACAGGTGTCTCGTAAACCAGCAGCTGGCAAAGGTTTGCAAAGACAGCCAGGTCAAGATACTGTATGGGGTAAACTGTAGAAGTCTCGGAGTAACCTCGGTTGTGGAGGAGTCAAGAGTGTTGGACCATTCGGTGTCTCAGTCGTCAGAGAGATTTGAACAGTAGAACCCGGACAGTGGAGGGCGTGAGATGTGTTTATGAGCAAAAGCATGTGGGTGTGAGGCAGAGTTGGATACTGTGGTAGACATGTCCGTCAGCTGCTCTCCCTCCCAAGCCACAAAAAAATATAATACAAAACGCAATTCGAAAGATATACCAGGTATACAACAACGAGAAATAATATTCGGAATCGGGAACCGATAACAATAGTGTTTGTTGTTTTTAGAGAGAATTCGGCGTTATGATTCATAAGTTATTGTAGCAGATTACGTACGTAGCTTTCTTTGACAGCGGCAGCCGGCATTGTTTGGCTGATCGCGCTTGTGGAGATACCAAGTGGATACCGCACGGAACAGACTATGGTTTTGCAGTATTCGGATGATTGGTTTGGGTGGACAATGTCATCCGTACGTAATAGTGCGGTCATGATGCTATTATGGGGAGGCTGTGATAAATTGGTCATTGGCAATAGCACCATGGCCCCGTACATATATGTTGGATGCGTACATCGATTTTCGTGGAGAATGATGGTACTCGCGTACGTACGATAGCTTACTCTGTACCTGGCATAGTCTATAGGATATATAGTTTTCACGTACAAATTGAGCTGCCCCACCCGTCCCCTCCCCCCCCCCTCCCCCCCTCCCGCCCTCTTTTTGATCAAAATCAGCCTCCCACGCCCTTCAAAACTCCGCCCTCCCCTCACCGGTTATTCGACTTACAGGATTCACTTGATAAACTGATGCATTTCCTTCCACAGCTGTCAGATTTTGTCCCCCGCAGAAACGGGTTTTATAGTTTCCGCGCACAAAACTGACTAACATCACCCTGTTGACCCTGATAGCTACGCTGTAGTTGCAAGGGGAGTCGCCGACCTATGTCCTCAACGAGGACGCACAACCCGTAATACGCGCGATCGGAGTATCACGCACAGCTTGCAAAGATGAGTTTCGACAAAATATTCGATCTCACAGCTGGAGTGTATTTTAAGTTTTATAATAATATCCTGTGGCATATACCAGGTAGAAATGTTAATGGTGTAATATCGTTGTTATGGTCCTTTGCAGTGGATGTTCTGATACGTACGTCCTATGTGGAGAGCCATCCAGCTGTCTAGTGGCAACGTAACTTTGTAGTATCGTATCAAAGGAAGCGTAGGAACTTTTGTGTTGGTGGGTATGGCATACCTTGTATATATTTTGGAGTGTATTTTAATTTTTATAATATTATAACGGAATACCCGCATCTAAGAATACCAATGCCGTGTGTGGTTAGATTAGGCAAAAATGGGGATAGTATGGCATATCAGTATCTGTGGGTGCTAATGGAATTGAGATGAGGAGGGGTTTGGATTCGGGACGGGTGACCCCCTCTTGGTCACTTGACTTGACTTGAATTTCTTCCACACTTCATTTCGACTTCCCTGATCCCACCGTCCTCTCCGGGGGAGTCAATAATAATACACACCTTTCCACTTCTTCTGGCCGCGACCATGGCGGTGCTGGGTGTCTTCCGTCTACGCTTGTGACTCACGCATGAGATTTCCTATTAGCTTTGAAAAAATCTGGTAATCTCAAGGAAGTCAGACCTGATCCAACACCCCCGCAAAACCTTTCATTTTCAACACCTTGCTCCCCCTTGAGACGCCGCTATCCGTCAAACATGGTCCCACCACGGCCCTGAGTCCTCGAAACTGACACTAATGCTGTACGGCTTGCGCTAGTGCTTTAGATATACAGCTGTATGTAGCGACCTTCTTCTGCGTTATGCACGATCTAGTATGTATCTGGTATTATACAGGGGTGTGAACCAACCATTGAGCAGATGACGCGTCGTTTTTTAGCTGCTTACGAATTCCTGTTTGATTTCCTTTTGATGTTTCTTGTTTGCTGCCTTGTACTTCCCGCTCCTATCCGGACATCCGCCACACCCAACTGGGTGGGTGCTTGTCCGAAAAGAACATACCAGTATTGTTTTTATCAAAATTATACTTTCCAGACTTTTGGACAAGCCGTGGTCAAACGTATCGTTCCTTCTCCCCCCCGGTTCTTGCCTTCCTTTTTTGTAGCACATAGGGTTCAGCAATCCCACTAGCTTTTGTTGCTCGTCGATTATTCATCGAGTGTTTCTAACTCACCCTCTGGCATGCTCGCGCTTTCCGCAAGTCAATTTGTGGACAGGGGAGTGGACCAACCATTGAGCAGATGACCAACGACCGTCGCATCGTTTTGCGGAAGACTACGAATTCCCGTGTAGTTTCCTTTTGATGTGTCCGGCTTGCTGCGTTCCTCCCCTCCCCACAGACATCAACCACGACCAACTGGGTGTGTGCCTGGGTGTGTGCTTGTCTGAAAAATTTGCCAGTTTTTCTTTCTTCTTCACAGTGTCCTACTTTCCAGCTTCGGGACAAGCCGTGGTCACAGTTGTCGTCCCTTCGTTCTCCCGATTCTTGCCTTCAATTTTCATCGCGCATAGGATTCAGCAATCCCACTCCTCGTCGATTTTTCATCAAGTGTTGCTATAAAACTCACACTCTCGCGATTTTCACATGTCTAGAAAACGTCCTTGCGACGCTTTACTGGTATGCCCTCTCGGAGGGACTCGAACTCACAAAACTGACCTGTACCAGGCTCAAGGATAACCCGGGGCGACCGGATTCATGTATACACCGCCGTGTCAGCCATCCACCCTCAGCCTCGAGAATATGTGTGACGAAGCGGTTGTTTTCACCGTGACCATTCTCGAAGTAGAGGTACCAACTAAACCACGCAGTCACCGCAAGCGACGTTCGGCCCATGACATGCCCTATTTAATAGCAGCTGATTAATATCAATAGTTTACTTTGCACATTGAAAGCTTTCGTCTCGTCCGTGTGTTTTGGGCGGGAAAGCATAGTATTTCCAGGCCGAATTTTGATTAAATGGTGTTTTTGCGGATCTTCCCAGGCTCCAGCACCGTTGTGTGACCACGGACTCTCGGTTTAGTGATAAGTTGGAGTTGGTCTAGGAAACAACAACAACAACAACAACAACAACAACAACAACGACGACAACAACAACAACAACAACAACAACAACAACAACAACAACAACAACAACAACAACAACAACAACAACAACAACAACAACAACAACAACAACAAATGACAATGGCCGAAAGGGAGAAATTACCTATTGCTTGCCGAAAACGACCAGGGAGGTTTTCACAAGCACTTGATCCGTCGGGATGGGAAGAAAAACTCGATTAGTGGACAATTCGGTAGAGACGATAGCCATGCGTCATCATTGCTATGGAGAAAACGTACGCATTGAAGAACGATGGGCGGGGCTGTTTCTACAAACTTCTTGACGCAAAATCGCTTACGCTCGTTCATGACCGGTCATGATCGCGGCCATGAACGGCAATGACTGTACAAACCATCATCCACCACGAACCCGGTCATGACCGTACCCCTGACCGTTCATGATCGGTCATGGTCGGTTGTGGTTCCGGTCTTGACCGGTCATGACCGATCAAGGCCGGGTGCGTGGCCGACCATGGCCGGGTCCTTGGCCGGTCATGACCGGTCTTATGATCGGTCATGGCCGGTTGTGGCTCCGGTATTGACCGTTCATGACTGATCACGGTCGGGTGCGTGGCCGACCATGGCCGGGTCCTTGGCCGGTCATGACATGACCTGGCCATGATCGATCATGACCGGTCATGACCGCTGTTCAACTAATGTAGATGACCCCAGCCCTTCGGCCGGCAGAGTCTACCACTGCCACCTTCCAATTTGGCATAAATCGGATTATTGACGTCATCTCGTCAAAAGTGGCTTCATCTCCAAGCGATAGTGCGAGCGGTCGATTGGGGAATAGCTCAATGCCGGTCATGAGCGGTCATGGCAGCGGTAGTGGTTTGTGCCGTTTTGGTCGATTATGACTACGATCATGGCGGTGTCCATCACCGGACATAATCGAACATGACTGGCCATGACCGTTGTCATTTACGCGTCCACGATACGCGGTCATAACGACCGGTCGTGATCGGTCATGGCCGTGTCAATGACTGGTCACGTTCGGTTATGGCCGCGGTCATTTGCGCGCCCACGAAACGCGGTCGTGACCGCGTGCATGACCGGTCACCATCGCGTCCACGGCCTGTCATGACCGGTTATGGACATGACTGGCCATGAACGGGGTATTTGTTTCGCGCCCACGAAACGCGGTAACAACCGCAGTGGCCATGACCGGTCATGGACGGCCAGCTTATGGACGCCTCGACGATAATTTACCACGGCTGTGCCCATGACTGGTCATCATGGGCGGTCATACACACGGTCGAGTATGGTCGGTCGTGTGCGCGGTCATTGAAGGCTGGACGGGGTAATGGCGCACCATCATGGCCTTTGCCATGATGATTCGTGCGTGACCGTACTTGACCGCGGGTGTGAACGGTCATGGTTGTTGTGTGATGAAATATACCATGGGTCAAGTGCGTCGCATTAGCTAACGGCAGGAAAAGCCCATGGATCGAGGCGTGATATGTAATGTGAACTAAACCGTGGGCGGCACCATGGAGTGCGCTGCAACCCACGGGCTACCTTTTGCTAGATGAACTACACGGTGAAAAATTACAACAATGGAGCATTATATGTCTCGCTGGTCGCGGTGCATCCAACAGGCCAAACCGTGGTTCAATTCTCCCATGATGTAACCGATGGATAATCATGGCCGCTGTGTACGGGAGATATTACGTTGTGTGCCATGGGTAGAAAACTAGATATTTTTTGAAGTGCCAAGGGGCCTTTTTTAACGTAAAGACATAAGCGTGGGTCATCATCGTCGCCATGCTTTCAACACATCCAATGTTCAGCGGTGTAAGCGATGGGTTATGTCTTCCACAGGACGCTATAAATAAAGCTAAATTTGCACTAGGTTATTTGTTACGAAGTAGACAAAAATAGCCTATTCTCGTTATAAATGTTCAGTAGCGACTACAACAGTATTATACAGCAGCATATCTAGCTAATGCTCAGCAGCATATAGTATTGCTAAATGAGCTGAATTTCTGAAGTATCGCAGTCAGCATTGTACGATCGGTCTACATAAGCAGTGGTTCGTGCGAGCAATGCGGTGTAATTAGACCCGAGAAATAATGTGGCGAAATAACGAATGTCTCGCACGGTCTCCTGCACTACTGCATCTGGCGTGGAAGCTCGTGAAAGCTTCCGTGGAAGCTTTCACCGCTTCCATGGGAGCTTCCATAGCTTCCATAAAAGCTTTCATGGAAGCTACCATGAAAGCTACCGCGGAAGCTTCCATGGAAGATATGGAGGATATAAAAGCTTCCACGGAAGTGACTTTCACGGAAGCTTCCACGAAAGCGTCCATGGAAGTAACTTCGACGAAAGCTTCAAAGGAAGCTTTCATGGAAATAATGGAAGCTTTCGCGGGCATTATGGACGATTTAACGGAAGTAACTTCCACGGAAGCTTTCATGGAAGCTTTCATGGAAGTAATGGAAGCTTTCGCGGAAGTTATGGAAGCTTTCACGGAAATACCTTCCACGGAAGCTTTCATCGAAGATGGAAGTTAACTCCACAAAAGCTTTCATGGAAGCTTCCATGGAAGTATTGGAAGCTTTCGCGAAAGTTATGGAAGCTTTCACGGAAGTAACTTCCACGGAAGCTTTCATGGAAGCTTACATGGAAGTTTTGGGAGCTTTCATGGAAGTAAGAGAAGCTTTCGCGGACGTTATTGAGGCTTTCACGGTAGAAACTTCCACGGAAGCTTTCGTGGAAGCTTCCGCGGAAGCTTCCATGGAAGATATGGAAGATATGAAAGCTTCCGCGGAAGCAACTTCCACGGGAGCTTCCACGAAACTTTCCACGAAAGCTTCCATAGAAGTAACTTCCACGAAAGCTTCCATGAAAGTAACTTGTACGAAAGCTTCCATGGAAGCTTTTATGGAAGGAAGCTTTCGTGGAAGCATGAAAGCTTCCATGGAAGGTTAGGGTTAGGGTTAGGGTTAGGTTGCTTCCGTGCAAGCTTCCGTGAAAGCTTTCATGGAAGCTTCCGTGAAACTTGTTTCCGTAGGAAGCTTCCGCGGAAACGTTCGTGGAAGATGCTTCCGTGGAAGTTGCTTCTGCGGAAGCTATCATGGAAGCTTCCGTGAAAGTTGCTTCCGTGGAAGCGTTCGTGAAAGCTTCCGTGAAAGTAGCTTTCGTGGAAGCTTTAATAGAAGCTTTCGTGGAAGTTGCTTCCGTGGAAGCTTCCGTGGAAGTTGCTTCCGTTGAAGCTTCCGTGGAAGCAGTTTCCGTGGAAGCTTTCATGGAAGCTTCCGTGGAAGTTACTTCCGCGAAAGCTTTCATGAAAGCTTCCGTGGAAGTTACTTCCGCGAAAGCTTTCGTGAAAGCTTTTGTGGAAGTAGCTTTCGTGGAAGCTTCCATGGAAGCTTTCGGGATGGAAGCTTCCGTGAAAGCTTTCATGGAAGATTCCGTGAAAGCTTTTATGGAAGCCCTCACGCCATGGAAGCGTGGAAGCTTCCGTGGAAGCTTCCACACTTCCATGGAAGGTTCCATTGCTCCCACAGAAGGTTCCACGCTTCCATGGAAGCTTCCATTGCTTCCATGAAAGCTTCTATGAAAGCGATGGAATCTTCCGTGGAAGTCGTGGAAGCTTCCATGTCATCCACGGAAGCTTCCATGGAAGCTTTCACGAGCTTCCACCAACAATGCAGGAAGTGCAGGTGGCCCGTCTTGTAGCAATGTTGAAAGAGTGAGATTTTTGTGTTCACCCCCTTGGGTATTTTAGCAAGATGAGTTTGCTCTACGCAAAGCATTTTCCCAGCAAATGTCATCGTTATTGACACATGCATTTCTGTTCTGGAGCTTCTTTAGCATGTAACAAAGAATGCAAAAGTGTTAATTTAACGGGAGGAGGTATTAGAGATGATACTCGTCAGTAACTATCATGTCGTTACTTGATAGCGCTTAGAGTCATCAGGTATAAATCGCGAGTTGCTAGTACAATAGACAGTTTTCAGTCTGTTAGTTGTCGTTTATCGATGCAGTACTCGACAAGAAAGAGTCTCAGAAGTAGTATCTTGGATATAGAATACACAACAGTTCACAACATATATCAAATAACGAGTACATGTAGTACGTACTCGTACACAGTAAGAAGGAGAGTCTTCGGTATCCCTCTTGTAACCAGTACCAAGGTACTAAGTGTACGAGTTGTTGCTGAAGTGCTACACAGGGTCATGATTACATACCCTGAGATACGTGTTGTTTTGAAAACAAGGCTGCACGGTCTCGCATTGCGGTCATAGCTTGTTTTATGTTTTTGTTCGCATCGGATTCTGATGGTACTTTATTTTTTGAGGCTACAAGCAGCGCATCACGCGACTGCCCCCATATGGTCACTCCACATCTCCACATCAGATCTCCACATCTGAGCCTTGGTCACCATCAGCTTTCATCTGCTGAGCACAGCAAGTGGATAATCAACATCGGCTCGGGGTCGCCGACCAAGGTCATCTTCTCTTCTGTGTTTGAAGCTCTTCTCCTACAGGCTCACCTAGCGGTGCTTCTAAGTTCATGTAGGATGTGTCTTCATCGGGTAATCTGAAACCGAGTCTACGAGCGTACACCAGCTACGAGCTGATAGACGCCACGTCTCATCTCATATACAAGAGGTTTTAATAGGTTTCGACCTTCGTTTTGCGTAAACGCGAGGGCGGCGTCAAGATTCAAGATCACCACTGAGGATGGGCTCGATCAAGAAATCTACTGCTGTTTACGGGAGCTTCTTCACGAGTACGACGAGAAGAAAGTATAGCATCTGACGCACGACTACGAGTACATCGTTGGAAACGCTTGGTGAGAAAGTGAGCATATCTAGAAGACGCTACACAGTTCATCAGAGCTGTGTTCGACTTACCTAGAGGTAGAACGCCACCACATCGCTGGTTGTACCAAGTCAGCCAATCCACGCTCTGTCGGGACCCTTGCCAAAGTCGATGACCCCACAAAAAAATGTCGATATACTCGAGTAAACAACCGCCTCGACTCCAAATGTACAATCCATGCTGAGGTCACGTGAATCATTCTGAGCAACAGCGGTATAGAGGCAACTCTCAACGGTACAAGTTACTGTCCGCTAATAGAGTTCTTGGCTTCGCGCTCAAGGGAACTCCGCGTGTGATCATCGTGACAGACCCCGACAAACCGGCAACTCGGACCAAAATTCGACTCAGCTGTACGAGCTCAACGCACCTTGTTGGGTGCAGGCCAAAGGCGTGACTTCCCAGAAAGGATTTGCCAACTCCGAGCAACAACTGTACCAAGAACACTTCCCGGCAAGAGAGTAACTGTCTGTTGATGGAGACTCTTATCACCACCGCGACTAGTGCAAGTGAGCACCCAGCGGGAGTACTGATCGGTACTGCTGTATTTTTGGAATTTAGGAAGTCTCCGTAACGCCTCCGAACCTCTATACCAACATCCCTTAACGGCAGTTTTTTTACGTATCTAACGTGCATAGACACTACTGGATACACTGCTGCACCGTACGGTATCATACAAGACAACCGAGTGAACTGCTACCTGGTAAACATTACTCATCGTCAAGGGGAATGGCAACACCAGCACTTCACATGCTCACGCCATCACAAGACTGAGAACGTTTGATGGACGAAGCCCAGGCGATTTTCGAGAAGGGCATAAACGATTGGCTGTTTGATCGGAGAATCCAGGCGCGATGTCGCTAATCTCATCAAAGGGCATCCTCGTCCGACCGAAGAAACGGCCGATACGGGATCTTCACCAACACCACTTGGAGCGATAGCATCACAGACAGTACTCGCACAAGAAACCTCAGCCTACAAAAGGGCAAACCAAGATCTGTACGCAATACTTTTCCTACAAACGGAGAAACGAGCATCTCTACTGGTACTCAAGCACAAGAGTGAGACTGAGATGACCGGTGACGGACAAAAGGCTATACAAGAGGTTGTTGATAATTACAACAAAGTCACTGGCGAAGTGATCCGGGCGGGAATGGACAAGCTTGTCAACTCCAAGATGAAGCCTAGAGAACACCCGGACTGTTATCGTGTGGGAAAGACGCATGCGCGTTCTGAGCTCGAGAAGATGGGCGAGACGATTTTTGACCGCAAATTTAAGGAGATATGTGTTCAAGGATTCATGACGGAGTACAAGGACATCAAGATGATGTACCGAGACCCCACTTTCGACATCGATCAGATGCAAAGGACGGTGCGCCATCTTTACTTGGATGGCATTTCGCCCAACAGTGACACCAAGATAGCTGATCGTGGCTAGCCATGACTGCAGCATCGACTTGCAGTCATTGCGGAAAGTAAGGGCACTACGCCCGCAACTGCTGGAAAAGGAAGCACGACAACGATAGCAAACCTACTGGCGCCCACGACGAGCAGACGAACAAGGAATCTTTAAGGGGCAATCCAGCATCCAACGTCGGAGCTGAGCACACGTGGTGTTCTGCACACAAGACTACCTCTCACGACGACACGGAATGCTACAAGAAAGAGCGCCACGCCCACCGCAGAGTGGACGCGCAAACACTGCCTCTGCTGTACAGGGTGCGAACACACGCCCCGACGACGACGAAAAGCCGTCCCTCAACTTCGATGATGATTTCGAAGCGGGATTCGCGCTTACAGGGCTGCTGGCTGGCAGCAGCAACAGGTATTTTCACCCCAACAGCGACAGGTTTATGATGACTGTGGACAGCGGCGCGTCGCACCACTTGGTAGACGAGGAGCTGATTCCAAGCCTGCGTAAAAGCATAAGATGTTACAAGAAGCAGGAGCCGAAGACCATCGTGACCAACGAAAGCGAGAAGGTATTCGCAACAGCAACAGGCACCATCTAGGGATACATCATCGACCAGGCTGGCCAGCGTGTACCTGTTCGGATCTGGGTCATGTTGGTACCTGGACTGGGATGCAACGTTTTATCCTCCATCAAATCAATGCACAATCAGGGGAAACACTATCCTCGACACGGGAAACCCCCACGTGCAGTTCGACAGCAACACTTCGCTTCCGCTCACTCAACACCGACAGAACAAAAGCGTATGCTCTTACGACGTAGTTATTCGCGCCTTGAGCGGCACGACTGATACGTCACCAATGTCTGCTGTAGTTCCTGCAGCACAGCCAAGCAACGACGCCAATCGAGGCGATTGCACCTTAAGAGATCCAAGAATTCTGTGATAACACCGGCATCGCCATGAAGCACACCACGGCGGTGACGCCCCAACGGAAGAGGGTATCCCCGCGTTATGGACAGAATCTTGTGATCCAAACGAAGTGCACATCAACAGGCAACAACACCACGCCTGAAGAGGCTACTGTCACGGAGACTTAGCGACAACATGCGCAAATCCCGGATATTGCGCCCTAGGAAGCCACTGTCACTGAGACGGAGCGCTTTTGTGCGCTAGTCCAGTTATGCTTCACTACTACGAGAACAACCTTCTGTTAGAGGAAAAATCGTCAACAACAGCCGGAGCGTCATCGACAGGAGCTTGAGCGTTCTCATCAGCAAAAGAAGCACCATCATGACCAGAGATTGGAGAATCGTCATCAAGGCCTGGAGCACTACCGCAAGAAGTTGGGGTGTCCGTTCTACCAAAACTGGGGCCGCACCGGATGCACCGCATCACGAGACCGCCAGTAAAACACCCAATCCAAGAATCGATGACACCTCCGACAACACTCACGCGACAGGAGCATCGGGGACAAAGCAACCGACCCCGTGTGCGAAGTTCATCTTGACCGAGAGAGACCCTGTTCGGATCTCGGAGGATGAACTAAGATGCCATCCGCTTCACGGATCAGCATCGCCTGGAATCAGTGGAACCGGAATCAATACCGGAGCTGGGATCACCAAAGATTCTTCGCATGGGATCTTCGGAGAAACGTCATCTAGATCGCCATCGCACATTGGGGCAGCTGCGTTCGGGATCACTGGGTCAACTTCATCTTGGATCACCGGAGCACCAGCTTTACCAACAGCATCACATAGAACCATTGGAGTCGCTGACATCTGGGGCCACCCGAATATCAGCTGAGCCAAGGGTCGACGGATCGACAATGCCCGCTTCGCCCGGAATCGCACCAGCTACGTTTGGGCCACGCCTTGGAGCCAAGCTCAACAACGAGACCGACCGTCAGGAGGAGTTCCACACGTTCACGACAAAACAATGACAGCTGCCGGAAAACCCTGAGACAGGATCTGCAGAATCAACACAAGACAATCAAGAGCCACTGGCGACATCTCCGGCCTTCGTGTCCACCGGCAAGCTAACCTCAAGCTTCCTCTCCTTTCCGAACGAAGAGCCCATTAACATCAAGGCCAAGACGAAGAGACTGGCTGCATAATTATTAGTCGAGGCGGAGCTGATAACGGCAATCAGTTTCGAAAGAAAGGAGGAGGCTATCCACCTCCCCGACGTAAAGATAAAATCTAGCCTCTAGTTCTAGGCGATGGACAACGGACCAAGCACACCAACGACGTCTACACCACCAACAACGTCTACACCGACAACATCTACACCGACAAGGTCGAGCCACTGCAAGTATGAAATGCGTTATCTCTTTAGCAAAGCTGTACATTTAGTGTCGCATGCTCTCTTTGTACGGGGCGGGCAGAGACAACGACCGGTGTTGTGCACGGTTTGGCGATTGCGAAAAAACGCAGTTAGTACCAAGATGGGTACAAGTCGAATATGTAATTTCAACGGGATAGCTGAATCTGAAAATTTGACTACGCACCTCCGGTACTTCAGGAGATAGATGCACAGCAAAAACAACCGCCACCTGGACAAAAACACACGAAAGAATAAGATACACGAGAGTTGATGTCTCTCTAGAATATGTAGCATATTTCAGCTGTAAATCGTTGGCAGTGCCTCTTTGTTATTCTGCTTGTGGGCGGCAGGAACGCTGGTAGGCTGTTTACTTGTATGATTGTTGCGGAATGATGAAGAGATTCACTGTTTGGATTAACACGTTCGCTGTTTTAGACTACTGCAAACACGTTATATTGCTTGGTTGATGAACCTACCGGAGAATGGTTTACGTCTGATTATTCTGGTATTGTGGGCTAGTAAGTTAACTTGCATGAACATGCAGAAGCACGTAAAGTGTCAGAACAGGATTTTTTCGTATCCGCTTACTTTGTGTTTACCCCTCGGGTATTTTAGCAAGATGAGTTTGCTCTACGCAAAGCAGTTTCCCAGCAAGTTTTATCGTCATTGCTGCATGCATTTCTGGTATGGAGTTTTTAGCATGTAACGCAGAATGAGAAAGTGTTAACATAACGGGAGAAAGTACTAGAGATGATGCTTGTCAGTAACCGATACTTGATAACGCATAAAGTCATCCGGTATACATTGCGCGTTGCTAATATAGCAGACATTCTTCAGTCTGTTATTAATAGCTGTCGTTTATCGATGCAGCACGTAGCACGCAGAGGTCTCGGCAGTAGTATCTTGGGCATTATACATAGCAGTTCACAACATATATTCAATACCGAGTACATGTAAACTGGTACACAATAAGAGGAAGAGTCTTCGTATCTCTCCTGGAACCGGTAGCAAGATATTTAACGTACAACTTGTTGCTTTGTTGCTGAAGTAACAATGTAGGCTACATAGGATCATGATTACATACCCTGAGATACGTGTTGCTTAAACAACAAGGCTGTACGGTCTCGCATTGGGGTCATAGCTTGTTTTACGCTTTTGTTCGTACCGGGTTCAGAGGGTACTTTATTTTTTGAGGCTACAAGCAGCGCATCGCGTGACTGCCCCCATGTGATCAATCCACATCTCCACGTCAGATCTCCAAATCTACACCTTGCTCGCCATCAGCCTTCATCTTCTGAGCACGGCAAGTAAATAATCAATATCGGCTTGAAGTCGCCGACCAAGGTCATCTTCTCATCTTCTCTTCTGTATTTAAAGCTCTTCTCCTACAGGCTCACCTAACCGTGGCCTGCGTTTGCTTATAAATTCATCTAGGCTGTGACTTCATCAGGTCATCCGAAACCGAGCCTACGAGCGTACACCAGCTACGAGCTGACACACGTCACGTGTCATCTCATATATATGAGCTTTCAATACAGCTCCCACGAGCAAAACTCAGGGAACGTTGCCGAAGGTACGGTAGACCACGAGCAATCCTCAGGGAGCGTTGCTGTAGGTAGATCAGACAACTACCCGTAGAGTGCATCTGCCCGTAGCATGGGCATTGTGCCGTCTCGACCAGGTGACGGTCAGCCCCGCCTCGGTCACTCTCCTTCTTCGCCTGTTTTCTCCTTCTGGTTTCTACCTTCTCCTTCCACTTTTGTGACACACATTCACTCATTGTTGTCACCGCACCCTCGTCAATGTTTCGAAAATGGGTGATGTACCCCAGCAATTGCTATGGTATTTCACAAAACGAAGGATTTGCTTGACTGCAACGATTACAGGGGGGGAGCATCACTTGCTGCTCATGCAGGCAGGTTGTTTATCAAAACTCGTCGCATCCCGCCTTCACTACTACTGCTAACAAGGGGGAGTCCTCCCCGAGGAACAGTTTGGATTTCGTTCGGCGCGATCAACGGTAGATATGTTGTTCGTCGTGCGCCGGCTGCAATAACTCAGACGATAGAGAAAAATCGCATAGTGTTGGTCGAGAGTGGGTATGGCTCTCGCAAGTACTCGCTTACGGCACTCCCCTTCGGGTTCTAAGAAGCTGCCGGTCGAACGATCGGTTTTTAGGGCCTTTCGCTCTTGTCGGTTGGGTGCACAATGCCCGCCGAGGTAGACCGTGGCACACACAATATTATGATCTGAGTCCGGTTTGGCTCGAGGCGGTGGCTGCGGGTGAACCTTGACATCATGTACCTTGGATAGATGGACTTGGCGTCTTGGGGTGTAGTATACCGTTTGCAGCCATTTTGGCGGGCACCATGTGTGCATGCAGTATCCCACCGTTGCGTGGGCTGAAAACGGTGTCAGTCAGGGCAAGCTTGCAATTGGTAGCGATCGACAGTAAACCGTTCACCCTCAAACTATTTTTCAGGTCATGCCCGTATGCTCCACGCACTCTATCGTCTTCGCTACTACACCCATCAACCCTCCGTTTAGCCCTCGCGTTAACTTTTGTTTGGACAGACACTTCTTCTTTGAGATCAATTGAACCAAATCCTCGAACTTTTGTCGGACGATGTGTTTCATCTCGACGTTCTCGGTTCATTCAGCTGGTGCGCACGCTACGACGAAGTTAACTGCTCCTCAGCTACCGAACAACAAGAATCGTCTCTCGTGGAGTCGCTCGTCACAGAACACATGGGAGTAAGTAGACACACAGCATCCGTTATGTCCTTTTACAGCCAGGGTGCGCACCACATATGCCTCCATCTGCGTCGCGATGACCTCACGTTCTGATTTCTCAACCAACCGCCGTACAGCCCGCCTCCCCGTGCTTATCCCTCTATTTTTTCGTTTTTTGTTCTCTATTGTGGCTCTCTGATTCCAAGTCCGGCACGTGCCATGATTTATATCGATACAGAGCAACCATCGCATCCAACTTCAACAGTCCGCTTGGACCTGCCGGCTTGTGAGCCCACCCACGCTGCGGCTAGCCTCCCCACTCCTCAGACTGTAACCATATCTTGCGCTCTGTGTTGTGGTGGTGCCCCCGTTCGACCCGCCGGGGAGAAAATCCTCGGCGTCGAGGTTTAACATTTAACGCATCACCACCACCTCACGTGGTATTTGCAGTGAATGAATCACGAGCCAGGCAGCGCGAGGTTTCTTCTCTACTATGCCGAGCCGAGGCCTGCGCGGTTGCTTGTAGATCGTTTCAGGCCTTGGCGAACGTCGGCCTACTCCGAGGTCGGGGCAGGCCGAGGGAAGTAATAATGCATAAGATGATAGCATGGCATAACTTGTGTCCTGCTGTACATGGGACGACCAAGCACATAGCGCACGACCATCGTCGTGAAGGCCTCGAATACCATCCATCTTCCTTTGTGTGTCCCATTCTTTGTTCGTATTTCGGTTTCCTGTGGCCTTGTGTTATGTCGCAGCAGGGGTGCACAGAACAAACCTTGTCGATCAGCATCGCTATCATTACCCCCCGACGCCCCGACACCTGACGGGCCAAAAACGATATTCTCCCCTTTCGTTTATTTTCTGACATTTCGTTGTTGAGGAAGCTTTGCACGTCACCATACCCAAGCTATTCTTGTGCTTAGTTTGGTGCACCTATGTTGCCATGCTTACATGCATTTTACTCGACGATTACGGTGATTGCTTGAGATCTGAACAAAAACGCGTTGTGTGACACAATGCGATACTCTGTGTGACACGTCACGCCAGCGGAAACGAGTCCATTCAGACCGGGTTGGCTGTTGCCGTAGACCCAATGGAACACCACCATCGTTGCACACATGCGAATTACCATGAAAGCATTTCATACTGTTTTGGGTTTAGTACGTCCTTTGTGCGGGAGGAGAGACGCCCGCTGTCTTCTGTTTAGTTTATAAAGAAATTTTTAAGGGAAATGGCGTGGCATTTGGGGCGGTGGGGTCGCTGTCTGGTGCCCACCCCCCACCCTCCCGCAGATGGGACGGACATAATTTAAGCACATTGTTGGCCAGGAAGGTTTTTTGCTGGGTTTCCTTGGGCCCTGGGAGGCATGGGGAAGATGATAGCGGTATGGACACACCGATCTCTATGGTCAGAGACGATAACCACGCGACAGAACATGCGGAACCTAGAGTCTGAGTATTGCCCTGTTTTCGTTTTGTTGTACCCTACTCTGTTTCAGTCTGTTCGATTTGTGTTTAGATATACCTTGTTTTTTTTTCATTATACCTTGTTGCGCGTCACTTCATTCTTTAAAGTCCAGTATCTCTTCTCTTTACCCTTGCGTCCGTTTTCGCTTCTCTGTTCCCTATATCCTGTTTATCTTTCTCTCCAAGTTGTCTGGCACAGCCAGTGTCCGTGCCTGTTATTCGCCTCAGAGAGAGGCAATCTCTGTGCGTGTGTATCTCACATTGAACCGGCATTACCCCCCATTGACATACATGTAGACTCGGCGGTCAAAGGGTGTGTACGAATACGAGACAGAATATACATCACAAATGCACATGAAATTGTTGACGACTCGGCGTTGTCTTTACGTACCCTCTTATTTGTTTGGTCTGCTCTTCATTTTCTCCGCCAAATTGTCATCACAATGTTGCCGTTTCTATTCTGATATGCGGTACCCACTCGGTCTCAGATGCGACTTCGCTGCAAAATAAACAACCATCCAAAGGACGAACATGGTCGCTAAACAAGTCGCGGTGCAGTTCAAGAAATTCAGGTGGATCCTTTGGAAGCTAGAGATTCTAAAGGCTTCCCACGACGATATTAGAATAAACGTTTTTGCCGCCTATGTCCAGAAGATCAACCCCCTACCTATTTGTTTTCAAGTACGCCCTGGCAGACCTCTAAGCGAAACGATCACTCCACCGGCTTTGGCTCATAACCGTACCGACACTCACGAATTTTCAGCTGGTTCTGGCGCCTCTTGGCTCTTGAACTAGTCTCCGCAGCGTGTGAACCTTCTCAGGTTGGAAAAGAGGTCCAGAAAGATTATATTATATGGCATAAGATATATAAATATCAGTGAAGATGCGTGTATCCCGTGTGGTACGTAGAATGCTGTGAAGAGATACTTCGCACGAACTCATCCACTCATTATTTCCTGTTTGTGCATTCGCTCCATTGTCAGTCCCTCCGTTCCTCCCTCACTCCTCCCCCCCTTCCCCCCTCGCACCCCGGTTCATCCGCTTCTCTCAGTTTCCCTCGACGGGAGTCGATCACCCCTTTCTCCCTCCCTCGCCCCCCCCTTTCTCTCTATGAGCCCAAACCTTCGCATATACATGCCTGTAATAATTTTCTGGCACACCAGGCATCCTTGATGTTTCTTTTTTTCTTGTTTTATTGTCGAAATATTTTGCTACAATAAAGCCGGTTTCTCAGCTGAGGACTTCGCTCGCGAGATACATCGATCATGCATATACTAAAAAAGCAATACTGTAAGGTTGAATGAGTCTGCGGTCGTCGGTAGCTGCAGTTCGAATCCGAAGGGGTATACATCCAGCTCTATAAAACCGAGAAACCCTTTCGTAAACGAAGGACATTCCCTACCACTTCTTGATTCATCCCGTCGCGTTTTCCCCACCTTGTAAATATTCAGGGATATTTTGAGCCACGACATCATCGAGAGCAGCATCATGACTTGTGTTCGGGACTCTTCGTTGCAGATATTTGAGGGGTTTCCTGGTACGTTCCTGGAATGGCATGTTAGACAAAGTCGGTGGGATAAAGGTGACCTGATCCTGGTCAAGTACCTTTTTGCTTGGTCCTATGGTCTTGCACCAAATGTCCTCAGTCTGTTTTCGAACTCTAAGTGTATACCATTCTATCGGTCCTTTGCAACTCGTACAACGGTTCACACCGGAACGTTTAGTTCGAGGGTGATCACCATCCGGCCCCTAATCGTAGCGGCGGCACTGGTGTACACTAGACTCGGCGGAAACACCATGTTTCTAGTGGTATGGGCTATTTACAATTTTGAGATTCTTCTTATACCTTTTCTAGCTAAGCTGGCAACGTCGGCTTCGTTCTTCGACGTGTTGCTTCTTACGGTACATGACGTTTACATGGGGGCGATTGACATCTACTACGGGTCTGCCAGGACTGTTCGGGCTCTGATTTCGATAGCTTGTGGTGCTGGTGGCTGGGTCCCGTCGGGGGATATGGGTAATACGCCGCTTCAAGCCATGTTGCAGTTTTGTAGGTGTGCTTTGATTGAAGTCGTGACGGCCCTTTGTGTTGAGTTGTGGTTCATTAGAAAGTCCATTTACGATGGGGAGGAGTTTAGGGAGACGTATTTGACCGTGATCATGTGGTTGGGATTGGTGATATGTCACCCGGTCTACGTCTTTGTGACTTCTCACAAAATCGCTGAAAGGAGATGTTAAGGAGATGTTAAGAAGTTGCCTATTCACGATGTATTTCCTTGACAAGGCAAAGTAGAGCTTCTAACGACTTCCCACGGCGACAAAACTTCCGTCTGTGCACGGCTCCACTTCAGTCTGTACGTATACTGCAATAATGCATTTCGAGGTCGTATTCGTTGAGGCTTCCGACGCCGCTGTTTGAAAATCGTGTGTGTGTGTTCGTGTACGGGCCTGTTTCACTCTACAGGTAGTACGTTACCAGGTTGAACATTCCTTGGGAAGTGTATGGGTCTGCTTCAGTCTATACGTAGTGCGTTTCCAGGTTAACTATTCCTTGGGAAGCTGGAGTTTCTCGACGCTTTCAACGGCGATACTCGAAAAAATGCGCTCCAGTCACCAATTCAGTCTATGCGTATGCTGTAATAATGCATTTCGAGGTTGTATTCATTGAGGCATCCGACGCTGATATTTGAAAATCGTGTGTGTGTTTGTGTACGGGTCTGTTTTACTCTGTACGTAGTATGTTTCCAGGTTAAACATTCCATGGGAAGTGCACGGGTCTGCTTCAGTCTACACGTGTGCGATTCGAGGCAAAATATTCAGATATTCCTTGAGAAGCTAGGGTTTCTCGACGCTTTCAACGCCGACACTCGAAAAATGCGCTCCAGTCGCCAGGTAGTATATTTCCAGGTCAAGTCTTGTTTGAGAAGCTACTAACAGAAGTGAAAGAATATTTGATACACTCCGAGTTTCAAAACCAAAGGGAAGAAAGCAAAGACATGTTTTTTTAACTATTTAAAAAGCGGGTTCACAGCAAGATTTCAACCCGCGGCTCGTGGGAAGAAACGTTTGAGACTAACTGCCGAGCTTCTATTGAGCATATTTAGTTGCTACTTGCACAACGGAGTACCAGGTAGTCCATCGTATCCTATCGATTTTGCTGTCGTTAACATATCACACGTAGTCGTCTGGTATACGTAGCTCGTGCGTGGTAGGACGCATGCATACGCGACTGGTATACACGAGTTAGTACGTAGACGTTTTCCGAGAGTATCGGATCGGTTCGTTGTTAAGGATAGGTACCACCCTTTGGTACGGAGTAGCACAAGGCGCTTCGGCGATACCAGTGCAATGAGTGTGATATGTACGTATGCATCATACACAGGTGGCACCAGATACACACGTACCTCGTAAGGTCATAGGACCATGTGGATCTAGTACATCTTATATCGCAGACTGAGGCGGAACTCTAAATTGTAGGTTGTAGTTTACAGTTGGCGAGAGGTGTTTTATACAGGTATGTTTTTGGGGTAATCGCACCGCTTGCTTTTTAGGGTGGTTCGTACGCTTTCAGAGGGTGTTGAGATGTGATCGATCGAGCATGCACCACGCACACTGTCTCACTTCTTCTTCTCTTTCGTCTCCTCCTCGACGACGCGCTAATAATAAACACACCACCGCCCTTAGGGCGTCTTTTTGTCATCAGCTCTGCCGCGCTTGAAACTTAACCGCAAAGGCAGAGTAACATCTGCCGAGTGATTACCTCCCGCGCCAGATCTAGCATAACCCAGATCACACACAGCCACGGGGGACGTATCTCCCCCATCAGCTACTTGTACGACAATGGCCCACTTATGGGACAGAGTGTTGCATTGTATACGTACGACTACGACCTTGGTTTTTTGGAACAGAAACTTAGCCAAACGTGATGTAACTGGGACCGTCACGACAGGAAACTAGAACGCCCGAGTCCGCCGGCGGCAGAGTCGGGAGGGGCAAGCAAGGTGAAGCACATCCAGGAAACAGCGCGCCAAGAAGTGGACCTCAGCTCGAGCTACTTCAAAGACGGCTCAAAACCTGGTCGAAAACGGACCCTTCGGCGGCCCTCGTGCAAACTCCATTTAACCCTCCTTGTACTTATTATGCATATGGTTGTGGTGGTGCTGACATGCTGACTACCCGCAATGCTGACGATGTAATGGTCGCATACAATAATCACACGATTTGCTTTAAAATATTGAACTATGTACTTGTTATACCTCTTGACTCTTGCGTCTCACACTTCAATCCGTTTTGCCATGATTCGACCAAGGACTACTGGTTACAATACGACCAGGGAAATTGGAAAACTTTGAGGGGGGGCGACGATATAAGGAGCTCGAGCTAAGCAAACCGCCGATTTAAGAGAGGTCAGAAGGCCTTGGCACACTGACAGTATATTTCAGACGCGCTCTTGGGCAAAATCCCACAGCACTCTCTTTCGTCGAAATAGCCCAATGAAAACGGAGCCGCAGTGGTAGTGTATTCCATTTCGTGGTGCTTTTGCGGCCCTTCCAGGGTGCTCTCATACTGCCTCGCTGGCGTTCCCGTGTGATACTGATACGGTAGCGAGTGGGGTCTACGGCAGTCTGCTTCCCAAGAACTGATAATGATCCACCTTGCCATCGTGGGAGTTCGAAAAACAGTGTTCACAATCCAGCAGCTAGCTATAGCTTTCCTTCCCCCGATTCGCAGTCCAGCGGGCAGATTGACCAGAGACTCCAAGTTCCAGTGAGGTCAAAATGTTTAGTCTTACAAGCGCATGAGATCACAGATAACGGGTAGTGCGGATGCACATGCATACAGGCGAACAGCAGTGTTCGTGCACACATGTAAACCGTGGTTTTCCATTAACATTGGTCACGTTTTAACTTTCTTTATTAATTTGGGTGTTTTGAGACGGACCCGTGAAGTACAAACACAACACAAGGATAATTTTCCGATAACGCGGCTTTGCACCATCTTCTTGGAAGGCGTTATTGTCACACTGAAGGTTTCGAATTAAATGTACCGCCCCTGCAAAACGTATTTCGCAGCCCACAGAACTACCCGCCGCTGTTCTGCCCCCGATTAAGCTACGCCCATAAAACCACGGACATGACCCACCGTACTTTTATGTCCCACGTCGTCCGCCGCCGTAACACCCCCCCAAGTCTGGTAAGGTCCTACAGAATTTACAAAAATGCAGCCCCGGTTGACGGAATGAAATGCTCCCACGCTGGCCACTGCAGCACCCTTCCTTTAGAGTATAGTATGACCTTCAAGAGGTTAAAAGAGCGCGACTTCGGTCAGTAGAACATTTAATATTGCTCTTGCCAGCCATACTTGCCCCCTGAGCACACGGTTTAGGCTGAGGCCTTGAATCCTTTCCAGATTCCGCTGAACCCTGGATATCTAGCTCAAGTTGAAGTCGCCAAGTCCTTTCCTTGTTTAATCTCCTGACCATTCAGCTCCCCCCAGTCACCGACCGGATATCTTACAACAGTTTTTTTTTTCACACGCATCTACTTTCCAGCGTCTGGACAAGCCATGGTCACAGGTGTCGTCCCTTCTCTCCCCCCGGCTCTTGCCTTCAAGTTTATCGCGCATAGGGTTCAGCAATCCTACTGCTCGTCGATTTATTATCGAGTGTTGCTAACTCACGCTCTCGCGCTTTCCGCAAGTCAGTTTGTGCGCAAGAAACATCCCCCACAATTTTTTACGAGTATGCACTCGGGGGGGGATTTGAACTCACGAAACTGACCTACACCAGGCTCCAGGAAAGCCTGATACGCGCCGGGGCGCCCGATTACTCCAATACGTGTTGCTGAAATCGCACACTTCCCATAGCCAGCTCCGCCGCTTGAGAAATCGATTGCGGAAGGACGCCAGTTCCTTCTTTCTCCGGTAAGGTCCTCGACAGGTACAGTCTCCTCCAGTTTCCATGAGAATATCCCACTCGTTGATGTTGATCATCGAAGTCATACACCTCCACAGCCTTTGATAAATCCAGCTTCCATCTTGATTCCGATCGAGTGCCGTCGAAGGGCTTTTTTGTCTCCCCAGCGCCGCCACTGCTACAGCACATCTCCCCGGCGCCACCGCCACTGCAACACGACCCCAGCCCGAAACATGTGAGCATCGAAGACAAACGGGAATCCCGGTCAAAATTCAATAACAACCCGTGCATATTTCTCCTCCGCCCATCGCGGCTAGTTTGATGTTGCAACGTGCCTCCTCCTGTAGTGTCAATCTTGGACGGTGGTGCGAACAACGACGATGTCGATCTTCGCGCTTTCGTTCAAACCACAGCATTCGACCAGCCGACGGTGCAGGTCATGTATATTGTTTTCACACCGTCGTAAAGGCTAGGCTAAGGCTACCTAACATTTTTACTCCTAAGACGTATCGCACACACAGAAAAATTCATTCTAGAATTAAATTTCCGAGCAGGCGCTTACCTTCACCTGACCGTTGAATGATAACAAGACAAGTGTATATCTTTCATACCTTTCACCGTCGAAGTGCTATCGTCGAACCTACTTAAACACTCACGGCAAATGCTTATCTCATCTCGCGACCAGCAGCGATTGTCGACGTGCTCATCTCACATTTTAACCTAATACCGCCGGGACTACAGAAAGGCGCATACATTCGCCAGCATAGATAAAGGCGCTCATCTTCGCCATCATATAATTGCAAAGAAGAACGGCGGCTCTTAAGCACTAAACACAAAACAAAAAAAGTCAGTGTCAGTGCCCCTATGCCAGCATGGAAAGACTATTCGTGTATACCCGGTTTATCTATAATGTCAACAAAATCATATCAAAGTACACCATCCACACTCATCAACGCAAACCTGCATCACTGGCTCCTACACGAGGAAGTAGACACACCATTAAACCTTATATTCACAAAATCGGTATCGGTGCATTCGCGCCATAATCTAGTTACTACTCGGTACATAATATATCAATAAATTCACACCAAGAAATAACGGACACCACCACGCAACAGCTCTCCAGAAATCCAAACTCTCAGGAAGGTGCTTAGCCCACCTCTCCTGTTCAGCGGTAGGAAAACTAGTCTCACCTTCACTATCTGGAAGCTACCGGGCAAAACACATCAAGGGGCTGCTTTCCATCAGCGTCCTGCTCAGCAGCGGGTACAGCACGTGCTTACCTTCACGTCTGAACCCAGTATTGCTGGCATCTATTCCAAGAACAACCCAAGCGCTCACCTCACTTCTTTATCTATTCAGCAATAGCCTCACACGTGCTCACCGTCACCGTGTAGATGCTATCGCTGAACCTATGAAAACACCACAAGAGCTGCCTACCTCAGCTTTCCGTGCTCAACCGCGGCTATCATGCGTGCCTACCTCCACGGTCCAACCGAATACTGCTGAGATGTACTCTCTAGATTAACTCATCTACACCGTCTATTCAGCCAGCCAGCCAGGTTGCTTATGACGATCCCTTTGTTGATATCCTCGGTAGAGTTAAATCGCACTCGGTGTCGTGGTGCGATTCCCACAAAACATGGAATACCGACACAGTGTGATGGTGTGATTCTCACACACCCAGCATAAATGGAGTGCAAGTCTCTCCCCCATCATCCTTGCTAAGTCAGTTGGTTGTACCTCGATACTCACGTATCTCCCATGCCGCTCCAATACATTCTAAGTAGTACAACAGAATCCCCGACTGTTGCTGTTTACTGAAACAACGGACGACGGAAGAAAAGAACAGAAAAAAAACAAAAGAAAAAGCATAATGAGCAAAATGAGCAAATTATATGCTCTACGAGTATAACATACCTAATTGTGGAAGACAGGGTCGTAGATACCTATCGGAGATCTCGTACACGCATGCGTGAGAGGACACGTCACCGGTCAGGCAATACCCGATCCCGGGTCGCGAGCAGTGTCAGCCGTCACAAACGGCGTTGACCCGTCCCCGGAAGGTCAGCCACGGACAGATAACCCCGCCGTCTGTCGAGAGGGCATTAGCCCACCGTCACTCTGACTTTAGCATCTCCTTGCTACATCTAAGAAAGAAAGGTTTCAGCGTGCGCCCGCTGCGAAGTCGATCGTCAAGGGACCTCAGCACCGCGACGCCCTCTACGCTTCGACTTCAGCTCCGCGACGCCCTCTCCGCTCCGACGCCAGCTACGAGACGAAACACAAGACCTCCGGGACCGCCGTTTCCACTTCGTTTGTGAGAGGCTAGGCTCCATAGTGGTGATCACCGTGGGATTCGAACCAACGAGTACGAATACATGACGATTTGAACGCTCCCACAGATGGTGCTGGCTTCATAGTGGTGATCACCGTCGGATCAACAAACCATAAACCACCGTCGGAGAAGAGAAAAACGTGCCACGCTCAGGAGCTCGCTCCAAGAAGAGCCGCGGCAAGGCCCACAAGGCAGCGACCACGCCCGAGGAACCGATTCCTGCAGCGCCGGGGAATTCCTTTGTGGCCCTCGCACCCACCGACCAGGGCGGACCGGTCGAGTGTGACGAGGAGGAGCCGAACGCTGCAGATGATGCTGGAGCACTTGGTACAACACCAGACATCGCCGCCACCACGACGTCTGCACCATCTGTGGGAGACTTTGAGGAGGGCTCGGGCCTGGCGGAGGACATCCTCGCCGCGCCGAGCACCCTCCCAGCCAACGACCCGGTCCGTGTCGAGACGGCGGCCTATCCAAGGAAGTGCATGCTCAACGACACCACGCCGCCAGCGTGGGTCTTGGAGCTGGTGCTGCATGGCAGCAGGAAAACCGTAAGTTGGCCTTCCGACAAGCGGATCGCAGAGGTGAGAGGAGTGCCGTCGCCGCAGCCGAATCTCGATGCTGTTTTTGAACGCGTGCAGGATCCTCCAACAGCTGCCACACCTATCCAACAACAGTCGAGTAGCTCTGACAGCAGCCGTACCTCTCCGCCTGACCAATCTCACCCAGCCTCTCTGACAGCACGTACCATCTTTGCTGTAAAAGCATTTCCCACAGCACGTGCAACCTCTGCTGTAGCACCCCCGAGCTCACGTCACCACCACTGCGAGCACGGAAAATTTTCGATGAAAAAAGCTTATCTGCCCCCTTCGCTCGGGTTGCACGTTGTACCAACTGAAGATGTGCCCGAAATCATGGCGCTCTTCCACTCTCGCGTAGGCTTGCACAACCCTGACGGCACCCCTGACTCGGTTATTGACCACCACGCCGTGAGATACCTTCCACACTTAGCGACCGGCGGAGCAGCTAGCATCACGCACCAAGTAGAGTGTGAGACGTTAGAGTGGCGCACAGACAAACAGCTAGCACAACTGAACACGGAGGATGTAAAATTCAGAGCACCACGCAACTGGAGCGACTGGGTGGATGCTTTCACAAACCTGCTTAGCACGGTGAACCGCATCGTCCTCCTCGCTCGCACCGTCTATAGCCTACAGCAAGACAGTAGTGAATCGGTCGAATCTTACGGACTGCGTGTAACTCAAGCATACGCGCGCCTCCTTGCCGAAGCCAAACAAACAGCCCCCGCTAACGTCTCACGATACAAACACGCATGACAAACATCGCTCGTGGCGACTTGCGAAGCCGGTCTAATTCGGCACGTACGTCTGAAACGTATTCGTGAAGACCCCTCCTTCACATACCAAGACTCACGTACCCAGTCCGAAAAACACGAGACCAACTTCTTACGCGCGGCCCCCACACCCTCCCCAATCACGTATGCATCGGCCGTCACTGGCACATCCCCTGGATCCGACCGACAGTTAATCACATCGATAGCCAATATCAAAAAGGCGATCGTGTCCAAACTGACGTCAGTGCAAGGCCGGGGCAAAAGCGTGACGTTCGAGCCAGCGGCATACGGCCCGCACGACAAGCGAGGCAAGTCGCCGAGTGACGGTGCGGGGAAAAGTCGAAAACCCAAGGTAGAGTCGGGCAAAGAATGTGACTATTATATGTGCCGTCACCGCAACTCGCACTCGCGCCCAGACTGTAGGCTGGATAAAGTGCACTAGCGTGACGGGGTAGAGGTCACACAAAAAACCGCGATGGGGCCCGCGCCGGTTGCCTCAAACCGGTTCGGGGAGTAGGCATACTAAAATCGCCAAACCCGCGGCAGAAACGAGAGCGAGAGCAGCAAGCGTAGCCGTGGTAAGTGCCGGTAGACTTAGTAGTAAGATGAGGGATAGGTGTGGCCGAACAAAGAGCACCACCCCTATGGCGAGTACCCGTGCGAAACAAGTACACGCAAACAACCAGTCGAATGTTGTAACAGACTTAGAAAATAAGAAGCAAGTTTCGAGTGTTCTAGCAGTACCGCGTGGAGTTGGACCAGCCGTAGAAGCAGCAAGCAGAGTCGAGAAGAGTAGTCAGCGTCAGAATGGCATGTTTTCACCTTCCGTGATACCACAAGCGTTGTATATTTCTGCTGCGTCCCGCCAACTAAACGAGAAAGTTAAACATCAAGTTTTATTATCATGCAACGCTAACCGGAAAATGCACTTTGATGCTTTCCACTCGTCTGCAATGAGTTGGAATCCCAGATATTCCACAGCTCTCAACTCTACGTCAAAGCGCGTACAAGTAAACGCCAGAGTTAATAATTATCCGGCGCACAATGTCACGATTGACACCGCGACCGATGTACCATGCATATCTGTTCGCTTTGTACAGACACATCCCACAATGAAAGACACTCAACTTGTTTTTGTGCCCCCCGGAGCGATCAACCTCAGCAGTGCTGATGGCTCGCTTCTCGAAATTTTAGGATATGTTCGCTTTTAACTCACAATAGAAGATATTACCCTACCAGTCAAAGCGCTCGTATTGTTCTCTTTAAGGCCAGGCATTATGCTACTCGATGACACCATCATGGGCGCCTTCGGAGGTGTCCTCGACTGGAGTACAGAGCAATTGTCATTCAAAACCTCTCAAGTGGCGATCAAAGCATCCCATCGTAGAGTAGACTTTCCAGAACACCCCGAGAACACTACGACAGCTCAGTGCTCTGTGGCCACAGTTAACACTGGTATAGAGTCGGCACCAGTCTTGTTGCAACACAAATGCTGCACCCCCCCCCCCAAAGTGAGATGGCAATACATGTAGTCAGTGAAAGCACCCAAAGAAACCACTGCGGAACTGAACCACTCATCGTCACGTTCGAAGACATCGAATCGTCCGCCGTACCTGAAACTTTCCGAAAAACTATAGTTGCTCGTATAGTGAACCACTGGTCGGCCGCTGATAAAACAGCAGTAGTCCGGATCGCGAACCCGTCCCACCAACACGTATACTCGAAACGGAATACCTTACTATGTCACAATGCGCCTGTATCGGTAGCCCTAGACAAAACGACCAGTGCAATTCAAACAGACAGCAAGACTCACATGCAACGAACTTCGTGCAGAACTTACTCGAGCATTTGAAAAAACCACATTTACACCTGCTGAATGCAAACAAGTACTGACTCTATGCACGAACTATCGCAGCGTTTTTCCTTGTCACCTCAAGAGCTAGGTAGATGTACCGTAGCCGAAGCAACGTTTCCTCTTGAACCAGGAACACGGCCTGTAAATAGAACCCCGTACCGTGCAAACCCACGCGTACAGGAGACTATCGACAAGTGCGTGAACCAGATGGAACAACATGGAACCATGGAACAGCGCCCTAGCCCCTGGGGTTTCGCAGTAACTATTGTCGCAAAATCAGACGGCACTCCACGGTTCTGCGTAGAGCACAGGTCGACCATAGACAAAAATCTGATAAAAAGTTAATGCCTATGGCTAACTTAGCAAGTCACCTAGACACCGTCGTAGGAGTATGTTATATAACTGTGTGAGACGTACAAAATACTTACCACCAAATACCAGTATCCGAGAGCGAACAAGATAAACCTGGTTTTGTCATGCAGAACGGAAAGTGGGTTTTCAAACGCCTACCCTTCGGTATAGCTAACGCGCCGTTTCTGTTCTCGCGAATTGTGTCACTAGCTTTTGCACATTTTAGTCCAAAAAGTGGGCTCTTGGTTCATGTGGATGACTGTATAGACTATGTTGTTCATCCTCCTGGACAGGCCACTTACAGCTGGTAAAAAAAATGTTCTAGGCGTTTCAAGCAGCCGGCCTCACCCTCAAACAATCGAAAGAGCAGCTGGACCCCCGAGAAGTTAAATACTTGGGACACATACTGACAGCCGAAGGTATTCGGATAGGTGAGGATCTTGTAAAAGCTATGGTTGACTTGCCGACGCCTAAAACCATCAAGGAGGTGCAGCCAGCACTAGAAATTGTTAACGTTTTACGCAAGTAAATACCTAACTAAGCCGGTACCATAGCACTCCTCGTAGCCCTCACGGAAAAAAGAGGCCGCCAAAGAAGTCGCTAAACATTGGAGACCATAACACGATCAGGCGTACGCAACAGTGAAACAATTGCTCACTCAGGCGCCCGTACTTCAATTCCCCGAATTTCAATAGGACTTTTCGAAACACGTTTAAGCTTCAGAAGCAGGCGCAGGTGCATTCCTCTCCCAGCAGAAAGGCGATGACCTTGTCATAATCGAATACCTTAGTCAACGCTTTAATGACAGCCAGCGTCACTACTCTGCTACGCTCGAAGAATGTTATGCTGTGGTCTTTACCACCCGGCACTGGAGACCTTATTTATGAGGACGACATTTTGTGTGTGTGACAGATCACGCGGTCCTGCGATACCTACACTCAATGCAAGATGCATCGAACATGTCAGCATGCTGGGCAACATTGCGATCTTTTGACTTCACCGTCCAACACAAACCAGGTAAACTACACGTTGTACCGGACACGCTTTCACGAATGTTTGCGTTTGAGCACCAGCAAGGAGTAGCTGTGCCGTCCCTCGCGCGTATTTGCCGCAGTGTACCAGATGACTCCAAACTACAAACAGCCCGTGTTCTCCGACTACATCAGATCTCCATCTACAAACTGGCTAACCTAGAATCAGTACGCAGCGACCAGAAGCTCTTTAGTGTGAAATCAGTATTCGTGAGCGCGACAAATGTTTTCATGTCCGTCGATCAAAAACAAACTCCGCTCAGCACAAACAGTAGAGTACGGACGGTACATCGATTACATTCAACACGCAGACGCATCATTACCCGAGAAAGAAACGAAAACAAACATGTCTTACTATTTAGTGCAGAACGGGCTATTGTTTAAATCGTACCTTCCGGGACATCTTCGAAAACGAAGCACCTTCCGCGATCAACTCGTAGTACCGGAGGTCCTTGTTGGATTAATTCTGCACGCCTACAACGATCACGTTCTATCCGGAGGACAGTACACCTCGCATCTCGCACGGCTTACAAAAACATCCGCCAGAAATATTTGTGGCCCACCATTAGCCTCGACACACGAGAGTGGTGCGAAAAATGCCAAGCTTGTCAACGACGAAAAACAGCACACAACAGACCCAAGCTTCCGACAGGCTATTTACCTGTCGAGCGGCCATTTCAACGAATTATTCAATGTCGGTTGACTGAGTTGAGTACAAATCGGTGTCAACCTCAGCCGCAAGGATCGAATGTAAATACGTTCTCTCGGTGATGGTCCACCTGACGAGTTTTGCGGTACTCTTGCCGGTACGCAATAAAACCGCCGAAACAGTAGTCAATGCCATAATCATCGAGAGAATAATCAGCATTTTCGGCCCACCAGAAACCTTGCACAGTGACCACGGCCCCGGATTCGAGAATAAAATGATATACCAGCTGCAATAAATACTCGGATACGAAAATCCCCGCAAAACGCCGTACCGGCCGCAGGGTATTTCAGTGTTCGAACGGGTGCACTCAATGATGCACAGCGTGCTAGCAATGCACAGTGCAATCGGTCAAAGCAACTGGGCCACTCTCTTACTGTTTGCACAGCTAGCGCACAACACTAGTTTTAGTGCAACGATGCATGAGACACCGTTCTTCTTGATGTTCGGACGACAACCCCGACTCCCAGTCGATACAATCCTCGGTATTCCTCATGTAGGAAGAACAGCAGACACAGGGGAATTCGCACAAAACACACGGGACAATTTGCAAATCGCTTTTGAGCTTGCACGCCCAAACTTAACCAAGCGTGTAGACAAACAGGAAGAAAAGGATAGCAAACTTAAAACCGTACCCGGTGTTCAAACTTGGACAGGAAGTACTCGTGTACAGACTCGGATGGGCCCAACCCGAAACTGCTATTACCATGGCGAGGACCGTATGTCGTCTGCTCATAATTATATCACAGTTATCACCGGTGGTGTATAGAGCACGAATCACGAACGACACCCGACAGGTGTCAGTCCACCTCACCCATATAAAGCCCTACCATTGACGGGAGACAGCATCCGCACCTCCATGTGATAAACTGGCGGAATATTTTTTCGGGGAGCCTGTTCCCCTACCCGAGTTGGACCATCCAGACGCAGCTCAACCCAAAATTGAGTCCTAATTCGTAGACAGGGTAGTAGATCATAAACGGGGACCGGGCAGACCAAGCCCTCACAACTACAAGTACCGCCTAAGACTCCGAGGATTCGGCTCTGAATACGACCTCGAGTATCGCGCGGACGAAATACCCCAATGTCAAGAATTGATCACCGCATACCGAGCTTAAAAGGGTTTGCAACTCGCGATAACCCCACCTTCTTCGCCCTCCCTCCCTTTTCTCGGGAAACGGACGCGTACAGTAGGCGGGGACGAGCACGAATTGAGACAGCGCGAATATATTCTCAGATGCTCCGCGGCGTAACCGAATAACGAACAAGGTGGCCAACACAGTTGACTCGACTGTAAGCACAGGAGTCAACAACGGTGATGAGAGTAGTACCAGCAGACACGGCAGTACACACTCGTATCTACCATGATCTGACGGGCGCTCTACCGGCATTCCGGTGGAAACAGCCGGGGCAAGGAGACGTGAAGAAAATTGTTGTACCCAACGGGGAGAGGCTATACGAAGCGTGACACTTCATGCCCGTGCTCGACAATCCGTTCCAAACGGGACAAAACAGCAACAACACCGTCAAGCCACAAAATTGTTCGAACAGTAAACACACACGGAGAATGAGACCCACGCGACTCCGCCCCACCTGAAACGAAGCCACACGTTGATGCACCTAGATCAAACGAGCCAACTCCGAGTCAAAAGATCTAGGCGGACCCGCCCGCAAAAGACAAATCACGAAGCAATTTCGATGCCCGTGGTTCCCAGAACAGCAACCACGAGTTGCGCACCAGTACTTGTGGCCACACGGAATACGTGCGTTGAGAAAATGTTTGGAAACCCCGTACAACTCAAGTATACGCTGTCAGCATGCAAGCTCGAAAATCTAAGCGTCTTCGCTGGACCGATGTCTCACACCCGTGTTCACTAAACACGTCAGTGATCAGAAGTGGATGCACGCATATAACAGCTGCTGTGTCTCGATCCGATAAATCGACACTCCGTTTCCAAAATTTGTCATCCTCCCGATGACCGCTACAATACCATCCCTAGCTGAGATGGGCTTGCAGCGAATACAGAGAGGGGTGATGTGGAAGACAGGGTCGTAGATACCTATCGTAGATCTCGTACACGCATGCTCCAAAGGCCACGTCGCCGGTCAGGCAATACAGGCCCAGGTCGTTGCCTTCTTTACCGAGGCGCCCAAAGCTTTCCGCCGCGAGGGTGGCGAGTTTGTAGCTGCGCTCGTCGAAGGACACCTATCCCGGACGCGCCTCGAAAGTGGAAGCCGCTGATCCGCTTCCATCCGCGCTTTCTGCCCGCATGTGGACCCCCGATTGTGGGTTCGCGTACGTGACGTCGAGGAGTATCGACTTATCGCGATACTTCGATGCCGTAGCATCTCGTAGTCCACCTGCCTCAATCACAATATCCATTCGCAAATCCATGTCTGTGTGGAAAGGGGCTCCGCTTTTCATCTGGTGGCGGATGGACATGCTCTTGAGGGTGCGGGAGCAGTTATTAATCAGATCTTGATGTATGGAGTGGTTGATAAAATATAACTTGGCAAGATATTATTTCCAAATTGGCGTCATTTTTTGTCCCAAAACAAAAATATTTACTGTAAAAAAATCTCCATGGTACCGCGGTAGGTATGATATCATAGTAGTTGTGCGTTTCATTATTGGCTTTCGGTAGGTACGTACATGGATAGACATGGCAAGTGCATATATGACAAAAACGAGGAGTAGTGATTACGATTACTGCGCCAAGAAAAGCCACACAGCAGCATTGGGAGTGGGTGCGTCCCCAGCCTCGAGGGTGGTATTATACGAGTTCGGGCACATCCACATAGTTTGTACTTGTGCAAGTAATATAGGCATCCATAAGAGCACACACTGATGCTCTATTACACGCTTTTTGTCTGACATATGACATGCAGGGTGTACAAAAAAACAAGAAATAACTTTTCGACACAAAATACAACTGGAAAAAGCGTTCCTGTCGTAAAGATGCGCCACGCTAAGGTCGTAAGTAGACGATACCCACGGAAGAAACCAGTGGCATGCACTCGTCCCGGTATCGCATTGTTTGGTGTTTTTTTCCCCGAGAAGCCTCTTTCGAGAAGTATATGTGGTGTGGAAGGCGTGCTTTGTTGTTGCTGTAGTGCCTGACTCCATTGCTGTAGTCGTTTGCCGGTCAAGTGCAAGCGGTCGTGTTGGTACGTAACTGACAAACCATATTGTGTTGCTTCCTACTTATGACGTGATCCTTCCTGCTGATTGCTGATTGATCATACCTAGTGGGTTATATATAGCCGGTCGCCCCCGTGGTCTAGTGGCTACCCTCGAACGCTGCTAGCGTTGGTCCTTGAGTTCGATTACCACCTTTGTGAGATTTGGCTTTATTTGTTTGCAGAAATGAAAAAAAACTATCATCTAACTGCTGAAATCGCCTAGCAGCGTGAGTAGATACATTTTGACGCGAATCTACGAGGAAAGAAAATGCTGAATTCTTCTGGCGATAATACATAAATTTTTCCGATACATTTTTTCCCCCCACCCCCCCCCCTTCAACGCCCCCTCTTTTCCAACCACCCGCACGATCGCCTAGACCTTGCACCACGCGTATAACAAGCCCCTACATATCTTTGATCTCACAGCCGAAGTGTATTGGAATTTGTTGTGACCTAAACCTCCTAAAAAATCTCCCCCCCCCCCCCCCCCCTCCCGATCTCCCTTGCTCAAACGCCCCACCAAATATCGAAATCCGCCAGATTAATAAACCCTTGACGTACAGGATATCACCTCATCATCTTTCGAGAGCCACCCATGCCGCTGCTTCCCCCCCCCCCCCCGCCGCCCCCCCCCCGCCCCCACCCCCCACCTCCCCCCCCTCCCCCCCAACCCATCCCCACCCAACCCCCTCGAACACTCCACCCTCTCTCTACTCACTGATTGCACGACTTACCCCAGGATTTACAAGATAAACTGATGCATTACTTCCAAAACCGTCACAATTATCCCCTCAAAACAATGTATAGTTTCCACGCAAATATTGAGCTGCCCCACACGACCCCCCCCCACCCCAACCCCCCCCCCCCAAAATAAACTGATGCATTTTTTTTTTTTTTTTCTTCCAAAACCGTCAGATTTATCCCCTTGAAAGGATTTATAGCTTACATGCACAAATTGCCCCCCCTCCCCCCCCCCCCCCCCCCCCCCCCCCCTCCAAACCCGCTCGCTTTTGATCAAAACCAGGCCCCCACGTCCTTCAAAACTCCGCCCCCGCCCCCTCACCGCTTATTCGACTTAAAAGATTCACTTGATAAAAGGATACATTTCCCTCCACAGCTGTCAGATTTTGTCCCCCTCAGAAACGGGTTTTATAGTTTCCGCGCACAGACTGACGAAAATCACCCTGTTGGCCCTGATAGCTACACTGTAGTTGTAAGGGGAGTCGCCGACCTATATCCTTAATGAGGACACACAACTCGTAATACGCGCGATCGGAGTATCACACACAGCTTTCAAATATGAGTTTCGACGAAATCTTCGATCTCAAAGCTGGAGTGTATTTTCATTTTATATATAAATATATAATAAAAGTAAAATACAGTCCAGCTGTGAGATCGAGGATTTGTCGAAACTCGTCTTTGCAAGCTGTGTGTTATACTCTGATCGCGCGAATTACGGGGTGTGAGTCCTCATTGAGGATATAGGTCGGCGACTCCCCTTGCAACTACAGTGTAGCTAACAGGGTCAACAGGGTGATCTTAATCACCTTTTGCGCGGAAACTATAAAACCCGTTTCTGAGGGGACAAAATCTGACAGCTGTGGAAGGAAATGCATAAGTTTATCAAGTAGGTCCTGTACGTCGAATATCCGGTGAGGGGAGGGCGGAGTTTTTAAGCACGTGGGGGCCTGATTGTGATCAAATAGGAGCGGGGGTGGGGTTGGGGGTGGGGTTGGGGGCGGGCAGCTCAATTTGTGCGTGGAAACTATAAATCCTTCAAGGGGATAAATCTGACGGTTTTGGAAAGAATGCACCATTTAATCATGGAGGGGGCGGGCGGGACGGGCGGGGCAGCTCAATCTGTGCGTGGGAACTATACATCCTTCTAGGGGATAAATGTGACGGTTTGGAAAGAATGCACCAGTTTATCATGTATATCCTGTACGTCGTTCAACCAGTGAGTAGAGGGCGGAGTGTTCGGGGGGTGGGGGTGAGGTGGGGGGGTGGGGAGGTGGGGGGAAGGGGGGAAAAAGTGCTTTAAGTCGCATAGATGTAGGGGTTTGCTATACGCGTGGTGCCAGGTCTAGGCGATGGTGCGGGTAGTAGGGAAGAAGGGGGCGTTGTGGGCGGGGGGGAGGTGGGCATTGCAGCAGCGGCATAGTTGGCTCTAGATAGATAATGAGGTGATATCCAGTGCGTGTAAGTGTTTATTACCCTGGCGGATTTCGGTAGTAGGTGGGGCGTCTGAGCAAGAGAGAACGGGAAAGGGGGGGGGGAAGGGGGGGAGGGGAGAGGGAGGGTTCTTCAAGAGGTTTAGGTCACATATAATAGTAAAATACACTCCAGCTGTGAGATCAAAGATTTGGTTGAAACTCGTCTTTGCAGGATTGTGTGTGGTACTCCGATAGCGCGTATTAATCATATATGTAGGGGCTTGCTATACGCGTGGTGCTAGGTCTATGCGATCGTGCGGGTGGTGGGGAAGGAGGGGGCGTTGGAGGGGGGGGGGGATGAAAGCTACGTTATGGATGGCTAGAAAGATAATGACGTGTTATAAATTGCGTAGAAGTGTTTGTTACTCTGGCCGATTTCGATAGTAAGTGGGGCGACTGAACAAACTGGGCGGGGGAAAAAATAAATGGAGGGAGGTTGGGGGGGGGGGGGGAGGGCGGGAATGAGTAAGAGCTACGTACTTCGTTAGTCATGCTTCGATTGGCATAGGTTGGGAGGCGATCATACAGACGGTGAGTACGAAATACCCTACGTATACATATATGCTCATTCTTTTTTTCGGGGATTCGGTCAGAAGTTTTTTTCGTCTTGTCCTCAGTATGCGATTCGCGGAAGTGGAATTCTCGGTCAAATATTTTCGTTCGAGCGCCGTCTTCGGGGGACGGCTCAAACACCCCTTGCCCTGCCGTATCCGTGTTGCACCTCGACGTGAACGCGAACGGATGCCGAGCGAGACAAGCGAGACGTTGCGAAAACATTGCATGTCGAGGAGGAATAGTTTTGGTTCATCTTGACGTCAGCAGCGCCTGGATAATTTGCGAAATTGGCATAATTTCCAAACGGTAGTTGCTAATGTTTTGAGTTTTGCGGTGGCATACTCTTGAGCGTTTGTTTTGCTTGACGTCTGCAGGGTTCGAGCGTTTGTTTGTTTTGCTTGAGGTCTGCAGGGCTTGAACGAATGAAACGCGTGAATATCTTCGGAAGGCGGCTTCAACGCGTGAAAGTCTTCGGGGGACGGCTCCAACGCCCCTCGCCCTTCCTTATCCGTTGGGAACCTCGACGTGAACGCGGATGGATGCTGCGGGAGACAACCGAGAAGCGGGGAAAAAATTGTATTTTGATGAGGTAATCTTGCGACTTCGGTTGTAGCTTAACGACTGCAGCGTCTGGATAATTTCCAAAATTGGCATCATTTCCAAACGATAGGTAGTGTGTAAAGTTTTGAAGTTTGCGGTGGTATAATCTCGAGCGTTTGTTTTGTTTGACGTCTGCAGGGCTAGAGCGCGTGTTGTAATACCAGTAGTAGATTGCTCTACTTCGTCTTTTTATATTATATATAGCGTTTGGTGCTGTTGAAGTGTTTCTCATTTCGAGCGTGCTTCGTCTGCACGTCAACCTGATATAAGCTCAAAATCGATTTTTTGCGCAACCTTATTACGCAAATAACGTCTGCAGGAGGAGTTTGAAGAATGTGCATAACTTCGGGTGAATGCGCACACGAAAGAATTATATCTGAGAAAATATTAATTGGGTACGCGCCAACAACAACTTACAACAACGATAGACAACTTACAAAAAGGAATAAACAAATAACGGGTGAGCGATGACGTGCTTTTCGTATACGTATAGACTATACTACGACATCTGCGAAAGGTTCCCTACGGCCGGGAACGGAGGCGGGGATACAACTTTATTTAGGAAGTAAATTTCTAGACGGACACCCTTCATAAACCAAAAAAATCCCTAGTTAACGTACATGATGCAAATGACCAGCCGAAATGCGACCGAGTAAATAATTGCAAGCTTATTTAGTAGGCTTTGACCCAATAGGCCAAGGTTTTACGCGCGACTTGTTATGCAAGTAACTCGCCAAGTTCCGGTTGTTTTGTTTGACATCCGCAGGGCTTGAACGAATCATACACGGGAAATTGGGAGTAGTTGTGAAGAATGCTATGCAAGAAGATTAGAAAGACTGCAAGACGAACATGATACGTCCAGAAGAACTCGTGTTATACCAGTAGTAGATCGCTCTAATTTGTCTTTTTATATTTGTTGCGTTTGATGCTGTTGAAATGTTTCTCATTTTGGGCGTGCTTGGTGTGTACGTCAACCTGATATAGATAGTTTCGGAACCGTTTTTTTGCGCGACCTTATTACGCAAATAACGTCTGCAGGAGGAGTATGCGATTCTCGGAACTGAAATTTTCGGTCAAATAGCTTCGTTCGAGCGACGTCTACGGGGTGCGGCTCCAACACCCCTCGCCCTGCCTTATCTGTTCCGCACATCGACGTGAACGCGGATAGATGCTGAGCGAGACAAGCGAGAAGTGCGCTTTTTTTTGTATTTTGGGCGGTATACGCCCGAGCTATTCTTGCATGTTGGCATATATAGAGCTTGAACGAATAAATAAGGGACAACATTTTCAGATTGGCGTCATTTTCAAACTGGCATTTAATTTTTTCCCGACGATGCTTTTCTCATGGCCGCCTCCAGTCGTTTGCCATATCGTAGCTAGTACTGTGTGTCGGTTCCTTTCCGCTCAGTGAGTATAGTGCTATATAACCAACGAAGAATGTGTCGTGAGTGCGATTATCACCCAGGTCATATTTGGTATTCAGGAGCGTGCGCGCTAGAGACGTTACGAATGGTTATGATAGTTGTTAGTTTTCTCCTGAGCAGTGAGTACTACTAGCTGTAGTGAGGGGATAGCTCCGGAGATCGCCCTTGCGAAGTCGGTGAGAATTAATTAATGAACTCGAAAACATAGTTGGTTCTTTTTTTCATAATCCACTCACTGTGAGTATTACCGAGTCACGTGACAGTGGGAAGTGCTATGGGTCGTGAGTTCGATTCTCACCGATTTCATATTTGTATTTTTCAAGCGTGCGCGCTGACGACATCATCAACTGTTATTTTGTTAGTTTAACATATACTGAGTAAATTATAGAAATTAAAATACACTCCAGGGGTGAGATCGAATATTTTGTCGAAACTCATCCTTGCAAGCTGTGTGTGATATTCCGATCGCGCGTATTACGGGTTGTGTGTTCTCATTAAGAATATATGTCGGCGACTCCCCTTGCAACTACAGTGTAGCTATCAGGGTCAACAGGGTGATGTTAGGCAGTCTGTGCGCGGAAACTATAAAACCCATTTCTCAGGGGGACAAAATCTGACAGCTGTAGAAGGGAATGCATCAGTTTATCGAGTAAATCCTGTGATTCGAATATCCGGTCAGGGGAGGGCGGAGTTTTTAAGGACGTGGGGGCCTGATTTTGATCAAAAGGGGAGCGGGAGGGGGGGAAGGGGGGGGAGGGGACGGGTGGGGCAGGTCAACTTGTGCGTGGAAACTATAAATATTTCTTGTGGGGGAGGGGGGGGAATGTGGCGGGGGGGGCCGGCGGCGGGGGGGGAGGGCTTTAGGGCGCATAGATGTAGGGGTTTGCTATACGCGTTGTGCTAGGTCTAGGCGATGGTGCGGGTGGTGGGGAAGGAGGGGGCGTTGGGGACGGCGGTGGGTGGGAATTGCAGCAGCGGCATGAACGGCTCTGAAACGATAACGAGGCGATAGTAGGTGGGGCGTTTGAGCAAGAGGAAGCAAGGGAAAAACAAAAGGCGGCGGGGGGGGCGGGGGGGGGCGGAAGGGTTTCCAAGAGGTTTAGGTCACATATGATATTAAAATCAAGCATTTGGTTGACACTGATGTTCGCAACATTATGTGTGATCCTCCGATCGCGCGTATTTATCATATATGTAGGGGCCTACTATACGTGCGGTGCTGGGTCGAGGCGATCGTGCGGGGTGTGGGGAAGGAGAGGGCGTTGGAGGGGGGGAGGGGGGATGAATGGATATGTAGTAGCACTACCAACTGAGCTACTGAGTCAAGGGATTAAGTATACTTCAGTGGGCGGTGATGTAGCATTTCTCGGTCAAATCACTTTGTTCGAAGGCCGCCGTCCAAGCGAGAAGCGCGCAAAATTTGGGATTTCGAACGGTACTCTCCAGTTATTGTTTGGATCTTGATGTATGGAGAGGTTGATAAAATAAAACTTGGCAAGATATTATTTTCAAATTGGCGTCATATTTTGTCCCAAAACAAATAATAGTATGACTGTAAAACAAAACATGGTACAGCGGTAGGAATTATAGTAGTAGTGACTCAATTTATTAAATTTCGGTACACGTTCATACATACATCGATATAGACGTGGCAAGCGCACGCATGACTAATCGAGGAGGAAGTAGTAGTGATCACGATTACTGCGCCAGGAAACGCCACACAGCAGCATGGCGAGTGGCTGCGTCCCCGGGGCCTCGAGGGTTGTACTATACAAGTTCCTCCTGTTGTTTAGCTGCGCCACGCGAAGGTGTTAGTAAGTATACAGTATACACGGAAGAAGGAAGAAGCCAGTGGTGGCATGCATTCGTCCCCGTATCGGATCGTTTGGGGTTTATTTTCCCGAGAAGACTCTTTGGAGAAACGTGTGTGGATGGCATGCTTTGTTGTTGCAGTGGTCCCTGACTCCGTTGCTGTGGTCGTTTGCCGGTCAAGTGCAAGCGGTCGTGTTGGCACGTAGCTGACAAATAATTTTGTGTTGCTTCGTACTTGACATGCTCCTTGCTGCTGATTGCTGATTGATCATCTCTTCTGGTGATGTTTTTTTTTTGGCACACTTCTACTTTCCAGCTTCTGGACATACAAGCCGTGGTCACAGGTGTCGTCCTTCCCTCCGCCCCCCCGGTTTTTGCCTTCATTTTCGTTGGCGAGCACCCACTAATCGTCGATTTTTTATCGAGTGTTGCTAACTCACGCTCTCGCGCTTTCTGCAAGTCAATTAGTGCACAAGACGAAAAAAATTACGAGTACGCACTCGGGGGGATTCGAACTCACGAAGCCGACCTCTAACACCAGGCTCGAGGGTATAACGTGATACGCCACCGGGTCAGTGAGTCATATAGAGCCGGTCGCTCCGGTGGTCTAGTGGGGTTACACTCGAATGCTACTACTAATAATACTAGCGTTGATCCTTGAGTTGAATAACCACCGTTGTGAGCTTTGTTGGTTTTCCTTACATAAATAAAATAAATGGGAACAAAATGATTCACTAACTGCTTAAATCGCCTAGCAGCGTGCGGGTAGGTACAAATGGACGCTAAACGAGGAGGCAAGAAGATGCTGAACCCTTCCCGCGATAAAAATTAGGGCAGGTACCGTAGTGGGGAGGGGGGAGGGGAGTCAACTATATGACCCCGGATCCAAGTTATACTACTGGGAGGGTGAGAAAGTAATGCGAACATCAATAAAAATGGGATGGGAAAACGAAAAGAAGTGAAGTGTATTACTGCTGCTGTAATATTGCGATACCCAAGCAAGTTGCACCGATCGACTCGATCTGTACTGACTGCTTTATTATGCAATTGGTCCATGTACAACTTCTCTAATCACACACAGCGGACATGGTCAGTCACCTTACTGGCCCCGAATGCTTGATTGAGCAAAAATATAATATGAAACAAACGCACTCGACACGTTTTGTTGCGAGACTAAAGGGTCAGTCGACGTGTGCTTGGATTTATCCGATCGAAATCTGATGAATGAAGCTCGGAATCGGATTCACATGAAAAACAGTAGCTATTAATAGTAGTACATTGTTATGATTGCTAGTCTAAATCGAACTCTTGGCATTACCTCACGTACTGTACGCGCAGACTATGATTGTGTGTGGTGACTTTTTTTACTCTGCCAAGTAAGTATTGAATCGAACAATTCGAAGTGCTGCCCTGCCCTACCCGAAGCATGGGCGCCGGCGTATGCCGGCACTCATGCGGGGCCCTTGCATGTACATATGATGACTCTTTTGTTTCAAGGGACAGGGAGTTGATCGGGAGTTTTTTTTTGTCTCGGTCTCAGTATGGGATTCTCAGTATACAGGAATTTCTTGGTCAAATCGCTTCGTTTGAGCGCCGTCTTCGGGGGGCTGCTCCACCGCCCCACGCCCTGCCGTATACGTTCCGCACCTCGACGTAAACGCGGATGGATGCTGAGCGAGACAATCGAGAAGCGCGCAAAAAAATGTATTTTGAACGGTACTCTCCAGTTCCTCTTTTGATCTTGATGTATGGAGAGGTTGATAAAATAAAACTTGGCAAGACATTATTTCCAAATTGTCGTAATATTTTGTCCCAAAAGAAATAGTATTTACTGTAAAGAAACACCATATTACCACAATAGGTATGATATCATAGTAGTAGTGAATTTCATTATTAGCTTTCGGCAGGTACGTACGTACATGAATACACATGGCAAGCGCACGCATGACTAAAACGAGGAGGTAGTGATTACGATTACTGCGCCAGAAAAAGCCACACAGCAGCATTGGGAATGGCTGCGTCCCCGGCCTCGAGGGTGGCAGTTCGGGCACATCGACATACCTGGTGGTTTGTACTCGTGCAAGTAATACAGATACGAGTAAGAACAAACACACTACTGCGCTCTATTACACACACGCATTTTATCTGACTTATAGCAAGAGGGACGGTGTACCAAAACACAGGGAATAACTTTTGGACATGAAAAAAGAGGTAAAAATCGTTCCTGTTGTTGTTAAGCTGCGCCACGCGAAGGTCGTACAGTAAGTAGTAGATGATATACGGAAGAAACCAGTGGCATGCATTCGTCCAGGTATCGCATCGTTTGGTGGTTTTTTTCCCCGAAAATACTATTTGGAGAAGTATTGAGGGTGTGGAAAGCGCGCTTCGTTGTTGTTGCTGTGGTGCCTCAGCCTCAGTTGCTGTTTTGGTCATTTGCCGCGGTCAATTGGAAGAAGAGCGGTCGTGTTGTACGTAACTGACAAATAGTTTTGTGTTGCTTCCTACTTGGCGTGCTCCTTGCCGCCGATTGCTGATTGATCATCTCTAGTGAGTGATATAGAGCCGGTCGCCCCGGTGGTCCATCTAGTGGTTACCTTCGTATACTGCTATTGATGGCGTTGGTCCTTGAGTTTGATTGCCACCGTTGTGGGATTATATTATATTTGCAGAAATGCAAAAATAAAACCAACAAACTGCTGAGAACGCCTAGCAGCGTGGGCAGGTACAATTCGACGCGAATCGACGAAGGATAAGAATTAAGGCATGTACCGTGTAGCTGGGAGGGGACAGGAGGGCCTGCTATGTGACCCCTGATCTGAGTTATACTACTACTGGAAGGGAGGGCGAGAGTAGTGCAAAAGGACAACAGATGAGATATTGAAACAAAACTGATACAATACGAGAACAGCTTTTCAGACAAGCTACACCAACAAGTAATTACAGCAGCAGTACACAGTGGGGGTGTTCCGATTCCATGTTCCCCTTGTGACAAGCCGAAGCAGGCGCTCATTGCTTTTATCTGTTGTGGGCAATAATTTGCGGTTAGAATACCGGGGGATGGTGATTTGACAGCTCTAATGTCCCGAATGACTTTATCTTTGATGCTCTGGGTACCAACAGTATAGATTCATCCTGACTGTGGTCGAGTGTTTTGTAAGAATTGCAGTGTCGCATGGCGAGGTTTTGCCCTACCCTAGTAGTATGCAGGAAAACCCAACAAATTATATTAGCGAGCTTAGGGTTTTAAGATAAACGAATGAAATCGGCATTTTCAGCGTTTTCTTTTGGTGTCGCATGAGCGACAAAGAAAGAGGCGATTATAGTGTTCCATGACTATTCGACCATTATTACGCGGGTCAAATACGGACTGTTTTGGCCTTGTTTTAGGCTTTTTTCCACGGTTATTATGCTCGTGTTGTGCTAGTGTTAGTTCTATTTTAAAGAATCATTTAAAGACGTCAGCTGTGAGTTCGACGAATTTAGGGTCGATATTCATGCTTGCAAGCTGCGTTGTTGGTATATACGATATGGGTGAGTTTTTTCGCTCAATGGGAACGGTCTTATTATAACATATTTTTAGTTTTTCTCCACCGGAATGGTTGGTGCTGGTATTTGTAATCTTGGTGGGGAATTTTGAGCTAGATCCAGCATCATGTCTCTTTCGTAAATGTATTACTGTAGTTTCCACTATACTGCTCTATCATATGTATGGTGGATGGTTTGCTGGTGGATTTCTTGGTCAGGGTTGTTGGTACTTGTGGTTAAACGTGTAGGTAAGTTTCTCTACCTGAGGGTGGTCTTAATGTTTTGTGTTTGTTCTTCTGCACTACAATGGCGGGTTTTCTATTTAGTATGTCGTTTTGCTTTGAACACCCTTTTTTTGTGTTTGGATTTGTGTCTATAACCCGGGGGCCCTAAATTCTCGATACAAATCGCTCTAATTCATTCATTCATATTGCGTTTGGTGCTGTTGTTATTGTTGAAGTGTTTCTCATCTTCATGTTGAGCGTGCTCGATCGGCTCGCCAACCTGATATGGGCTTTAATTTTTTTTTTTCGTGCGACCTGTCAAGCAAATAGATAGCTGGTCAAATTGCGCTCGCATTGCAACTGTTCGCCGTATACGGAAGTAGGCGAGAAAACCCGAATCGGTCGTAATAATTGTGGGCGTATTAGGTCGAAGCCTACCAGCCAATCACGAATGAGCCAATGGGGTTGGGGTTGACACACACGCCGTGCGGGGACGGGAAATCCTCGTTATAGTTCCCGCGCTGTTGGAACTGTAGAGATTCGGAGTATTTCTGAATCGGGGATGTGGCCCTATCTCCCACGTGTGCGACTGAACTGCCCGCCATTGGTTGGTGAGCCTCCATCATCCTCCTAGGGTGGGTCGGCGCTGTGGAGGTCGAATCAATCAGCGACATTTGCCAACGGAGTTGGGGCTTCTACACCGTTAGGGACGGTGACGACCGGAGAGAAATCGATTTTATTCCCCGGTTTGTCTAACTTTTAGGTATATAAAATAACCTCTGGACCGGGAATGGAATCCCATCGTCCTCGGGTGGAGCTGGTTCAATAATATACGACCCCCAGCCGATCAGAGGTGGCCGGTCGGTCGGGTTGGGGATTGTGCGGGGAGGTATCAATCCTGGTGATATCCATCCGTGTCTGTTTCCGGGTTATCGGAGTTGTATGTGTATGTGTGGATTAATCATGATCATGGGATGGGACCATATCGTCCCCAGATGACAGTTACTTTTATGTTCAATCCCCGACCAATGAGCGACCAGCGATCAAACAAAAACGGCATACCAGGCAGTAGATGTGTGTTATTTTCGTCTAAACATCGAGCCTGAAATTCCTAACTGCCGAATTCTTAGCTCAGTGCTATCGCGTACTACGGATACACTATCTACCAGATAGCAACAAGTAGCAGCACTATGAAAATAGCATTCGAGGAAACAATTAACGAAGGCGGCGACACCATGTTTCCCGTCTAAAATACCGTCAGCAAGTCTCTCCACGATCAGACTATACACATAGACAGTCGGTCCGCGAGCCTCGGATCTAGATACTATCATCATGCATGATGTAGCAGAAGCTGGCTCAGTGCGCGCCTCTCAATGGCCGCGTAGAGAACATGCAGCATACGTGGCCACCCCCTTGCTGGCCCTGAATGCTTGGTTGAGTCAAAACATCAACAAGGTCGTTCGAAACGTCTCTTCATGGCCAGACTAGAGGGTCAGTCTGCGTGGGCTCAGTTTTCCCGATCGAAATGTTGTGATGAAGAATCAGATTCACGCAAGAAGGTGCAGAAGTAAGTAGTCCACTGTTAGTCTATATCGATACCTTGGCATCACTTTACCTTTTACACGCGTACAATATGTGTTGAGTAGTAACGGGTTTTAGAATCTATCGGATATTGAGTCGAACAAGTCGAAGTGCTGTCCTGCCCAAGCCAGAGCATGGTTGAAGGCACCCATGCGGAGCCCTTGTTTCTATATAGTGGTTCTTTTTTTGTCAGGGGACTGGGATTTCGTCAGGGGGGGGGGTTTCGTTTCGGCCCCAGCATGGGATTTTCGAAACTGGAATTTCATGCTAAAATCGCTGCGTTGGAGCGGAGTCTTGAGGGGCGGCTCCAACGCCCCTCGCCCTGCCTTATCCGTTCCGCATCTGACCGCGATCGGGTATGGGGGCTGAGCGAGAATAACGAGAAGTTGCTAGAATGTTGTATTTTGATGGGGTACTCTCGAGCCTTCGGTTGGAACTTGACGTCTGCAGAGCTTGAACGAATAAATCATGGGGCAACATTTCAAAGTTGGCATGATTTCCAAATAAATTGGCCTCTAAAATTCTTCTCGACGACGAATTTTACGTGGCTGCCTCGAAGCGCTTGCCCTATCGTAGCTACTACTGCTGTGAGTCGTTGATTTTCGGGTCAGTGGGTATTGTGCAATGTAACCAAGAAAGGATATGTTGTGAGGTCGATTTCTCGCCGAGATCATATTTGGTATTCAGAAGCGTGCGCGCTGGAGACATTTTGAACAGCGATGAAAGTATTCTCCTGAGTACTACTGTAGTACGCGGAGAGGGGATAGCCCCGGAGATTCCTGTTACGAAGTCGGCGATAATTAATTAACGAACTCGAAGCCATATACTTGGTTGGTTTTATAGCACAATCCAAAACTCAATCATAGGACAACATTCGAAATAATTGGCACATTTCCTAATTTGCATATAAATTTGTTCCCGACAACGCTGTTTTCATGGCCGCCTCCAAGCGCTTGCCCTATCGTAATTACTGCTGCTGCTGTATGTCGTTGTCTTTCGGCTCAGTGAGTATATATAGTGCTCTATAACCAAGAAAGGATGTGTCGAGAGTTTGACTATCACCGAGATCATATTGGTAGTCAAGAGCGTGCGCGCTGGAGATATTATGAATGGTAATGATAGTGTTCTCCTGATTACTACTGTAGTAGTCAGTGGTGAGGGGATCGCCCCGGAGATCCCTGTTACGAAGTCGGTGACAATTAATTAACAAACTCGAAAATATACATTTGGTTGGTTATATAGCACAACTCACTGTGTTACTGAGTCACGTGACAGTGGGTAGTGCTATGTGTCGTGAGTTCGATTTTCACCGACTTCATATGGTCTTTGTCAATCGTGCGCGCTGAAAACGTTATCAACGGTTACATTTGTAGTAGTTTGGTCCTGAGTATTACTACTGTAGTCAGTGGCGAGGGGAGAGCCTTGGAGATCCCCGTTAAAAAGTCGGGGAGAATCAGTTCGACAACATATATAGCACTACCCACTAAGCTACTGTCACTACCCACTAAGCTACTGAGTCAAGTGATTAAGTAGGCTGCTAAAGGATTTATCGGTCAAATCACTTTGTTTATGGCGCGGCTCCAAGGCCCCCCGCCCTCCTTTATCCGTCCCCTACCTCGCCGTGAACGCGTACTACGGGGGGTAAGAGACACAAGCAAGCGAGAATTGGCGACGATTTTGGATTTTGGATCCTGGGCACATGTTTTTCCGAGGACCGGTCAACACGTGGCATGCTAATCGATGATACATCAGCAATCTATGTTACAAGGATTATCTTGACAACATGTCGTGCGCGCCGGTAATCGATGACACAGCAGTAAAGTAATGTAGTAATAGTCGACGATATATATTACTTGATATACCTGGTACGCTGTTTTCATAATACGAGCTTCAAGAGCACAGCCGCAGTGAATAATGTTAACTGGCACCACAGTCAGGCAACACCTCTCTGGGTAACGTAATTTAATTAGCATATATATACAATTTCGGGGGAATGTAATTTCTCTGCAACGATCTTATTTTACATTTTTCTAATGTCAGCCGGTAGCCTCGGTGTTCTAATGGTTACCCTCGAATAAAATATTAATAGCGTTGGTCCTTGAGTTCGATTTCCATCGTGTTGATTTTCTAAAATATTAAAAAAAAAAAAAGACTAACTGCTGAGAGCGCCTAGTAGCGTGGGTATCAATACGTTTCGATGCGAGTCGAAGAGCGAAGAAAATGCTGACTTCTTCTCGCGAAAAAATGAAGGCACGTACCGTAGTGGGGAGGAGGGAATATGGCCCGCTAGGTGACCCCGGATCTGAGTTACTACTGGGAGGGAGCGCGAGAGTAGTTCGAGGACAATATATGGGATGAAGAAACATCAAAAATGTTGCAAAGGCATATGATTACACACACAGCATCTATACCGTTTTCCGGGAGTTTTTCAGTTTTATTTGTCCATTCTTCTCTCCGCCAAGATTACTTTTTCTTGGTGCAGTAGTACACATCCTGAAACACGATACTAGACTGTCTGCACCTTTTTTTTTTCAAGCTGGATTGACGTCGGAAATATAGTCATAACCGAAGACTTTCCTTACGCGCAGAATCCGAAACGAAAAAATACTACGTATTACCAGTCTCTTAGTAGAAAAGACACACGCACTGTCAGCAGGCGTCATGACATAGACACCCCGCATATTGTGTACTGAGGGGACGCGTCCTATTTAAAAAACGTGAAAGCACGCGCGGAGCAAATACAGTATATACACATACCCCGCACTCCCGAGCAAAAACAGAGAAGCGCTACGCCAACCTCCCGCACGAGCAACGCCACCCCCGAATCAATCTTAGACAACGCCGCCGCAACGAGAAGATCGCTCTCCTTTTCTTCGTTTTCCTCCTCGCCCGTGACCACGCAGAGCAATGCGATAGCCTTCAGGCATAGCTCTTCTTCCAAACCCTCGCCGGCCGACATGGCCCCATGTCGGCGCTTCATGCAACCCCATTTTACGTCCTGTCGTCTTGGATCCCCCATTGCCACTGGGACAGCAGTGCAATTTCATGGATGCCAGGTCCTCTTTCGTTTCGCCTAGAGGCAAAGAAGGTTCTCAATACTTTTTTTGCTTTTTTTGCTTGATATACGCCAACAATTACTTCACGGTGCGTTTAACAACGGTGCGCTTTGCCCATGCGTTGTCTTCTTTGTTGTGTCTGACGTTTTTCTTCTGTCAAGCTTTGACCGTCAGAATCTCATGTTCGTATTAAACTCTTGGTATTAATGTCAACTTCAATGTCGAATGGGACAGCTACAACTTATTTCGTCGAAGTGATGCCGTGCCCTACCCGAAGCATGGGCGCCGGCGAATGCCATTCTTGCATTTCATGGAGAAATACTCTACACTCTATGTATATAGTATGTAAGATATGATCTTCGTTTGTTTTTTGGGGAACTGCTCTCCGGCGCCGGCTCCCTGCTCTCCGGTGCCGGCTCCCTTCTCTCCGGCGCCGGCTCCTTGCTCTCCGGCGGCCGAGAGTTTCTTCTCGCACTTTCAGCCGCGGGGCAAGCTAGCCTGCCATGGGTACATTATGAAGCATGTTTGGATCTTGGCCGAGCTCCGTGGCGGCGCTCGACGCATTGAACGTCGCTTACCTGGCTCAATTTGGCAAGGGATTGTGTTCCCCTTCCCTGAGACGAGAAGGTCACTTGGAACACCCAAAATTGATTTTCAAATTTCGATATTTTGATAAAATTTTACAATTGTTTGTTCTTGATTGTTTTGTACGTCAAAAGATGGCCCGCTACTCAACTAACCTTAACAGCAGCACAGCAGCAGTAGTAGCAGCCGCCCGGACTAAATTAACCTCAGCAGCCGCAGCACTACAGCAGCAGTAGCAACAACATACAGCAGTGGTAGCAGCAGTACACATACATGTGAATCGGATTAGTGTGGGGTTTGGGGGCGCGCCGCCCTGGGCCGTTTCGGCCCCGGATCTCAACGTGGGTACGTAGGCATGGGTGCAGACAAGGGTAAACCAGCCTGTGCTTTCCCGCCGCGCGGGGGGTCGCACGTCGAGGAAGGAGCGAAAGCGTCTGTGGGCGTGGTTGATCCGGTGTGTTGATTTTTCTATTGCGGGGTAACTAGACGTGTCCGAATGTGAGGATCGTTTTCACTTGAATATAGAGACATATACAGGTATTATGTTTCCGGACAGAGCGGATGCCAGCAGGAGGAGGCTGGGAGCTAGAGGCCAGGAACAGCCGAGTGAAGGAACGAGCGCCACAGGGCAGGGTTTGCATCTCTCCGCGCGGGAGACGGGACTCACAGGGACATGGAGCGGGGAAAGCTTGGAAGATGGCGCCGAGCGCGGCGAGGGTGGCAGGCATCGCGAACGGAGCATGCACGCGAGTCTCGACCCGGCCAAATATTGTTTTGGGCAGAGTGAAACCATGGGTAGGGTTTAAGGATATATAGTTTCATATTAGCGATAGCCAAACTCATGTATGTACACGGTACTGCTTTGGCCAAAATCGGGAACAGTTCTACTTTAGCGTTCGCCACGCGCCCAGGACGCTATCTGACTGGCTTGATGGATCGGTTCAAGGTTTGTTGATATTATCGTACACAGATACATTTCTGACCACATGCACGAAGGAGTGGCGGGTTCAGGCGGGAATGCTATCGATCTAGCTCTACTACTTTCTACCGGGATAAACGAGGAGTACATCAAGGTTTCGGTTCCCCTCAAACACAGTACCAAAGCGCTGAACACTAGTCTACCTCCAACTCATGGAAAATCTTACCACGTACAACACACATACAATGCCGCCAACCAATTGATTACTATTTTACAGCATTCATAAGCGACTGGCATTGGCTGGTTAACCCTATCCATTACCACCGAGTGCAAACACATGTGACGTACTATATAGCAACGAGCACTATTCCACGTACGGTACTCAGCATTCCCTGACCACTGGTTATTCGTTTGCGCGTAAATCAGTTGTACAACGTGCACCCACCGCTATCACACTCTTCCCGCTGAGTACTACTACTACTCTTTACTTGGAGCAATGCACTGGCTCATGCCACACGTTTCCTCTAAGAAGAGCAGTGGGGTTTATCTATATGAGTACGCGTAACACCGTTATTGTAGGTGGAAACATACTTATGCGTGTGTAATATTTACCGGTGTCTCCCTTTGTTCGCCTTGCAACGCCCCCGGGATTTCACGTTATACCCGCATTCCGAAGGGGGACCTTGTAACATGTACGATATGTCATTGAAGCAATGGAGTCACGGCAAGTACTGCTACAGTAACACGTTGTTCCAAATGCTTCGAAGTATAACCGAGATTATGGTATTGGTTCGAGGCATCATTCAACTAACACTGGCAATAGCAGACATAATACATTCTAAGTAATACAACGGTATCCAGACTTTTGCTGTTTACTAAAACAATGGAAGACGGAAGAAAAGCAGAGAAGAAACGAAAAGAAAGAGCAAGAACAGCAATAGTGTGAGTAGCTACCTCACGCTTGTACACGGTAGACCAAATTTCCGCGCTGGTATGGTGCAGCAGCGGACGTTGGCATCGACCTCCAACATCGGCCAGTGAAACCAGCGACTACGTCGATCGTCACCCTCGCTGACAACGTAGCCCGCCGCTGTGACCCACGACACGCGCGTGGTTAGTACCCGCGAGCAAAAGAACCAAACAAACCAAAACTATGACGAAGTTCCAAGCGCTTACATCTTGGCGAAAATTTTCAAGTGCGCCCACGATGACAAATGCACGACGCGCATGCACTTTCGCACATACATGCGTGCATTCGAGACAGGCGCGTTCCGCATGAGCGCGCGGCCACCCGCGCTACAATTTGGCTTCAACAACATTTTCCGGACCCAAGCCTACGTCACACGATTTTTATCAACAACTGTTTCACGTAGCTCCAGGTAGAAAACGTACGGATAGATCTGCATTACTGGTAGTGGCTCAGCCCGGAGTGTCGTTGTAACTGATTGCCCTTTCGCCCGCCATGTCCCGCGGCGGGTGCGTCTGGTCACAGTCGCATCGTAACTACGTTCGCTGGTAGAAAACTCTTACCTGAAAATATATCTAATATGTAGCACACCTTTCAACGTCGGTGTACCCAATCCTTACGAAAGCAACAATACATATAGACGTGCCTCGTGTCGAAACGCCCACGATAGGCGTCCGCCGACGTATGGCACGCGAACCTAACGCAAAGGCAATAGGTAGTAAGAGTTACGTTCCCAGCCATCTCAGTCCTGTTCGTCGAGAAACAAAACTGGGTGGGGACGGCCGAAAAGTCGAACGTAGCTTGCATGCCGATTGTGGCAGACGTAGAGCAAAATCCGTCAGACAGAAGCCGAGCCCGCGTGCCATGCGAAGCGCCAATTGCACACGCAGAAATGAACGGAACGGAGTGCGTCCCAAGGAGGCTGAACCTCCGTTCCGAGTTTTGGGAGGATATATTACACCCACAGGAGGAATATCTACTCAAGCCCTCAACGATGGCGTGATCGCGTTCGACTTCCCTACCGAAACGTATTGGGGAACAGCAGTCGAGTCCCCGTAACGGCGGGACGCGTCCACGCCGAGTCCGTAACATCGGAAGTTGCAGCTCTACTTTAACAGAGACGTCCGGCGAAATAGCCAACGCCCGGGGCCCGAAAGTTTCACTGCGACCGAGGCTGGTGCGGAAAACGTTTGGTCGAATCTGCAAAATCCCTGTTAGTCGTCGACGTTCGAGCGCTTAACGGGTATTGTCATCTCGGTCCATTAACATTCACACACAAATGGACACGGTGGCGAGGCAGCAGACGTCGAGGGGGAGGAGATCTACATGGGTAAGGTGCATAACCCACCGCGTTTCACAATCTGAGGCGGCATCCGGAGAGCTAGCGAGCAAGGCTACGGTAGGGGGGACCCTCCCATTTTCAGTACCGGAATTGAGCCACTCGCGCGAATGACTCAGCACCTCACGGACAAGAATGCTTTAGGGAATTTTTGGGCGGGGCAGCGTTTGAAGATGACCATTCCATTGCGGATTGATTTCGCAAAGTTATTGCATCAATAAAACCTAACACCGCAGAGAAACAAAAGAGTTACTCGCGCGAGTGACCCCGAGCCAATGCAAAAACGGACCCCCCTACCGTGGCCTGGGTCTAGCCGACATTTGAGGTGTGGTGCGCTGGTGTGGATTGCGGGTGCACTCATACCCCCTTTGGTTGGTTCGAGGAGGCTGCGTGTTACCACTCATCCAGCGAGGCAAGGCAGCGTACCCACGTTCACGCGGTATCCCCGTCCTCGCCTGTGTCGACGACGCCTGGTATGAGAAGTTCGGATGCCCTGCCAGGGTACCACGGCTCTTCGCCGCGAAGCCCTTCACGTGGGGATGCTAGTCCTGAATCGGAAGTAAATTGTGTTCGCTTATATACATATTTTTTTTTTCATTTTATTTGTTTAATTTATTGTTGCGGCTATCTCCTGTCGGACACCAAGTGCGACCTCAAGCCATCGATATTACAACTGTACCTCGGCATTCTGGTGCGATTCGAACGCCATCTCCATCCGGGCCCCGGTAGGCAAGCCCCAGAAACTTCACGCTGTCTTCCATCCTTTGACGATTGGAGCGGTGTGGAATGATTTGTCGCGGGGGTGAGTTTCTCGGTTGATAGGGGGGCTCCCCTCACAAGTGTTTACCCCGACACATCAATTATAAAGAGTCCTTTGCGCTGCTCGACAGATTGCTGTTGAGCGCAACCGAGACAGCTCTGCCGCGCGTAGCTGGTGGTGGGCGTAGACAACCACGCCGTGGTGGACGCGTTCACACCCACCCAAGGGTTGTGAGTCGGATGAGTCTAGCTAAGGTAGACCAGGGCTTCGGGCTGTCCCTGCGATGGGTACCGACGGCGGAGGAACTAGCGGCGAGTCAGGGCGGGAGGGAAGCAGGAACCTCTGTTGGTGGCAGTCCTGCTGGGTTGTCTAGTGTGGGACACGCACCGTCGCACACAGAGGCTGTCCACAGCAGCAGAACGCATCGCATTACTTCGGGACACTCTACACACAGAGACGTGCGTTGTCAAGGTGTCGGTAGCGGACGCGTCGCAATTGTTGCAGATTATGGGAAGCGAGAGGCTCTTTTTCAATTCCCTCTTCGGAAGATGTTGCAAAGTTGCTCCCAACCAGTCGTGGTGAGGAAGCGCCTAGACTGCCGAAAATTTGCACGGTCGCAGCCGTGGTAGAGTACCGACAGGAGGCAGAATCCATGCACGGGTCACTAACATAGAGGTCAGGATTCTGGTTTCCGAGTGTTATAGAATGGGGGAATTAACGCCGGCGCAGATGACCACCAACCTCCAGATCCATTTGCGGGCGGCGGGCACGGAGGTCATGGAGCAGTACGCCGTGCGCTCTCCCAGTTGGGAGGGGCGGTAGGCCATAAGATGAACCGTACGGCCATGGCCATTTTTACGGAGTACGTGGGGTGACAGCCGTCGACACGCAGACACATAGGGCTAACAGCCTCCGCCGACGTGGCGGGGATGAAGCGTTCTCTCCAAACGGCGTGCATAGAGACGGACGTCCTGCAGCTGTCCGCAAAGTTTGCATGTTCGTACACAGCGTGTACCCGGGACTATCGAATCCGAATCTACTAGAGGCCAAAGTACCATAGAACTTTGGGTATCATAAGGACGACACGAAATTCGAAGAAAAGATGCTAACAAGAGACAAATAACCTGCGCCCGGAGACAAGGGCAAAGGGGCAACAAGTATGGGTGTGATCTCATGCCAGAGCAGAGACGACTGATTGATCCCAAACTATATACTAGTTAAAGAGTCGGCGAAATGTTGCAGCAGTAATCTTGGAGCAAAACCCCGTGGACGGAAGAAGGTCCCCGGGGTGGGAGAAAGCCTGATGGTTGTACTGAAAAAGTAAGACTATCCCACTTGCATCGTCGGCTCCCGTTCAGCAGCAAGAGAGAGTAGGAAGCGGTTCGGAAAAACAGACCATCCTGCCTGCCCATCATTGCGCGCGAAACACGCCGACAACGACATCAGTTTTTTTTCGTAGAGTTTATTTTACCGGGCTAACTACTCTCTGAGACGAGGTGCCGCGTTGATTACCATCGAATCAACGCGGGGGTAGTAGCCCTGGGTGAGAGTCTCCGGCTGATTGCATCAGAGAGGCCTCATTGATCGCAAACTTTATACAAGTTAAAGCGTCGGCGAAATGTTACGGCAGTATCCGGACTGTTGCTATTTACTACTGTAAAACAATGGAAGACGGAAGAAAAGAAGAGAAGAAACGAAATAAAAAGTAAGCTGTGAGTATCAGTGATTGTCAGACAGGTTAGAATAGGTATTCACGGAAATGAACAGGAATCACGATCGAACTCATTTGTCCTGTTCACCCTGTCAAGATATACCTGTTTTCGTCACATCCTGACAAAATCCAGGAAAGTTATTGACATACAACCTCGAAAAAAAATATAGCTGTGAGCGAACGGTGGCCGTAGCATCACACAGCTTGCAAATATAATTTACCGACTCGTAAAATGGTCGTCTACACACCCGAAGCAATTTTATATAGTGCTTCTCTGGGGGAGGGATTTAACTTTTTTTTTATCCTCCGGCGGATGGGGAAAAATAAAGCTTAGGCTCGCCACACTTCCACGTATTTTCATACGCGTCGTGTGTCGATTTAACTCAGTTGCTTTCGCAACCCAACGCTAGCTGGCGCATCCTTCGGATTCCACTGTAATGATAGCGTGAGCTGAGCCTATCAGTGGTCCTCGTTACAACCCCGGCAGCGCAAGCTATGTGATACATTTTTGGTGTACTCATACGTATACAACCAATCTGACTAAGAATCTTACAGAAATGCATTAAGTCAAGAAAGACAAAAAATATATACGAAATAATTGGAGATGAACAAACAGCTCACAAGTGGCTGTGATAAGCAATGGTTTACGAAAAGCGATGTTTCTTTTTAAATTGGAGATGAACAAACAGCTCACAAGTGGCTAAATTATAAGCAAAATAGTCTACGAAAAAAATTACGTTTTCGGCGTGCCCATGAAAACAAAGAAACAAGGCCACAGATCATATAATATGATAACATGGAACAAGGCATTAATATCACAAAACAAAAATATGACGGTACGAGTATGTCTTTTATATTGAAGTATTATACCCTTCATTGCATTCAAGTTTCGTGAAAGACCGTTTTTGAATGTTCAGTTTTATCAAAAACAAAACCAAATCTGGCAAGAGCATCTCACGTAGCAAGGACACCAAAAAACGAGAAACTCCAGAAACGGTCGCGTTTGAACCAAGTAAACCGTGAAAAACGCAAAACCAGACATAGTACAGTACTAGTGACACTGGTGAGGGCACACCTAAACGCAAGATATTGTGTTTTTGGAAATTGACGTTTATTAACACCACGCACTTACCATTATGGAACGTGTACAAATCAAATATGCGTTGTTCTTTGGTGTCATCAGAATAAAACTACTGTGAGCTTTGAGGAAGTTGAACGCATAGACAAAGTGGCGAGCTCTGATATTTTGTTTCTGTAGAGGAAGTACTCAGCTTTGTTGTGGTTGCGCGCGCATTGCTATTTTTCTCCGGGACAACGGTGCGGAAGGGGGGAGGGCAGAGTGACCACGCCCTGAACACCAGAAACATGCGCCCAGCACGTATTTAAGGTTCTGCGTTTGAGGCTCTGAGCTGATACTTCAGCTGGACGGAAGCCTCGCTGGGCTCTGGGGCTCCATCATGACTCTTTCGTGAGTGCATGTTCCGTGCATGTTCTCGTTATACTATCATGAATGCATGCTCGTCATTAACATGTTCAAAGCTCCATATTCGTTTATGAGTGCATGCTCGTCGTCAGCTTGCCCATGATCGTTAAATATGCTTGTTATCGCATGCATACATATCGCTACGGCGAAGGTCTGCCGCAACATGATGATACAACCTACGACTTCGTTCGCTCGGTACAGCGAGACGCAAGGGGGGGAGATGCTGTCCAAGGTACAGGTGAAGGGGAAGGGCAGTCGACTCGAAGGTAACGGCCCATTGAGTTGCTACTCATTCCTTGAGAATGAATCCTCAGAGTAATGGTGAGAATGGAGGGATGCCTTAAATGTGATGCCGGGTATCACATCCCTGAGGTGGCTGGGGAGTAATCATCAACGTGCAGAAACGGGACGGTTTCAGCTGGTTTCAGGGTCACAGTTGATAAAGGTGAGGTCGCGAGGTGCCGAATGTACCACTTTACGTTGGAACCTCCTTTGCTGCGGCAAGGACTCACTGCAGGCATTCAAAGTCTGCTTCAGTGACATTCGGATGACGTGTCCGAGGCAGAAACCGCCAAGAGGGGCGTCGGTGACACTTATGGCACCTGTCGCTGATGTGCATTATCCTTGCCTTAAATTTTCGTCATCATTGTATACCTTTCATTGACGTTTGTCACGCCGCGGGTACCATGTACATCTCATGGTGATGAGCAGAGACACCGGCGTGGCTGATTCTGGAACTACCTGGAGAAAAGTGTCGGTGACGCTCACCATTCCTGCCACAGATCTATGTTATGCATGTGCCACTGATGTATGCTATGCTCACCCAAAATGCTCGTCATACCTAGCATGGATGATCGTCATGCTGGAAATAAATAGCGAATCTTCCATTCTTGGTGGTGCATGTCATGCTATTTTGTGGTGCAACCTGTGCATCCCGATGTCCAAAATGTGCCGCGTGTCATGTTATTATTTCGTGGTGCAATCTGTGCATCCCGCGGTGTTCAAAATTGAGTCACTCGGCGGCCCACTGTGGACTCAGGGCCACGATTAACCTCAACCGGTGGATTGTCCCAAATGGAATGAAGAAGTATGTTGCAGGTATCAAGCCATTTCCTGCGCTAACGTACCGATGTGTTTATCGCTGGAAGCATCAGGAGAGGGTTGCCGGTAAACCCCGTCATGCTTGCCACCGATGCGTGTTATGTTTTCCTAAATGCCTACAATACCTGTCATGGACGATTGTCACGCCGGATATCGATCGATGCCTTCATTCTCTGTACCGAATGCACTGTAAGACCACGCCATGCCGTCCAAGATGAGGTTTTGCAATGCGCGGGCAACTGACGATGGCGGCATTGATGTAGCCGATGATCGATCACATGCCTTGGAGGGGCAATGGAGACACTTGAATATCAAGGTACTACCCAATTGACCAAACAAAGATGATGGGAGAGAGAGTTACACTCCGTTCATGCTGGTTGTGGGAACCACACCACGGCACGTGTAGATATTCCATATTTGGTGGGAATTGCATCGCGATACCGAGTGCCATTCACGTCTACCGAGGATGCCAACAAGGGGATCGCCATAAGCAACCTGGCGGGCTGCGTGCAGACGATGTAGATTAGTTAATATATAGAAGAGTACATCTCGGCAGTATTCGGTTGGGCCGTGGAGGTAAGCACGTGTGCAAATCCCTGTTGAGCACGATAATTTGAGGCAAGCACGTGTGAGGCTATCGCTGAATAGATAAGATAATGAGGTGATCGCTTCTCTGGGTTGTTGTTGGAACAAATAATGGCAGTATTGGGTTCAAACGTGAAGCTATGCACGTTCTGTGGCCGCTGCTGAGCGGGACGCTGAAGCTGAGCAGCTCTCTGGTGTGTTTTAACCGTTGATTCAGTGGTAGCTTCCAGACAATGAAGGTGAGAACTAGTCTTGCTGCCGCTGAACAGGAGAGGTGGGGTAAGTACCTTCCTGCGGTTTTGGATTTCTGGGTAGCTGTTGGTGCTGTTGGTGTACATTATTGCTTGGTGTGATTTTATTGGTGTATTATGTACCGCGTAGTATTTAGATTATGGCACGAATGGACCGAAACTGCTCCACTTCCTCGTGTAGGAGTTAATGGTATAGGTTTGCGTTGATGAGTGTGGCTGGTGTATTTTGATGTGATTTCGTTTACATTATAGATGTGCCGGGTACACACGAATGGGATTTCTATGCTGGCATGCAGGCACGGACACTGACATTTTGTGTTCTGCGTCTGGTGTTTAAGGACTGCCTTTCTTCTTGTCATTTATATGGTGGCGAAGGTAAGGACCTTTACATATGCTGGTAAAGGGAAGCGCCTTTGTGTAGTCCCAGCGGTATCAAATGTAAGGTGTGAGCACGTTGTCAATCGCTGCTGGTCGCGAGATGGAGTACCCATCTGCTGCGAGTGTTACAAGTAAGTTCGACGTTAGCACTTCGACGATGGAAGGCATTATTTTGCCATTCCATTGTCCAACGGGCAGATAAAGGTGAGTGCCTGCTTGGGATTGTGCTTCTGGAGTGGGATAATCTTTGGTCTGAACCGCCGGCTGGTCGAATGCTACAGCTTGTAGGAAATGCAAAGATCGGGACCTCACCACCGTCCAGATTGACACTGCGGGAAGGAGGCGCGTTGCAACACTAAACCGACGACCTTGGGCGGAGGAGAACGATGTACGTGCTGTTGCCGAATTGTGACCGGGATTCCCACTTGGCTTCGACACTCACATGCGCCGGGCTGGGGGGGTGTTGCAGTGGCGGTGGCGCCAGAGAGAAGTGTTGTAGCGGCGGCGGCGCCGGGGAGAGAAACGAGAGCGCTTGGACCGCACCCGATCGGAATCAAGGTGGAAGCTGGATTTACCATTGGCTGTGGAGGTATATGACTTCGATGATCAAGATCAACGAGTGGGATGTTCTTATGGAAATGGGAATAGACTGTACTTGTCAAGGACCTTAGGCTGATTCTACGATAGCTCCCCCCAAACCCAGCGATTTCAGAAAGCCGCTGAGCTTCCGACCTTCCGTGCAAGCTGCCGCTTGATTCCACGGCGGTAAAACCTACAAATCCGTGGAAGGGCTTTCGTGGAAGCTTTTGAATTCGTGGAAGCTTCTGTGGAAGCTTTCATGGAAGTCAAAGCTTTTGTAAAAGCTTTCGTGGAAGCTTCCGTGGAAGCTTCCATGGAAGTGGCTTCCGCGGCATCTTCCACTACTTTCATGGAAGCTTCCGTGGAAGCTTTCGTGGAGCTACTTCCATGGAAGCTTCCGTGGAAGCTTTCGTGGAAGATACTTTCATGGAAGCAAGCTTCCGGGATTTTTTTCCATGTAAGCTTCCATATCTTCCATGGAAGCTTTCGCGGAAGCTTTCACGGAAGCTTTCGTGGAAGATTCCATGGAAGCGATGGAAGCTTCCATGGAAGCGATGGAAGCTTTCATGGAAGCTATAGAAGCTTTCATAGAAGCAGTGGAAGCTTCCACGGAAGCTTTCATCAATTTCCATGCAAAAAACAAGTAGTGCAGGAGACCGTGTCAGCGTCCTAAGTGTGTTCGACTCAAAGGCGACGGTCGACAAGAAATGATGCTGGGGCAAAACCAGTGTCGCGTCTAAACCAACAACGTTTGTGTGTCCAGCGTTGAATAGGTTGATACCTTCAGAGAATGCCGTATGTTCAGAGACCGAGTGGACCTTCACCACAAGGTGATGGGAAAAAGAGGAAGGGCCCTGGATTCAGAGTCGGTCTTCCTTTTCTGCATTTTCAATGGAGCTTGTTATGTGCGCAGGGGAGGCTAGTCTTCACACTTGTATTTATTTGATGGCAAACGGCGTCGCAGAACGTGGGAGTGATTGGGCCAACCGTTGTTGATTTGAGATTTTCAGTATGACAGTTACTTACCAGTTTCGTGCCGATTCGGGCTATTGGCCTATTTTTAGGTACCTAGTAGTACGTGGCTAGCGGTTTTTTATGGTAGACTGCTGTGCGCTCTCATGCACGAGCTCATCTTGTCGGCTTGCCTCTACCCTGTGTTTGGGAGACGTAATACAATGATTTCAAACCTACCCCGCTAGAGCTAACGAACAAGCTAGAGCCGAACCGATTCGGTCCAGCCTCATGGGCGTTCTGCGGGTCAGCGTTATTGGAACAGGGCCATGTTATCGAAGAATCAAAAATACCGAAAGGGAGGCGTGGTGGGGATGGGCCGTGTTTGTGGAGCCAGTTGTTTGGGAGACCAGCGGAGACGGGTAGCAAGGCGCAGGGAAGAGTCCGGTGGGGAGAAGGGAGCCACTGCTGGTATGGCAAGGAGAGATGCTGTACCGCCATCGTCGGGATTCCTCGATGGTGGAAGAGGGAGGGCAGCTTGGTAGGCGAGTTGCCGTCTGTCTCAGATATTATGTTGTGGTAGAGACGTCGTCTTCAGGGAGCAGCCACTACAACTTTCGGCCGCAAGAAAGGTGTTCGGTTTGCGAAATCCCGTGTTCCCCATCTGCACGCGGCGGAAGCTAATGATCCAGCAATCGAGAGCAAAGAAAGCGACGATGAGTACCGTGTTTCACGAGTAGAGCCCAGGGAAGACCTCTATCTTCGCAAAGCTTTTCGGGTGACAGCTCCCATGTCTGAAGGGGAAGTTCGCGAAGGTGTCTCGCCTGCTACGCCCAGCTACAAACTACCTGCATACCTGATGCCTAACGTACGAGTACCAGTGACTACTACGTACGTGCTATGTGTATCAAGGCGCCACCTTTTGCGGCCAGCTACTCGTACGGCTACTTTCTGAGGACCATCAAGGCGATGCCCTTATACGTTTGTTGAATTTGAGGACTTTCATTTTGAGCTTGCATTGGTCTAGATGGAATTAGCCTCATCATGACAGTTTTCACGAGCAGGGAGCATATCGGATTCACTACGTACGCGTCTGAATGTCTGATGTCTGATTCTGATGCGTATGACTGCATAGTAACTACGGAGATGGTAGTAGAGTAGAAGTATTGATATGAATGGCGGTCCCAATCTTCATATGTTCAAGTTGGGCCCCTCTAGGCTCAGTTGCCCTCTAGTTCTGAGCAAGTTCGATGGTCATCTTCGTGTGTGCGTGTCTACATCTTCTGGTCTAGTTTGGTAAGCGATAATATATGCATTGTTCTACTTATCTCTTCTCCGCCTGATGGCGCCTCGTGGGGTACCGAGAGCAATCGCCCCGTGAGCCACCCTACTTCAGGCATACAGATGGTCGATCAGGACACTGCATCAGGGGTGGTGCTCGACCTCGGCCGTTGACTCGTCTTCGTCTTGGATTTCAGTAAATGTTTTGGTTGTCACGCGTATCTTGCGCGTGTACTCAATTTTTTGTTTCAGTCAACGTTTCAGAGATTGTTTGTGTGGTTTGGAACCACCCTGTAATTTTCTACCTAAACCAATGGCCCACTGGTCATGTTTATATAGCAATGCACACAATTTGTACGTCGTTTGCATCGGACCTTAGGCCCATTTATATGATAATCCGATTTCGAACTTCAGGTTTTAGCCAAGCCGAAACAATAAATATCATTTGGGAAAAATCGAAGCAGGCCCCTGGTCCGAAGATTCCTCTTTTCGGTCGTGTGATTAAGCGGGGGGTTTTGGAAACAGAAAGTATCCAGCCAACGTGGACTACTCCTGTTTCCGGCGCCGCGCCGACTGTACTTCCCTCGGCATTGGACGCAACCACCCTAACCCCCGGTCACTGACTCCAGTATGGCCGCGAACAAACGTGCCGAGGCGCCTCACGTGGTAGTTTCGCAACAAAGCATCCGAGCCTAGCACAACGGCCTCCCGCTCTGGGTGTACATATTACACGTAGCCACAAAAGACGTGCGTTGGGTGCGCTGCACTTCTTTTTCTTTACACCCGAGCTAGCGTCGACCTATTGCTAGCGGTAGTCTGGCTGCGGTGAGGCGCGGCGACTGCGTGCGCGGATGGCCGTTTCGTTCGTAGTTCAACGCATCGATCGCTACCCGTACGTTTCTGTGTATCTCGTCCTACTGATGTACGACACCGGCTCTGCTTAATGACGTCAATTACCTGCCCGATGCAACTATTCGTTTCCAGGCCTCTGTACAGGTGGAACAGGGACAAGACATTCTCGAAGAGTTTAGCAACGGGGCAAATGTTGAGTAAGCACCTGGAAATCCCGGGATCATAACGCACCGCGAGTCACGGAAACCCTGTGTCCTCAAGACTGCAAGTGAAGTGTTCGAACGTTGTTTGTCGCCATTTAGTCCTTGTTTGCTGACACCCCGTAGCATTATAAGGCAGTCGACACCACTTCTACAAGAGGATAACAGGAGCGCGTTAGGCGCACGTTCTGAGCATATTGACGCATATAAACATGTTATTAACGACGTAATGCCCTCTAGCGGTCGTCCGGAGGGCCGCACCACCAACTCCAGCATTACACCCTATTGTATGGTAGCATTGGTGAATTTATCGTAGAGTAGTATATACCTGCAATCGGGTTGGATGCTCTGCTTGCAATTTCTAGCCTTGATCAATCCGTTATTCGAAGCGATAACGTCGCGTGTCAATAGAATGGTGTTAACCTAAAACTGTGATGGGACTGCTCTGTGTTTAGTCGCACAAGAATATGTTTATATACCTGGTACGCCCTTTCTGGAAAGTTTTCGTTTTGGAACCTCGTAAAACATTATGTGTAACAAAGGGCCTTAGCACGTGTTTCGTGTTCACTGCTCGAAACCGACAGACAGCACGTCACAACTCCTACGTCGACGCCTTGCACGAACCAACCCCCCTGCCCAACAACCCTCCCGCCCCTCCCCTTCCCGCATACGTGTCCCTCGTACCTCGACCCACTACTCGCCAGCGCACGCCGTTAATAAGTTCATCCGACATGACGGACCTGCCTGATTTGTCCGGTATGTGCTCCGGTACATCCCCAGATGTCCGCTGGTAGAATCAGGGCCAAGTGGCGCCGTCCGCGTCCCTCTCTTCCTTTAGCGTGTTCTTGTTGAAGTAATAAGCGGCTGCCAACCCACTAGTGCACACGTAATGCCATGAGCGACTATCTGTATGCATGGAGTAGGATGGCTCACGGGGAGATCGCTCTCGGTATCCGACGTGGCGCAATCAGGCGGAGAAGAGGCAGGTGGCATAACGCATTTATACACACACACAAAGATTACCACCGAACTTGCACAGAACTAGTGCACAACTGAGCCTAGAGGGGCTAAACTTGAACATATAAAGGCTGGGACCGCTCATCATATCAATACTTATACTCTACTACCACCTCCGTAGATTATATGCAGTCCTACACATCAGAAATAAGGCATCAGACGTCAGACATTGATACAAGCGCATGATGAATCCTACACCTTCCGTGCTATTGACAACTGTCATGATAATGCTCATTTCATCTAGACCAATAGTCTAATGCAAGCTCAAAAATACAACCCTCATTTTTAAATATAGTATAAGGGCATCTCCTTCAACTATCATTTCGTGATAAAAGAAAAACAGCTAAGATATCGCTCCTCCACTCGGGAGCCAAGCCACAATTTTTGCAACCAGTCCCGCTCTGGTTTAGTCCATACCAAGCCCTCAACACGCGTTTTTATTACGGGGCACTTTGATTAGGAGTGTGCTTCTTCAACTATGGAAGCCAGCATTCATCATACCTACCTACTCCATCTGTTCAACGTAAATATATCCTTTCGCAAAATGATTGTTTCGCATCGAGCATCCTACCAGCTCGCAAACAGGCCAGTCGCCCTGGGTTCAGAATCTTGTCGAACTTGTCGAGATTGCGACATTTGTCGAGCGGGTTTCTCCTACCAGTAATATTAAGCAGTAGGATGGGTTATGAAAATGCATCGTTAACCTCATGCAGATTCAACCATCAAAAATACACTTCCTGCTCATAATATACGCCATATCGTCCATCATCTGGGATTCAACACTGAAATGAAGATAAAACATCTCAAATATCATTATCAAAAGCCCCTACAAAACAACCTATATAGTATCTCCAGGTCATATACTCGGTCGAGAAAAATTTGATGGTGAAACCAAGAGAGAGAAATCTCGAATTTCATTGTCAAACGCTCCCAAAAGCAACCAATATTTTGTCTTCAGATAATGCTCTCCAAGTCCGTGAGCAACATTCAACTGTGATACTTAAGGCGAAACATCGCTCAGTACCCAATGCTCCCAAAGACAACCTATACTTTACCTCCAAATACTATACTTCAAATACGCGGGCAAAAGTCATTAGTGACATTTAAATCGAAAAATCGCTGGTTTCAGCATCGTCTGAACTAAACCAAAATGCTCGTATACTACTGTACGTTCGTTCGCACACAACGTGTAATCATCTGTGGATTATGTCAGTATTATATCAATTACCCTTCCCCCCTGAGGGCCACCTGCACTATCTGCATTTTTGGTGGAAGCTCAGGAAAGCTTTCATGGATTCTTCCATCGCTTGCATGGAAGCTTACACGGAAGCTTCCACCGCTTCATGAAAGGTTTCCGTGGAAACGATGGAAGCTTCAATGGAAGCGTGGAAACTTCCATGGGAACTTCCACGGCATGGAAGCGTGGAAGCTTCCGTAGAAGCAACTTCCTCGTAACTTCCATGGAGGTTTGTCGTGGAAGCTTCCACGAAAATTGCTTCCACGGAAACGAAGTTTTCGTGGAAGTATCTTGCTTTCACGGAAGCATTCACAGAAGCTTCCACGGAAGTTTTCACGGAAGCTTTCACGGAAGCTTTCGTGGAAGTACATTACTTTCACCGCAGATTCCGTGGAAGTCAAATGGGAACTTCCACGGCATGGAAGCGTGGAAGCTTCCGTAGAAGCAACTTCCTCGTAACTTCCATGGAGGTTTGTCGTGGAAGCTTCCACGAAAATTGCTTCCACGGAAACGAAGTTTTCGTGGAAGTATCTTGCTTTCACGGAAGCATTCACAGAAGCTTCCACGGAAGTTTTCACGGAAGCTTTCACGGAAGCTTTCGTGGAAGTACATTACTTTCACCGCAGATTCCGTGGAAGTCAATTTGCTTCCACGGAAGAATTCGTGAAAGCTTTCACGGAAGCTTCTGTGGAAGAAAATAATATTCCACGGAAGCTTTCACGGAAGCTTTCACGGACGTAAATTTTCTTCTACCGAAGCTTTCAAACTGGAGTAAATTTGCTTCCACGAAAGTTTTCACAGAAGCTTTAACGGAACCTTTCACGGACCATAACCCTAACCCTAACTCTAAACCCTTTACCCTTCGTGGAAGCTTTCGTGGAAGCTTTCGTGGAAGCTTTCGTGGAAGCTTTCTACCGAAGCTTTCACAATGGAGTAAATTTGCTTCTACAAAAGATTTCACGGACGCTTTCACGGAAGTTTTCGTGGAAGTAAATTGCTTTCACCGAAGCTTTCGCGGAAGTAAATTTGCTTCCACGGAAGCTTTTACGGAAGCTTTCACGGAACCTAACCCTAACCCCAACCCTAACCCTAACCTTTACCTCTTCGTGGAAGCTTTCGCGGAAGCTTTCGTGGAAGTTACTTCCGTGCAAGCTTCCACTACTTCCATGAAAGCTTTCGTGGAAGCTTCTGTTACTTTTTTCCATGGAAGCTATGAAAGCTTCCATGGAAGCAACGGGAGCTTCCATGGAAGCGATGGAAGGTTTCATGGAAGCGGTGGACGCTTCCACGGAAGCTTTCACGAGCTTCCACGCAAAATACAAGCAGGGTAGGAGACCGCCCCCTGATCACTCGATTTTGGACACAATGGGGGGGGGGGTATCCTAACATATACTATTGCCCACTATAAGTACGCCTATAAACTACGATTATCACACCAGATGCCTCAGGTACTACATATTAATATGCAGGCATGACATCAGGCAGGGTGGCAAGCTCAGTTTTGTGATAAAAACACCGACCAGCAGTACTCGCTCGTAGTAGTGAGGCCTTTGGCATTTTCATTTTTTTTTGCAACAAAAAAGGAAGCGCGGATGAACGTATGCGACCTTTCCCCGATCAACCAAAACGAACATACCACCAGATACCAGGTACATACCAGCTATTACAGGATAACCCACTACCATAACAATCAATAGTACCGTATCGTCTTTATACGACCGAAATCAGAATAATGTTGTCGGCAGTAACCATTTTGCCTTAACCCTTTGGCGCTGAGGGAAAAAGGTTGATTGAAAATGGACCAAAGTTCCAACATGTCCTACATATCAGGTATCATACACGACAGAAATTCGGTTTTCACAGATAGGCGCCATCATGTATATGTTCGGCAAACACCAGACAAGCACAAGCAGTTGCTGGGGGGGGGGGAGAAAGAACAGGGTGGCCGTCACAAATGCCTACTCTATAGAGCTACGCAGCCTTCTGCGCTATATTAGCTACAACCCCACGATAAAAGCAAAGTGTTAACCGCAATGAATAGTGCTTGGTGAATCATTGCTAAGTCCGGCAACATCGCTGTCGTAATTTTATCAGTATATCGTCTCGAATCGTGCACCAACAACAACGGAACCTGCTGTACTACTACCCGTAATTGTGCGAGTCATCACACAGGCCGGAGTCATCGCACATGCCGGAGTCATCGCACCCCTATGCGTTAAGTTTTCAAGTTTGGAATCATTTAATTCATTTTCCGCACAGGGGTCGTAGTCATCGCACAGGGGTGTGATGACTCCGATATTGGTGCCGCCTTCGAGCGTGAGGTTGCATGCTGTGGCGTGTGGCCTCAGGATAAAAATTGTGACACGATCCGTTTTTCTAGCGGTTTGTAACCGAGGCTCACCGCCGTTTGTAGCAGGTGCATATCATACATATACATAAAAAAAACTCTCGCTTTTGTTATCGACCGCACCAAAAAAAAAAAAAAACACCACCGGCCCTGCCACGATGCGGTGCTGACCTACCTAGTACTGCTGTACCTCATGCAACGGAACGACGGCAGCCGACAACTCAGTTGGGTTATTTTGTGTTTTTGTGCTGTGTGTGCTCTGGGTGCGGTACGGACGAACCGCAGGAAGGCACGCACACAGGCAGCAGTGCCTATCAGTTTCCACCCCAGGGGTGTGTTCCGTGTAGCACATGGTAGAGTTAGGTATCGCACATGGAGGACGTTCAAAAGGTGCGCCACCAGTACAGCAGTGGGGGGTGTGGTTTCCTCCGTATCGCACATACATATCGGCCGCACAGGGGTGTGCGTTCACATCACAGCACGGCACGGTGTTTGATTTGCTCGGAATCGCACATGTCGGAGTTACCGCACGGCGGTGTGCGTTCACATCACAGCATGGCAGGGTGTGATTTGTTCAGAGTTACACATGTCGGAGTTACCGCACAGGGGTGTGCGTCAGAACGGGAAATCAAATCATTTAAATCATTTTCCGCACAGGTGCCGGAGTCATCGCACATGCCGGAGTTATCTCACCCCTGTGCGATAAAAATCAAAGTTAGGAATCATTTAAAAATCGATCGCACGGGGGTGCGATGACTTGCACAAATACGGTATTATTGAATGAAGGCAAACCCTACCGCAAGTAAGCGCTATGAAATGTCAACAAAAACTAGATCAGCCATACACCGCTCAATATACCAGTTATAGTATATAATATTTATTCCCGAAAGCATAATACCACTTAGACTAGTCTATACCATTTGCAGCATACGGAAATGTTACGCGTCTTATCCCGGAGCTCGTCATAGGTCACCTCTTTTCGCAAACGCGCACTCTCCTCGGAAGGGAAAGGCGCCGAGTGGCCGTCTCATGCCCCCAATCCTCGAAGATGCTGAAGGACGAACCAGTGCCAATCCCAGCTAGCTCCTAATCGCTTCCATCCTGCTCGCGACCGCTCTGATCTCCCCCCTTCGCATTGCGGTTTCCAAACGCACACGACCCTGCTGTTGTTCTGTTTCCCAAAACGAAAACCAGGGAGTCATGCCTTCCGATCTCCCGCTCGCTGTTGCTGTCATCAATCACCCCTCAATCACGTTCAGAGTCCCGCCGTGTGATAACAGAGATCTGACCGTCCGTAGTCTCACGCATGTGTTCCAGTTGGGAGCATGCATGCGCCAAAACGATAATTTTCCCGGTGGTTGTCTCTTGAAACGGCCCTACCTGGGTTGAGACAAGGCCAGCGGCGTCCTGGATGAAGCGTATTCTGCATGGGATGTCTTTTGCGACCACGGTTTCCACAGCACGGATTCAGCAGGTGAGGACAGAGGAGGATACTGCAATGCCGTGACACGGGCGTGTGCAGCACACGTAAACGCGGCGGCTAGGTAGAGACGACTATTTCGGGGAGAGGACAACGTGGGCGTCGTAGATCCGTGGATGAGGGTTCTCGTGTGACAACGGACGCATGTTTTTGCCCGTCGGAGGTTCGCCGTAGATTCGCGGACAGGGGTGCCACATGTACAATTCTCTTGCACTACTTGTTTTTTGCGTGGAAAGTCATTGAAGCCTCCATGGAAGCTTCCACCGCTTCCAGAGCTATCATAGCTTCCATGCACGCTTCCGCGAAAGCCATGGAAGCTTCGACGGAAGCTTCCGCGAAAGCCATGGAAGCTTCGACGGAAGCGGTGGAAGGTTCCATGGAAAAATCCATGGAAGCTTCCGTTAAAGCTTTCATAGAAGCTCTGGGAGCTCCAACGAAATAAACGGACGCTTCCACATATTATCTGTGAAAGCTTTCATGGAACTAACTTCCACGGAAGCTTCCACGAAAGCTTCCGTGCAAGTACTGGAAGCTTCCTCGGAAGCTGCTTCCCTCTGCTTCTACGAAAGATTCCGTGGATAATCTGTGGAAGCGACCGGTTTTGTTTTCCCGTGGAAGCTTTCATAGCTTCCATGAAATCATTCACGGAAGCTTCGACAGAAGCTTCCATGGAAGCTTGCACCGCTACTGTGAAAGCTTCCATGGAAGCTTCCACCACTTCAGTGGAAGCTTCAATGGCTTTCGTGGAAGCTTTCATCAAAGTTATGGAAGCTTCCATGGAAGCGATGGAAACTTCCATGGAAGCGTTAATGAATTTCCACGCAAGAAACAAGCCGTGCAGGAGACTGGTTCTAGGGCAAAACTCGTAGACAAGAAACGCATATCTGGCATACCTACAAAGCAGGGCCTTACCTCTAGACACCCTTAAACGAGTTGAGCTGAAGTATCGACACGATCGTCCGGACAGCATTCGACAACAAGGCGCCGCTCCATCCCATCAAGGACGCAGTTATTATATCCCGTCCGTCCAGCGGGAAATCACTCGTGGCGTGCGTTTCAGCCTCATACAACATATTCAGAAATCAGGAATCTGTTGCGGCAATGTGGAACCGAAAGGCGCGGACGGCTGGGAGTATGAATGGGGGCCAAGCTGTCGGAAGCTCCCTCCTACCCTCTAGGGTAAAGGGGGCGGTCCGAAAATTCTCCCAGGGTTTCCAACATTCATAAAGCCCATTCAATGACGGGATCATGGTCCTGGGGAGCTTAGCCCCGCTCCCGTTTTTATTTAACACGGCTCGATGAATGAAATATAACCAATGTCACGCACGGGGCTTATGTATCACCCGTATCGCATGCATATGGCATTCCACCGCATTGTATGGATCCAACGCTAGCTTTGCGGTTAACTTGATCTTGAAATTGCTACATCGCTACAAACGAACATTTTGCCGTCTGATTCACGGGTACAAGATACAGCACACCGAGGACCATAGGACACGTGAGTGCCGCTAATACTACACGAAATCGGATTGGACGAGTGGTGGGTGATTGGGATTCGGCCTTCAGGCCGTCCATAGAACATCGCCGACTACTCGCTCATCAGAGACCAGCTCAGCGACACCTTTACTAAAGCGTTCACCACAAAGGTGGCCACCGGCATATTCACCACAATCCGGACAAGCTTCCATAGGTGCTTAGCGAGATTTCAGTAATACGTGAACCAGCTCGAGCATTACATCTCGCGTCCAGGGGAACGTTGGTGTTTGCACAACAGTTTCAGTTTGGGCAGCAAACTTAGATAAAAGTTCCCCTATGATAGTTGGGATCGTCATGACAGCGGCGGTTACTAACGTTGTAGAGGGTTGCGTAGATATCCGCGAGTCACCCCATGATTGGGGTTGCACATTCGGAGTCAAACCAATTCTGGCCAGTTGAGCTCCTCAAGTGAGAAACTCCCGGTTAGTCATCGATCAAGTAAATTTACGAGTCTGATTCGTTTTAGGACTAGGGCATAGAAACTTGGCCGGGTTGCGCGAACGAATGCCTTCGAAGCTGTGTTTCGGGTGAGATATTTGAGGTCCTCATTTTAGGAGCCCAGAAACTTTATGTTGCACCCCTACCGTAGGATGGCTCTCGCAGGCGTCTTTTATACCAGTACACATTTTCCCAGGCTTCCGAGAGGAAGCGTCGAGCGTTCCGCTCTCTGCTCCGTCTTTCCTCTCTGTCCTCAAAGACAACGACTTTAAACAAACTCGTCAGACCGCGGGGCGGTCAAGGCGTCCGGGCCCGGACTCTACGATCACACTAGTATGTTGAACGTTGAAGTTCTGGTACCAGGAGTCACCAATGTCTTAACAGGGGAAATACTCCAAGGATGAGATTCAGCAGCGGAGGAGTGAGCTTCATCTGATGATGTAGGAGAAGCAAGCATCGATGATGCAGGACATGAGGGAGATAATTGGCGAGTTCATGCGGAACAAGGGCCCGTCGGAGTCCAGCAGTGCTGAGGGCAGCGCTGCTGTAAGGGGGGGGGCGCGAAGGGCTGAACCCACTGCTGCACGACAAACTGCTGCTACTGCTGCTGCTGGAGGTGGAGCGCGAGGAGGTACGACAACAGCAAGAGAGACGACTTTGCGTTAAGATGCCTCGCGTAGTTTGGCAGTGACGAGACGCAGAGGAGCTGCTGTTCCTGTCGAGGTTGGCCCAGCCAGGGATCAACCAGACCAGTAACGGAGGGATAAAGCATGGGGTACATACCCCGGCGGTGGGTTGGGGATTGGCTATGATCTGCCTCTATCTTGGCTTTTAAACACACCGCTGTCCCATGGTTTGGTGGGAAGAAACTCTAGTTTACTGCCTGGACCCGAGACGCTAGATACGGAATGACTCTTTGGAGCGGCGGTAAAAAAGACAGACAAAACATTGTTTCTTGTACTGCGCTTTTGAAAGCGACTCCGTTCGTTGTGTTCGTTTATTATTTTTTTATGGCCTGGCCTGTTTTGTTGTGCTCTCGTGCCCGGTACGCTAGCATTTCACTTGCTTTACACCGTGATTGATTGCGACTGTTTGGTTTGCTCTCTCTCTCACAATCTGTTACCAAATAACAATATGTTGTATCTTTCAAGGATGTAGAATCAGCACGGACACTTGGTGTAATGATGTCGGGTAGGGAACGGTCCCCCTCGAAGACAACGAACGCTCGAAGAAAGGTGCTTGACCTCGAAATTCGTTTCTAAAGCAACGAGACAGCAGTCAGTCGTACGATGTGCACAATGGGTCAAGCGCTTCGAGGTTTACCCATGAGAAAGTGTGGTGGGGACAAAATAAGAAAGCAATTTGGAAATGATGCCAACTTGGAAATAAATGTTTTCCGATATTTATATATATATGTTTTTTTCGTTCAAGCTCTGCATTTATTTAGACTAGTCTATATGCCAAGATCCAACAATAGCTCAGGCGTATACCGCTCAAAATACAAAAAATTGCGCACTCCTCGCTTGTCTTGCTCAGCCCACGTGCCCGATCCAGGCCAGATGCGGAACGGATACGGCAGGGCGAGGGGCGTTTGAGCCGCCCCCCGAGGACGGCGCTCGAACCTAGCTTTTTGACCGAGAATTATAGTTCCGCAAATCGCATACTGAGGCCGAGACGGGAAAAAAACTCCTGACCGAATCCCACCAAAAAAGAATGATCATACAATTGTAGTCTAGACTATATATTTATGTAAAAAAACAGTATCAAAATTACGATGGAGAGTAGAAATAACGAGTATAGACTATTTAATTAACTGTAGATAACATCACAAGACAACATATGAATATTACGTAATACAACATTATAACGCACACATCACATTATTTCGATGAAATGTGCATCTAGCTTTAACGGCAATACCACTCTACGGTTATGGGTACAAGTAGTACACCTAGTCTAATGAAGTCGAATATTAAAAGCACAGTGGAATTAAGAGCACTGGTAACACATTACCAAGCATCGGATGATGAGCGCAGCAGTAATATGCATATCTAGCTTTAAACGCAACGTTTCCCCACTGTAACAGTTGTTGTTGGCTTACACACAATTGAATCGGCTAACAAGACCACAGGCAGCAGCACCAACAACACGCTCTTAGCTGATTACAAGGCAAGGCATCACATAGTTCATTTTTTGCTTGTATTAAAACAGTGTCATTTTCTACTGCCGTATATTGTGGCATTACAATCGCCCCATCCCTAGTATCAGGTACCATGTATCATGTACCGCATGAAGTGCTGATACGAAGTATTATACCAGTACGATTCTTGTTTTGCTGATGAGCTGGCTTTCTACTATGTTGAACCATGCCCATCGAGTCCGGTGTACTTATTTGATGGCTCATGCCGTGAAGAAACCAACACTTTACAGATACCAAATGCTGGTTTTGTAAATAGAACGGAATTGAAAGCACACAAATTATGCTCCCCTTGTATATGTAGAGCGCGTCATTACTGCAGATATTTTCCATTCCATCTTTCGCGCTTGGGTTGTTATTTTCACTCAAGTTTGGAGGCCTATTACGTGCATGCACTGATGTTGCGTTTTCGCGTTTCTTGAACAGCACTTGTACTCGTACTCTAGCCAGCAGCAGCAAATTCCACCTGAGGTTTTGACGAGGATGATCAAAGCTCTCAGTTTTCCAGCAAGTGGAAAACGCAGTAATGCACTTGAACGTGCCACTGCAGCTTCTGGATCCACCTCAAGCACTACCGGATGGTGTTACAGCAGCGTAAGCTCTCGATAACTAGCAAGAGAGGTCTCACCTGGGTTTGTTGTTTGTTAGTCCTCCGAAATGCTTACCCAAAGAGCTGTGTGACCACCCAGTCGGTCAGATGGCCTCGATTCACGATGTTCCCGCAACTAGGATTGGCGGCGCGAGGTTAACGAACAAGCTGGCAGAGGGTAATGTGCATGCACGGCGGATGGATACTGGACGGGGAATGTGGACAAGTGGTGTACTGACTTTGTTATTTTTGCTCTTAGCGGGGCTTAAGATAACCCCGGGCGGCTCCCCGGAAAACCCCCACTGACCATCGGTCGATGAGGGGTCTCCACGTTACTCGCAAAGGATCCCCCTGCCGGAGGCACACCTTTGCATACCTACATTAATACAACGGCGAGCCTTTCCGACGGTTTGATCGTCGCTGTACACAATGCACCCTCAACGCGGCACTGGTTCGGACAGTCACCTCGCATCTCTGATCACCTTCGCGCCCGTGGCGCCTGTCTGGTGCCCGTAGCGCTGCTGCAACAATGGTACTATGTAGCACAAAAGACCGAGCTTCAAGTGTTGACTCAGTGCGTTTCATGAGGTTGAGTCGACGGTTAAAACAGTTTGAGCAAGCGAATTACCACGTTTGTTTAGTACTCGTGTGTCTAGGATCTTGCTTGAAGTACCCGGTAATAAAACGAAAACTTTGGGAGTGCATTCACTTCGTAGATTGTTTTCCTTCATATAGAACACTAGAAAGGCCCCCAAATATTTTTGTACGTTAGGTAAAATGCTGCTGCTATGTTTGAATTCAATGGAGATGGTACGTTTCAATGTTCGTATGGTTCCACAATGTATTTGTTTGCGTCAAAAGTGAAGTAATACCTTGGTCCTGTTGCGGAGTTAATCTTAGATAGTACGCTATTTCAAATATGTTGGAAAAGCACTGCAGTATGGTTCTGGAACCTCTCCAAGAAAAAAACGGCAAGGGGAATTTTGGTCATTTCTGTGTTCCCCCTTGCTGTCGATTCGGGTAGAATATACATACACCTCTGTATATGGACTCAAGCAAGCACGCCCCCGTCGCACGTTGTATGCGCTACCTATACTACGTTGGTTACTGTCCGTGTATCAGGCACCACTGGCCACCGTACTACGAGTACTTTATCCGAAGATTTGTCCGTGGCAGCACTCCGTACAATGTCATCGACGTTCATGAACTCTCATGGGCTTTCACAGCACTGCCGTGGCACTGCCATGAGAGTATGAACTCTGATGGGACTGCTCATGGCAGGTCATACTCGCGCGATGTGCATTTTCTTGATTTGCCAAGAAAGTTGCCAGCGCCGTGACAGTCCCAAGAGCTGCCATGGAAGTCACCATGCACCTCATGGGTGCCACGACCGAGGCCGCTTTTTGCCCTGCAAGACAGGAGCGACTCTTCGTTGCAGCGTGCTTCCAGGCTGTCACTACTTAATCAGTCTGCCTGCTTGTCTGTCTGCTGCGTACCGATATGTGCCGGCGGCTATATCACTGGCTGCGGAGTCAAGTGCCATGATATTCCGTGTGTTTTCGTGACGTTTTATGAATCACCATTTGTTGTCATGAGGAACAATGACATATTCACGAAGCGCCATGAGTTGTCATGAGAAACCATAAATTACTCGTGTAAGTGCCATGAGGCTTCACGAGGTGCTACAGAAAGAGGTCGTGCGACACACCACGAGTTGCCATAAAACATGTGATGAGGTGCCAACAGAAAAACTGGATATGATAAACAACTCAAGTGTGACCCGGTGAGCAATCTGTGGTCGCCAGGGGGCATCCAGAACAAATCCCCAATTTTCCCAAAATTTGATTTTCATCTTGATGGTAAAACGGATACTGCTGCGTGCTGTGATATGATCGCGCACAGCATTTCGGTTCTTCGGTGTCATCAGTCGGTCGTGGAGGGTTCGTGAGGTGGTAAAAGGCTTCCCCGCGGCTGCGGGTCGTTGGTCAGCCTCGGGTCCGAGGTGCTGGGTCTGTCTCTCCGCTATAGTGGGCTGACAGGTAAGAAACGTTTCTCTGGTGTCAACTCTCCGGTTTCGGGTGATCATCTCACAAAGAGATCGAAAACCCGACAGACCTAATATATATTTAAAGCTTGAATGGAATCCAATGTTCGTATATATATGGAAACTATTCCTGCTCAGGCCTGCTGCCCATCAGCCGTGGGTCCACCAAAACCAAACCTGGGCGCTACTGGTTGGCACGTGCTACACGGCTGAGTAGGAATATAAAACGGCGCCCTCCCACTTCAGCGTTTTATTCCACTTTTGGCGGCACTCCGCCCACAACTGCACCTCTCACGTCAGGGTTGCCAACGTCACCGCCTTTTCTATTCCTTCGATCGTCACACCACATATCACCCACTCGTCTCCCTCACACCAACACCCCATAACCAGGTAGATTGCCCCCTCTACCTCTACTCCTTTTCATTGGCAACCAGGTAGGTGTACAGACGGAGAATGTTGGAAAACGCAAAGGCAAAGAGCATTCCACCGAAAATGCGCAAACGCTACTCCACCGATAATGTGCAGTTTCTCGGATCAGGAACCCCGTTGGTCAAAAAGGTGTCGACGCGTGCTACAATAGAGGCACTCTTAGCACTCTGTGGCCCAATTACGTCCTGAACAACGGTCTCCTTAACCCAATTTGTCGAAAGGTTACTTGTGCTTTGCATCACTGTTTTTTTAAGAACCGAGGCCATGGGTTTGTTCCTCGGGCGGCACTTTCGGTGTACTCAAATCAGTTTTGGGTTAGATGTACAAAAGTCCTCGAGTAACGAGCCTCAGAAAAAAAAACAGCGCACCTCTGCTGTAGCATAATGTGTCTTGTGGCGAAAAAATGTTAACTCTATCACTGCCACGGACTCACTGCAGCACACGTCAACCTCCAAAACGGCACGAGCTTAGCACAACGTACGCACTCCATCGTATTCATGAAAGTACGTCGGCAAAGAAGTTTTTTTGCAAGTGAATGCACCACTACCGCTTGCTGCACGCTGTGATGGCTTGGCTCCACACCCGTCCAACGTTGCAACCGGTATTGCTTACCAGCAAGACTCTTGTCGTAAATTTAGTTGTTTATACTCCCGCGGACGGGCAAGCATGAGTCTGAAAGCCTGCCACACTTCCACGTACGATTTGTGTCGTGTTGACTCAACTCGATTACCGAAAAAACGATGCTGCCACCGTGCCGATGACAGCGCAAGTCATACCAAGCTCTATATGGTGTGTGTAGCATGCCTCCGGAAAGGATCCCTTTATCACAGACTAACTAAAACTCGTTTGGGTTGGCCCGTGTTGCTTGCCCGGTTCCTTGCACGGTGGCTAATTATTGTTTATTTGGTTTTCAAGAGCTTTATTGTCTTTTACCTGGTTAACGAGGCGCATAAAAACGCCTGTGTTGCCCTTTTTCGACCTGCGACACGCCCGTGATTTCAAAGGAAAGTCGTCCCGAAGTGGAACCTTGTAACATAATATTAGTTCGAATCGCGTAAACGAATCAAGGATTGGCGCGGTCGGCATGGCCTCTCACTCGCCCAAGGTCGTAACCGGTGTCACTTACGACTCTTGTCATTACCTCGAAGCTCTATGTAGCACGTGCCGCATGCTCAGGGAGGAGCTGTAAACTTAAAAAACACTAATTCTATGAAAGTTAAATGCCCGGGGCTGGCGTGACCGCGAACCGACAAAAGTTTAATAATCTTGTCGTTGCAGTAGTAACTGCTGTCAATGCCGTACTTCCGATGGTCTGCGGAGGCGGTGTGCGAAATGAAACCAAGCCTGTCCATCCTCGGGTTAACCTAGTTTTTTTGGCCAACTTAATTCAAAGTGATTTGTTCCAAAACACGGGGATGTAGTTCTAAACAACAATCTGGACGAATAAAAAACGCGAAGCTCTCTTTTGGAGTAAATCAGGCTGCGGGTCCCGTAGGCACAGCAGCTACAACGCTACACCGCACAGAGCACACTGGGAACACCCCCGCAGTCGCAATGGTACGCCTGAGAATCAAACCAGCTCACGTCCTATCACACAAAACCTGAATAGTGCTGCAACCGCCTGCAAACTCTATCATAAAAAAACTGCTGAGTGTTGCAACTGTCAGCAGGTAGTCCCTCGGTAGACCCGAGCCGGCGCAAAATCCAAAACAATCGCATCAAAGCTCTGAAAAAAGGGTGTCCCATTGTCCCTGGGTTGGGTCCGTTCCGAGAACGTTCACCACCGTGAAGCTCTTGCCAGCCGCTCCAGGCTGCCCAACAGCCTGCGACAGGTCAAAATAAACCCGAGGGTGTAATTTAGGCAATCAGATGGAAATCACTGCCACCGGTCATAATAAGCGCGAGAGCGTGAGTCGGCAAACTTCGATAATAAAATCGACGAGCAGTGGGAGTGGTGATGCCCCTGCGCGATTAAAATGAAAGCCCATGCTGGGGGCGGGGAAGTGACGACACCGGTGACCATGGCTTATCTAGAAGATGGGCAATAAAAGCGGGGCAAAAAAAAAAAGAAAAAAGACAACGAGGAAAAAACAAAAGACGAAAGGCAAAGAGACGAAGAAATAAAAAAAAGAAACAATTCGACGAAGGGACCCTATCAGCAAGTGTTGACTCATTGCGCATCGAGCGCTAGGGTGGCGTACGTGGCAAAGATAGGGTTATCGTGGTACCGGGGAATTCGTGACACTTCGGTGGTTCTAGCCTTAAGGAATGACGATACAAAATTATGATTTAGTATTCTTCTGCGGCTTCATCGATCATTAAAAGCAAGTTTGGGTTAGATGAGGCCTCCTGCCCCGAAGCAGGAGGGTCTCGCCCGGGATGCACCTCCGCGCTGAGCGCTCAGCGCGGCAGTAACCCTGGAAAAAAAATCACGGCACAGAATCTACTCAGCACGCAGGATGTCTAGGGTGGTCTGAAATTGTTTCTGCTTCCTCTTGTTCAGAGGTTCAAGGCAATGATTGTGGCTCCGGCACTGTGTCTCGTCTCAGACAGGCTCAAAGAGGCCGGAAACAACAGCTTTGTTCCAATACCGGATCCATTTGAAGATATCGCTAATTGTTTCCGCACGGGGCTGAGTGTGGCTAGGCGCTCGCAGCCTTCTCCGGCCCGCGAAAGTTGTAAAGCAAGAAACTGCTGCATGCATGAGCTGGGTGGGTAGGATTGTCAGCATTTCTTATACAACATATGTTCCCTGGCTTTCGGTTCGTAGGGAAAAGGCACAATGATCGGGGCTGCCTCGATTATCCAAGTTATTCACGGGTTCCAACTCATGGAGCCACCTCCGTACCATCGATGCCCGCATTTTCTGGAAACCCGATTTTACTGAAGTATTCTTCTGCGGCGTCACCGATTCATTTAAAAGTAACTATTGGGTTAGATGAGGCCTCCTTCCCCAGCTGGTGGGCCTACCCATGCTTCTATTGTTTCTTATACTCTTTATCGGCTACCGGACTGGGGTCGTAGTCTCACCCAACTTTATGTATTAATTTACTTATGTTTTACCATACTGTGGCGTGCACCAGGCCAAGGACCGCCCGGTGTGGTAAATCAATGCGGATTATCCTATTTTTGCGCTCGCTTAGAAGCACCGTCACCCGTTTGATAAGTGCTCCCCGCAGAAATGACGGCACAAAATAATTCCTAGGGCGAGGGGTTGCGTCAAGCCCCTGAGAGGGCAGAGCTGCCCCGAATAAAGCGTAGATTCCGTCGTAGATTCGGGCATCGAGCCGTTGCACGAGCGGATCCACGGTGCCCGCCGTTGGGAACGAGGGGGAGGCGCGCCCCGTTGAAGAAACGGGGCTAGAAGACGGCCGATGGCGGGATAGATTCGAAATCGAAAAAAAGTGCGTGCTGCGCCTAAAGACTATCACGAACATACAAACAGATGCCGCTACAGCTTGTTGGGAACCCGCGCAAAGTGGACGACATCGTCAACTTGGGCGCGTTGGTGGTTTGACATGATCGGTCGAAAATATCTCGTCCCCGTTTTAATATTTTTGGTTAGCGGACGCTTCAGGCAACTCGAAATGGAAGCCACAGTGTTTGGCGTGGTCAAAACAAGAACGTCGCATTCGCCCACCTCGGATGCTAGAAACTATGCTAGCGAAACAAACCCAGGCCTATGCTGTGCCTTGCAAACAGAGGGAGGATCATAGGTCCCAAACCCACCTGTGTACCAGGCCTATGCTGTGTAAACAGAGGGGGGACCATAGGGTCCAACCCACCTGAGTAAATACCGCTGCTACCGAACTAGGGTTAACGTCTCCGGCTTCGTTGTCGCCAGGCCGCAATGACACCATGCGTTTGGGCGCTTTCCCGCTCGGCCCCTCGGTGTCCACTGCCGTCGACCTCGCTCCTTTCGCGGAGTAAGTCGTGAACGGCTCCCCCTTAATCTGGCCCGGCCTGACGATGGAGAAGCTGAACCCTCCCTCTTCAGCGGCTCTGTCGTTGTTAGGGGAAAAGGGTGGCGGGTAAGTGGCGGATAGGAAGATGGGACAGAAGCCCACACCTGTTCAGTATTGGTTCGGGTCGGTGGACGAAGCCACGCAAGTTTTTTTCTCGCAGAATACTTCAGAAGGTTGACGGTTTAACACCGAGGGGTTCTTCAGAGGTACAGAAGGCACTCGCTAGTAAGAGGGAGGGGGGCAGGACCCACAGGAACAAAGGCGCTGGGGACGGTGCTCACCTCCTCACGGCCTCTTCCCCTTTTGCCTTGGCGTCCAGCACTCCAAACGCGTTCAGGATTACGAACGGGAATTTGTCCGCACGTTCCACCCCGACCGATGACAGCAGCACAAAGCGCTTCAGCTTGCCGCCGCTGTAAAAAAAACAGTAAGCAAAATAAATGGGTCGTAAGAAAAACGTTCCGTTACTGCAGTTGACTTAACATCGGCTGTTGACAATGCACTTAGTTCCTAAGCTTTCATAAAACAAAGTACATACACGCATCTTCCAAAAAACGAAATGTGAGTTTTGACGACAGTAGCGCAAAGAGCTTCAACTTGCCGCCTTTGAAAACAAAACAAAACGCAATAAGGGACGACGTACACGGTTAAAACAGAAACAAAAAACATGTAGCACAGCGACCTATCTGAAAAAATAACACGAAACAAGATCTTGCAAATATCAGGGTTGTAAGCACGTCAGGTAGAGCCTCACGAGATGGGTCAGGTCGGGTCGGGTCGGGTCACCTGACCCGACTCGACCCGACCCACGAAATTTCGAGACATCTTGACCCGACCCGATCCGACCCGACATTTGAAAGCGTGTCGGCCCGCACCAACCCAACCCGACAGACTCCGATTGGCCCGTGAGTTACGGGCTTTACGCGGGTCGGGTCGACTGGCCCCGTGATGAACCCCCGGGTCTCAGTGGAAACCTCACGGGTCCTAACATGTGATCAATAGTGTTACGGTATACTCCTTTCATCGCTTGGTTGGTCCGTGGTCTCTCGCCCTTTTCCAAGAATGTCGTGCTCTGTTTTTGTTTTGGGTATTTTTCGTTTTATTTTCAGAGTTGTGCAGCATTTTGTGGCGTGAGGGCGAAAATGATAAAAAGCACAACCCACACATCCGCATTTCGCCGTGCCTGTAGCGTTAGACCCCCAGATCGACCCGACAGCTCTGACCCGATGGCCTCTTCTGCTTCCCCACCCGACGAGTGCGCTAGTTGTGCAGTCTCCAGCCCGGGCAAGCAGCCTAGCTGAGACGCCTCCGGCAGCGAGCCCAACTGGGGCGGTGGGTCTGTCAGCAGGGGCCGCGATCCGCGACGATCTGGGGCCCGCTTCTGGTGCTGCTGCCGCTGTTGTTGCTGCTTCGACGACTGCTCTTGCCTCCGGGCGTTTGGTTGCCATCGTGTTCATTGCGGTTAGAATGGCATGGTCCAACCGCCTTGCTGTATTTGCAATGTGCATCTCCATCTCAAAGTTTGTGACCACAGAGCTCGTCTTTCTACCAGGCATCGGCACGGGCATTGGTTGTTCTGGACGTAGACGGGTGGAACTATCATTTTAACGTGAAGAACACACACTGCCATGAATCGACATTATTATTGTACCCTGCAAGAGTGGGTGGCCTGTCTTTTTCAGTGAAAAAGGGTTATTGCGAACAGTGACACAATAAAACAAGAATAATACATACCAGGTACGGATTCATTCGACACGGGATTCGTGTATCACTTTATGCTTGGTATGAGAAGCTGCTGCCTGGCATGATTGTTCTACACGCTATTAGGATATATGATAGGAGTATCGGCACCATAAAGCTTTCGGGCAGGAAGCGGCAAGTTCTGTATCATTTTCGGACCCGCGAAGCGGATCCGCGGGTCCAACCCGCCGCGGCGACGGCACCACAACGTCCCTCCGGCAAATAGATGTAAGTTTAAAAATTACGGATCCGCAGGCCTGATCCGCAGGTTAGACCCGCGTGTCATCCAAAAGCAACCTGCGGGTCATGGTGGTTTGACCCGCGAGTGACCCGTATCTCGAGGGTCATGACCCGACCCTACCTGCGAGTTTTCCAAACCTCTTGCTTACACCCGATCGACCCAACCCGCGAGATTTTGAAACTTCTTGACCCAAACGGACCCGACCCGACCCGACCCGTGAGATAGTAAAAAAAATTACCCGACCCAACCCGACCCCCGACATTTCGAAACCCCCTTTTGACTAGACCCGTGAGCCCTGATGAGTTTTGATGACAGCAGCACAAATCGCTTCAGGTTGCCGCCGCTGCCAAAAGAAACGAAAAAAAATGCATTGGTGGTAAAACCTTGCGGTACTTGATTTCACGTCGGCCGCTGCAGTTGTGCTTCTTAACTAAATAAAAGAGTCACTCAGCTTGAAGCTGTCAAGTCCCAGTGTGGTGGAGCCGAATCACAGCGCGGTTTTGTATTTTTGACATCGCGTGATGAGATGCAAATCGGTTCGTTGTTTATTTTTGGACAATGCTACCGTGCTGTCCTGTGCGGCTGTATTTCTCAAGAAGCGTGCGTCGCGGTTCGGTGCGGCTTGAAATCGTACGGTACAGTGCGGTTTGGTTAAAAGCGACCAAAAACGCACCACGGAGTACTGTACCTGGAACATAGTAAAGCACCTGATTTCATGCCCCCCCCAGCTTTCACCGTTGCTTATTGTGGTGAGAGTCGAGCGGTGAGGTTCGGCGGGGACTTTGTTTAGAATCATTCTGTGTTGATCGGTGCAGATTTGTTGCGTAAGAATCCTACGGCGCGGTTCGGTGCCGCTTCGTAAGAGGAAAAAGAGTAGGACGCTGTGCGCTTCGCGGTAAAACCGCACCGAACCGCACCGCACCGATTTAAAACCCGTACCGTGAAAAGCCGAGGAAAAAAAGGTATTTCGACGATAAGAGCACAAAGCCCTCCACCTTGGCGCTGCTGAGAAAAGAAAAAGACAAAAATATTACACCCACCAGCCAGGTATGAGTTTCGACGAACTTCTCGATCTCGCAGCTGACGTTTATTTTTATTGTTAACGAAGGCAAAACAGGTTACGATGTACCGACCGCCTCGGCCCTCGCAACGCGGTACCTGTTACATTCTTCCGGACGAGTCGCGGTACCGGCAACGACCATCTACCCGCGGTCGGCATCGTTCGCATAGTCCGTCACATTTGATGGTTCGGGGGGGCAGCCGACGCCCGAAGCATACTCCCGGCAGCTACCATTAATCTCAGGTCGACATCGTTCGAATAATCTCTCTCTCTGGGTGGTTGGGAGGGGGAGTCGACGCCCGACGTATGCTCCCGACATCTATCATCATCTTTCGGTCGGCATCGTTCGCATAACCTTTCACTCTGGGTGATTCGAGGGGGCGGCCGCCGCGCTTAGCATATCCCCTACGACTACCAGCTGTTGTTCCTATGGTTGTTCTCACATAAACTCAGCGTCACAATCTATTCCGTGGTCACAGAACAAGCTCCAAACGCCCTGGAAAGGACGAATACTGCTGTAACATTACGTCGGTTTTTAATATATGATCTGGCACGTAGTTTCGGGTAAGTGGAATACTGTCCACCTTATGCCCCCCGCAGAATAGCTCGTCAACGGTGATCTCTCCGTGTTTCGGTTGGGATCTGTACCATACGGTTCTTGAAAAATCTCAAAACGGATTTATCTAGATCGTGATCTGTCCGGTTTGCGCACTGCAAACATCTGTGTTGATTATTGTAACCCCGCGTTTGTTCGTGTGTAGTCAATGCGGCACCCCCAAGAGCGCCTCAGGAAACGAAGCAAAGCAAAACTACCTGCGGTTGATATCATGTCTCACTTTGGATGGTTGGAAGGGGATGCCGCCGCCCTTAGCATATTCCCCACGGCAACGTTGTCGACGGCGTTAGGCGTGTTACCTCTGCCCCATCGGGCGGACGGAAACGCAGTCGTCCCCGTGCAGGCCACCACACACGCCGCATTCTTGTGCCGTAATGTTTTGGTGTAGGCGATCACGCGACGGGGGAGGAAGGGAGAGAGATGCAGCGATTAAGGCTTGGTTTTGAACAGAGCGATCACGCGACAGGAAGGGGGGGAGAGGCAGGGATTAAGGCTCGTTTTGCCCGAACGGTCACGCGAGGGGGGGGAGAAAGAAGATTCCAAGAGCAGGGATGGGGTTGTGTGCACCCATTTCTACCGATCACAACTGACTATCGGAACTATCTCCACCACACATACATCGCGTGCGATCAAGCAAAGGGGGGGAGGGGGGGTAGACCGCGATAATTGTTGCTATGTTGCCAGCAAAAGCGAGTTTCTAATGATCATATTACAGCACGGCGCCAAAAACAAAAGGGCCCCGTTTGACACTGCTGAAGACAGAATATATACCCGCCGGCGTTGACCAAGAACAACGCACATAACTTGACGACACTTACAAATATCTTGCCGCGCGAGTTCTTAGCGACCGTAATACTATCTTACAGCAATACCTTCATCGCCGAGTTCAAGCTTTCCTCGTCCACGATGTTCCCCTGCACCAGCTCAAGATCGAGGCCCTCCCCGTCCGCGAGTGCCTCCTTCGCCTTTTCGAGGTTGCGCACCAGCCCCCTTACCTTGTACTTGCCAGTGGCCGCAAGGCTTCATTTCAAACGAGACAAAAACAAAAGAACGGAGGACAAACGGAAAACAAAAGCACATGCAGCCAGATTTCGAACGTTCACAACAACGAGGCCAAACACCGGAAACGGAGAAAACCTTGAAGAAAACCAAAAACGTTCATCATAGAAGGACATCGGCGAGTGCGTATTTCCCTATTCGAGGTTGCGCACCAGGCCTGTCACCTTCTACTTGCCGGTAGCCGCAAGGCTTTAACGGCAGCATGAGGTGAAAAAACAAACGCAGGCAAAATGAATACGTGTTTAGCATGAAGGGACATATTCGCTGATGGGAGACAGGCGTATTTATTCGCAACACGAATCAACATCTAAAACATCTGAGGAAGAAAGGGAAACATCACGTAAAACCTAGAGGGCCATCGTTGCAGATGTGAGGCACATGGAGGCCTCCTCCTACGGCACAAAAAGAAAAAGCGGAGGAAAACATTACGAAAATAAACGGTTCATCGCTCGTTTTGCTGCGTACGCAGGTCTGGCTACCTGTCTGTGTGTCTATGTGTCGGTGTGTCTACCTGTCTGCCCATCTGGCTATCTGTCTGTCTGCGTGTCTGTCTGTTCGTCTGTCTGTCTGCCTGTCTGTCTGTCTGTCTGTCTGTCTGTCTGTCTGTCCGTCTGTCTGTCTGTCTGTCTGTCTGTCTGTTTGCCTGCCTGTCTGTCTGTCGGACTGCCAGTATTTGTGTCTGTCGGTGTACCGATCTTTGCCGTGTGTTTACAGAATTGATTGCGAGAGCTGTGCGCCTCCGATTTCGCCAATTCTGGCGCCTGCAGAAGCGAACGCGCTTGTGCGAACTCGTGGAGCTTGCTTACTCGCAGGCCGGCTCGAGTTGGCCGTGGTCCCCGTGTTGCTGTGTTTTCGGCGGCCTTCCTCCTGTGCGTTTTGAATGAGGCGGGATCTCGATTGTTCATTTTTGCTCTTCTTTCACGTCGAACGCACACGGCCTGCCCGCGGCATTCTTGCCTCATTTACCACTCTACTGGTAATGAGGCCGTTTTGGCCTTTTGGTTAGAGATCCTTTTGATTGCGGGGCGCTTACAGGCAACTGTCTTTTTATTGTTAAAAGTGCGTCTACCCATCTCGTTTGTTGTCTGTCGTGTCACTTTCATAATTGTTTGCGAGACCTGCGCCCAACCGACTTTCGTACAACCGGCATCTACACAAGCGGGAGAGCTCGAGGAAACTCGTGAAACTTGTTCCGTCGCAAGCTGTGATCGGCTCAACGCGATGGCCGCGGCACCGCGTTTTTGATGCTTTTGTCGCTGCGCGTTTTAAGCTATGTAGATGTGTTCAACTGTTTTCGTTTCGTTAACAGTACAGGTGCCACTAGAAACCCGCGCAGGAGGATAGAAATAACTGTCGTGAGCGAATGTGCCATGGTGGGTGATGATCGCAAGCATCATTGTACAACAGTAATTAGCCGCGGTATTTGCTATCGTGTTACCTAGGGCGACAGACTCCACCAACAACCAGCAGTATCGCTGCGCCACAACAACAAACAACGAGTTTTAGAAACTGAGTAACGACAGCAGCGGCACAGTCACAACACCACGTCCAGCAGCAGCAGCAGCAGCAGCAGCAGCAGCAGTCGATGGTGGATGGTGGACGGAGCCATTTGTTCTCACGTCGCCTGGCAGCAGCAGCAGCAGCTGCCGTTGGTGAATGATGGACGGAAATAGTACCAGGTAGTTGCTGTCACGTCGTCGAGCCCGAGATCACAGGTCCTGGGAACAACTCTGCCCGACAACAAGCAGCGATGGGTAGGGAGAGAGTAGAAACAGCAGCAGCAGCAGCCCTTGGTGGATGGTGGATTGACGTAGTAGTTGCTGTAACGTCGCCTAGCCCGAGGTCACACAACAGGCTCTAACAACAACAAATGGCATTCCTGCCCAACAACAAACACCCATTATTAGGGAGGGAGCAGCAGCAGCACGAACAGCAGCAGCAGCTGTCGTCGGTGAGTTGTTGATGGATGGTGGACGCAAGTAGTTGTTGTTGCTGACACGTCGCCCAACAGCAGCAGCAGCCGTTGGTGGACGGTGGACTAAAGTAGTAGTCCGTGTCACGTCGTCTCGCCCGTAGTCATACGACAGGTTCCAATATCAAACAGCATCGTTGCCCAATAACAAGGAGCAACAAGGACTAGCAACAGGATCAGCCGATGCTGCAGCAACAGCAGCCGTTGGTGAGTTTTGGGCTGAAGCAGTAGTTTTCGTCACGTTGTCTACACCGAGGTCACACGACAGACTCCAACAACAAAGTACATCGCTGCCCTACATTAAACATCGATGGTTTGGGAGAGAGCAGCAACAGCCGCAGCAGCAGTCGTTGGTGGATGGTGAACGAGAGTAATTGCCATTGTTGTCACGTCGTCTGTCAGCACCCTTTGAATGATGCACAGACGTTGTTGCTGTCACCTCGTCTAGCGCGAAGTCAAACGACAGGCTCAAACAACAACAAACAGCCTCGTTGCTCAACAACAAAAACACTGATTATAGAGAGAGTAGCAGCAGCTGTCATTGATGAATGGTGGACGGAAGTAGTAATTGTTGCTGTCCCATCGCCTACATACATACTGAGTAGCAATGAGAAACACAACAGGTCTAAAAATCAACAGGCAACATCGTTGGTCAGCAGCAGAAGCAGCAGCAACAGCGGCAGCGGTGGTTCAGCAACGAAACGCTGCACAGCAGCAGCCCCAAACACCCGGGAACACGAAAACACGTTCAGTTTCGGTAAACGCTTTCAATCTTTGTTGGCAGCTGTGACGGCTGATGCGGGAGGCGCGGGCTTCAAGGAACAGCGCGGTGTAACTTATTAGGATCACGGGCGTCTGCGTGTTTTTGGTTTTGTCGGCGCAAAAAATAGGGACCACTTTCAAGGTGGCCCAAGACTGATTGTTGTTGTTTTTCGACCGACATTCGTCGACACAGCAGTGTACGATTCTCCAGTTTCTCAACCAACGCACACCACTTGACGACAGTTACAAATACGATGCTGCGCGAGTTCCTAGCGACAGATGTGATACCAAGTACCAGATATGCTACTGGGAGTATGAGGCCGCCTTGCCTCGACACCAACCAACTTAATAGTAGCAGGCATACATACGAGTGCGGGTAGTACGTTTTCGAGGGTGTGTTCAGAAGGACGCACACAATGGGGTTACCTGAGTACACACTCGAATATAACCCAAAACAACCAGGTGGGCTACCCGGGTGCCCCGATGTGTATATCCCACACAAGACGCGCCCTTATCCTTGCAGCAGAGAACCAGTCTGATCCAAATACATAAACTTCCTCGAACTAAACACAAGGAACGTCCGAACTAGCCTTGCATTTACGACCAGGCTGGTAACATATGCATTGTCGGTTGTATCGTTCGACGCGCAAGATAACACATGCCCTTGGATGATTTTCCAAACTGATTTCCTCGAAAACTGGAAGATTTCAAACGCCGATTATGCATCTATGGACAGACGGACAGATCTCGGTGAGATCTTTCCAAAACCGCCGTTTTCGTCGTTTTTAGGCCAACTATTGTGTTTGGAGAACACAAATAAATCATGTCGGGATATTGCCCTAGGGGGTGCGTTATCTTGAGCGTTTTATGCGACATTCTACAAAAAAACGTACCTCTGGGTAACCAAGCGACCGACGCCGCCCGACGCTCCGACAACAACGACGATGTCTCCGTCGACCACGTCCGTCTCCGCCGACATCATCAAAGCCATCGCCTTGCCGGCTCTCGTCCTCACTCCACTGCGCTGCAGCTGCTGCTGCTGCCGTGCTAACGCGTGCCGACGATTTACAAAACCGCGTCCTGACATGAAGCCGACTACCCTCGTTTCCCGGCGGGCCTGTCCAAGTCAAGGATTCGCATGTTTCGGCACGTCGCGGCTGTCGCGGTTTTTTTACACGTGTGGTGAAGTATACTATACTCGCAGCGCAACGCTGCTAAAAGCGAATTCTGCATCGCGGCACGACTTTTCGAAACGCTGTCATCGGTTTTGTGCTCGCCGTAGGCATTGTAATATACACGTGGCACACTCGCAGCGCAATGCTCTGGTGCAATCAACTTTTTCGCGAAAATGCTGCCATCGGCTTTGCGACATCACATCGACGGGAGAGCTTTTTCGTATTTGGTGAATTTGCGGTTCGGGCGGCGCGGATGTGGTTCGTTTGGAGTTTACAGTGGGTACCCCGATTTAAGAGCACCCCGCGACAAGCCGATACAGGCGCTCTGACTGCTCTTATCGGTGGTAGGAAAAAAAATATACCGTTGCCTTTAGTACAGGCGGGACATGTCAACTTGACGGCGCTTAAGTCCCAAATGCTCTCATCCTGGGCGCTCTTAAATCGGGCAACTAACTCACTGTAACATTTTTTTCGCCACGGCACATGCTATTGCCCTGCCTTAGGACCCAGCATGTGGGATATGGATATGGAATGAAAGGGTTTCACATGCCTTTAAAGGCGTGTGCGTTTAGGAAAAAGAGGATGATGAAATTGCACCAACTCGCGGGTAACGCTCAGTTCTTCCGTGACCCGTGACATACGGAACATTACAAGGAGCTTCCTCAAGGAAAAGCAAGTGATGGACATCGTGGAGCCTGCTTAGTAGAGACCGGCAAGGAGTTACCTGTGTAATTACCTGTGTCTGTATCAGGCCTTCCCATTATAAGAGCTACGAACAGGTATTATTTCGACGTAGACCAACATCGTACTATTGATAACTAGACCCTCATTTAGTCAGTTAGGTAATTATAGCACAGCAGAACTTGCTGGATTTCGTGTACCACGTACCAGGTAAGTACATTTTACGTCGAAGTGGTGGGACCGGTGTTTAGTTTTTTCAAAGGCTTTTTACCGCGGCGCGTTTTGAAATATTTTCGAAATTACACGTTGCGGTGCGGGGCGTTTTATTACTATTTTTGGGGGTATCGTACGGTGCTGTACGATTCGGCGCGGTTTTATTGTTCCAAGAATCGTACGGTACGGGTATGCGCGGTTTGAGATCGCACGGTACGGTACTGTTGGGGCAAAACCGGTCAAAACCGCACTGCACCGTACCTGCGCCGTAGCAAACCACTTGGTTTAAAAGCTCTACCGGCGTTTCACGTTTTTTTTGTTTGAGAGCCAAACGGTGCGGTTGGGTGCGAATTTTGTATGTAGAAGGTTACGGTGCGCTTAGGCGCGATTAGCTTTTGATATTTCGACGGTGCAGTTCAGTGCGGTTTTGAAAATGGAAAATATACACGTGCGGTGCGGTTCCCCGTAAACTGCACCGAACCGCGCCGCGCAATAGGAAAAAATCGCACCGCAAAAAACTTTGGTTTGTTTTCGGTGCACAGGAACGCGACCAAAATTCCTTGCTCGTAGATCGATTCAGTACTGGTCTTAAGAGTCATACCAGCAACGTACACTACTGACCTTGTCGTTGAGCCCTGCAAGAAAATAAGCTTGGGATTGCCTGGAAATATGAAGTTCGGGATCGTCGATACTAAATTCAGTTTGCAATACATGACTTTACCAAAAATATTTTCAGGACGTCAGCCGTGACTTCGACGAATTTCGGGTCAATACTCATCTTTGCAAGCTGTGTTGTTGGTACTTGCAATATACTATATGGGTGGGTTTTTTATTGGGAGGAGTCCTATTTTTTGTCCACTATGACGGTTAGTGTTGGTAATTTTACTTTTAGTGGGGAATTTTGAGCTAGATCTAACATCATATCTACCTTACAAATTTATTACTGTAGTTTCCACTATACTGCTCTATCATATGTATGGTAGGTGGTTTATTTTGTTTTTTCTCCCCCCCCGGCTTTAATATGGGGAGGAGTACGAATACAGAGTATTATTAGTTATCTAATATGTGAATATTAATACAGCATTCGAGAATAAAAGTCGGCTACTGCCCGAAAAATCTCTGTGGGACACGAACCCACGGTTCCAAATTGATACGACGCTGTCACTCTTAACATTTTATAAAATATTTTCAGGACGTCAGCTGTGAGTTCGACGAATTTCGGGTCAGTGCTCATATTTCTTATATTTTCAAGCTGCTTGTTGGCACTTGTAATATACTATGTGGGTAAATTCTTTTTATTGAGAGGGGTCCTATTCTTGTATTAAAAAAATGTTCTTCTCCACGACGACAATGATTGGTGTCCGTATTTTTTTCTTCAGGTGGGGAATTTTGAAGTAGCTCTAAAATCGTATCTACCAGGTATTTTAAGAATTTATTTCTGTGGTTTCCACTACATTACTCTACCATATTATGGTGGATGGTTTGCGGATGGATGGCTTGATCAGGGTTGTTGGTACTTGTGGTCATGTGGGTAAGTAAGTTGTCTCTACCTGGGGGTGGTATTTTTATTATTACTATTATTTATTTATTTATATATTTCTCATATATTAATACTACAGAAAGAAAGAAATCCAGCCCGTCGTCCCCCGCCCCCGGGCCCCGGGCCCGACCAGTACGCCCGTTTCCTAGAGGATCGGTACTATCAGTGTTAGTAGTAGAGTTGTTCCCCGACACGCGGGGAAAAATAGTATCTGGTGCAGTAGTTGAGCAGTAATCTTGTGGATAATAAGTACTCGTATACTTGTCAATATTCCAGACATCTTGGCGGGTTCCGCGAGAGCGACGGCACTTTCTAAGAACGCGGCTGGTGTGTTCGTCACGGCACGCAGTGCTGGCAGCAATGGAGCGATATGTATTTTGATCTCGCCCTCCACGCAGGCACCAGGCACACGCCAGGAATGCTGACACAGGCCACCGACGAAGAACAGCTTGAAGCAAACTGCAAGATCATGACCCATCACCTGTAGTTGCGTAGACTACTCTCGTACGGCCACACTGCCCCGATATGCACTTGCGGGATCCGCTTGGGGAGTGTGGCACGCGTATATACATCGTTCATTGTTCTCCACCCCGAGGAAGTTCGGCTTGGACAACGTGGGAGACACCAGCCAACACAGGCTACGAGACATGCATGAAACCTGAGGGTACAAACTGCTGCCCTAACTATCATTATGCTACCAGTATTGGATACCCGGTACCGCGAACGGTCCTTGCGTACAGCAGCATAGTTGTAGCTCCAGTCTGTGCATATAAATGTAAGTACTGTTTGGGTAATAATGCAAAACTCAAAAGGTCCTTATGTTTACGTCCATAAGTGCGTAGATAAGTTTTCTCTACCTGGGGAGTAGTCTTGCTAATTTGTTTTTTGCACTACGATCGTATAATGGCGGGTTTTGGTACGTACACATCGGGAGTATGGAGACAGCAGTAGTAGTGATCTAATAGATGTCATGTAAAATTCCCACCCAAAACAAAAAAAAAAAAAGAACGGGAGTCTGTGAGACTCGAACCCACGGTGCCACATTGATACGGCGGTGTTACCCTAAGTTTTTGTTCTTGGTCATCCCATCAATTGTCTTCGCACGTTTTCTCTTTCTTTCTCCCTCCTTAGGAGTTACGTCACTCAGATCCAGGGTCACTAAGCAGGCTGTTCTCCCCCTTCTCCACTACGGCACGTGCCTTCATCTTTATCCGAGGAGACTTCAGCCCTTGCTTGTCGTCGACTCGCAACGAATTGGCCTGCCCACACACACACAAGTACATCAATACTGACGACTCCATCGTGGTCGATTTTCCACAGATGCGATACGATTACCGAGCAGAAAGCTCCAACATGATGTGCGCCGCCAACACGGCGGCGAGAATGGCGTAACCTGCACCCTGCTGCCTGCGGCTTGTGCGGATATAAGTTGTCATGTACGCGCAAGTACGGCGTGATCCAGGGCACACGGCTTTGCTGACTACGTACTTGTACTCGTGCCGCGATTTCTAAACATGTCACGCACATATACGGTCGAAAGTATAGAGATCGTTTGGTATTAATATAAATATTATAACGGTCACTATATTTAAGATAGTAATCGTGCATTATAACGGCGATGAAGATGCCGGAGGCTATCGTGACCAAAGAGGGAGTACATGCTTCGCGTATTCTTGCCTCACGTCGAAGAAGGCCAGCCGCGGGTGCTGAGCTGCACCATGCTTCCGCACTCCTCCTCAAGACGCACGAGACGAGAAAAACGATCGCCCACCGCATCATACAAGAACGCACCGGTCACCCCTCGTGCTCTCGACGTACCAACTTTTCTCTAATTGAAAAATCTGTCGCCATGAAGGGTTTCCAAGTATAAGGAAACCTAGATAAAACGGGCAACGGGGTTCCTGGCATCCCGGGAAAACAAACAGCTAATAGAGAAAACCAAAAAAAAAGGGGCGCAAGAAAACACGACTGGACCAAACGAGGCACAGGCAGAGCGAAGGATAAAGCGTGGGACCGACGCAGCTACAGCCCAGGTATGTGTTGTCATGATCTTTGACATTTTAGTCGGATTCTGTCATAGAGAAGGTGTATTTTTGTCGCAAAGCTACAAGGTTTGTGGCAACGACGGGGCGACGTGTTTGTTTGGTCCGATGCGCGACAAGATTCTGTCGAGGTGATCGCCCCTTCCAGAACACGCTCGCTTAGAAAAGCTCCCGGTCTCTAAACGAGCTTGAGAAGTGGACGCAGGTATGCGGTATTTTATGGGGCGGCTCTGAGTCCCCGACTCACGCTGTGTGGCTCTGCTGGCTACGCCACCATATGGCGCCCTTCTGCGGCGAGCCACCCATCGCACGAACCAGCCAGCCAGCCACAAAGCACGATCTGAAAATTGCGCGGAAGTATTTTCGGAAAAAGGCCATCATCGCACAGAAACCCTATAACGAAACTTGCAAAGCTGAGTATGGACCATTCTATCGGTGCAATTCACAGTTGAAGTATTTGAAATATTTTCAAAAAGCGAGACAAACAATGAGATTGATTTAACATGGACCCCACCTGCCGACCTCGAGCGTGACTGATTAAAAGGACCCTATCGTGGCCACCCTTTTGAGGGGCATCCTTTGGGGGTGGCAGAGTGTGTTGTAGTGCGAGCTGTACTGTTGTTGGTGCCCGGTGCGTGCACGCAGAAGGCCTCGAGGAAATGATCGGAACATCGGGTGCTGCAGCTGTTCTAGGCATGGTCTGTGATCGCCCGTGATACACGCTGATCTCTGCACGCTACAACAAAGGGTCTGTGTTGGGGCTGGGGGCCATTCGTCTCTTCGTCGCATGCGCTTCGATTTTTCGACTCGTATATTGCGGTACGTCAGCTGTCAGCGAGACAACATACCGCTGCTCTCTCCATAACTACGAGTACGAGATACGTGTTCGGGCTGTGGTTAGGCAGGAGTATCTTACCGACGGCAAAACCCCCAAGTTTGAAGATCTGTAAGAGTGCATATCCTGACAGGGGGGTCGGGCTGGTGCGCTTACGGCGGGCGCTTGACGCTTGGCACTTTCGCGCAGGAAGTCGTCGAGAACCCACCGCTCAATCGGTCGAGCTCACAGCGATGATCATTTTGCGTAGAAAGTCAACGAGAACGGGGTTGTGCTTTCGCTAAAACCGCAACCCGCTTGGCTTGATTCGGCGCAAAGCCCCAGCGGAACAGCTCGTGTCGAGGTCCATTGCATCAGGGCTACCCGGACAGGGGAGCAGGGCCGGTGCGCTCCGGCGCTCGTCATTTTCTGAAGCGAGAGTCGAAATACCGATAAATCCAACACCCTGTGTACGTTCAGCTGTTTGTTCGCGTCTTCAAGCACTCGCTGAACCGCAATTCCGATGGCTTGTTATTGGCGCACAGCCCACGCGGAACAGCCCGTGTCATGGATGCATGAATTGCTTCAGCTGTGACATGCATGCACCGCTTTTTTCGTTTGCGTGTCTTTTTCCGTGGGGCATTCCTCCACTCCAGAATGACTCGAGCCTATCTTGCTACTCTGTCTTGTGACCACGGACTTGATTATGCGAGTTAATGCGAGAACAGCAGCAGCAAGCAGCGCCGAACGGGTCCGCTCCGGCGATTTTCATTTTCTTGAGAGCGTGGAATACCGAGAAACGTGACTCCCTCCTCTGCCTGCGCACAACAGTTGTGTGTCCGTGTATTTACAACAGTTGTGTGTCCGTGTATTCGAGCGTATGACGTGAGAGTCGTCGGGCTGGTGCTACGAAAGTTTAGTGCTGTACGGCGCTTGTCACTTTCTTGAGCGAGCGCGAAAATAATTTGGTGGAGAAATGCCTTGCCTTTCCCTTGGTCGCTAGGGGTGTGTTTCTTCTTCAAGATAAACTGTTATTTCCACCCTTCGATATGATATGAGTTGCCTAGATTGACTTGGTAGTTCCCAGGTACCTGGTATTACGTATTAGTTGGGCGGCGAAGTTAGAGAAACAAACCGACTTAGTCTTCAATTGACAAAGAAAAAAGGAACGCCATGAGGATACAAAGACACACAACTCGGCGAACTACCGCATGCAACTCCTGTAACTTCAACGCGTACAGCAGTAGCAAAGTAATGACTACTACTGTAGTTGGCGATAGATAGTCGGCCAGCTCACAGCACTAGTATTCACGCATTCGCTGAACCGCTGGCAGCGCCCAGGGCTTGTGTTGGCGCACAGCTCACGCGGAGCAGGCTGATTCATGCTCAGTTGCGCCAAAGGGAGTGTGCCCGTATCAAACGTGTGTTGGCTTGAAAATGCTCTTTCTACCCATCGATATTCAGCACACCCCAGTGTCCATACGGATTCTTAATCGTAGATATGAATACAAGTTGGGTGGCCACAAAGCATTGGGCAGATGTGTACAAACTACGAGGCATATTTGTTCTTCAGGCTTTGCATCGCATCTGCAGTCAGGTTAGACAATGCAATCCCATGCCAACGCACTAGACGAAAAGCACAGCAAGCCGAGCCAGACCACGCTTGAGAAAGAGAGGAAGATAATTGAGCATTATGAATTACGCAGACGGCGACCCTCGTTTTGGCGATACGGTCTGATTAGCCATTTTCCCATTCCACAGTACCCGAAACACCTACAAACCATCCAGTTACCGCAAGAGGAAGTTTAAGGCTGTTTTTGTAACTCCTTAAAACGCACCAACGGCTGTCCTCCCTAGCGGTTACTGTGCGCATTGTTTCTGCTCTTCTGGGTTTTTCCGTTTCGTTTGTCCTAACCAGGTGTGTCTTGTTATACTGTTTTCGCGTTTTATTTTCTTGAACTTCAGAGCCTTGACGGCATACCACGCCCCCCCCCCCCCATCCGCTGGTTGCCGTCCTCGTGTCCCTTTTGTTTTTTTGTGGTTCATCCCAACCAGCTAAAAGATGTCGCCGTTAAAAGTTAAAAGGCCTAATTCACTTATATTGATACGACTTTAACGGCCTGCCCTCTCCTCCCGAACTGCTGTGCGCCTGCCGCACGCTGTTCCGCTCTTTTCCGTGTGTCGGCACCAACAAAGAAAGAGGGCCAGACAGCCCTGAGCGACGTACCAGGCATCGGCAATGCCGTTACAAGACTCTAGGACGAGGTCTAGGACGGCCGTTAAGGAGAAACCACTCGACGGTTTCACCCCTACCTCGTACGCGGCAATAATGGAAGGCACGCTCCTCACCAACGGCGACCTCAAGGCATGGCGCGCACGGAGACAGACATATGATATCGTATTCATAAGCACGCGCTAACTGAACCTGTTGTGCTAAAAATTCCGTGCATATCATTTTTCGGCGCAAGCACGCCCAACGTTCTTCCCTGTTTATCTGCCATAATACGCGGTCAGGTGCGGTATCTGTAAGACTGTCTTCCTGCCTGTGTTATCGCCTTATCCCCTAACCCTTAGGCGGCAAACCTCCCGGTGTTAGTGGCGTCTACCTCCAATTCGTACGCGGCAATACTAGACGGCACGCTTCTCACCTTCGGCGACCTCAACGCGTACGCGCACGGGCAGACACATCATCCATGTTCATATTTCCATCAATCAAAGCATCACTTGTTTTAATCTCAAGAATGCCAGGCATCTCATTTTTCGGCGCACGAAGCCACAACGTTCTTCCTCACGTGTATGCCATAATACGAGAGCAAACGAAGCATCCGCAAGTCGACATTCCTCCCTGCGTTATGGCATTCACCCGCAACTCCCCTGCGGGAATACTGGAGAGCAAGAGTCCTGCCTACCGTCGGCGATGTCTAGGCATGGAGCGCACGGGCAGACATGCCGCAAATTGATGGTAACGTATACTCTGTTAGATAACATCTCGATTAGGCCCAATTAGGTGCACGCAGGGAACGTTGCATCATCTCTATGCGATTACGTTAACGCAATTTGCGATTGTTTAATGATGAAAACCCTCTCACTTCGGCGCACGCAGACCCCTCCCTATGTACACAGACGTACTGTGTGTTATTGCAGTCACCCCCAATTGTTATGCGGTGATGCTTGAGAGCGCGCTTCTCGCCTACGGCGACCTCAAGGTAGTGCGGGCATGCAGAAATGTGCATTCACGCACATCAACTTTCCCGGCAAAAAGTTGTATATTGACGGCGGACTGCCCGTGACGAATCTACTTGTTGTACCCTAGCACATAATTTTTTGTGAAAGAATCATGTTATCATGCGCTCTTCTGCCCCGCTTTGCCCTCGTTATACCGCTCTTACATCGATTCCTAGACGTGTGCGGTCGGCACATCGGTATGCCCTCGCAGTACCGCTCGTTAACATTGATTCCTAGACCTGGTCGGTCGGCATATCGCGTGCGTCACCAGATTCGGTGCGTGCAGGCGCCCCTGGAGCAGTTTGTTTTGCGGTACCATGGATATATGGCACTTGGTACTAGGTGCCAGGGCTGGGTGATGCCCATAAGTCTAGCCATTCCACACGTCGGACAGATCACTGAACCCCACTTGATTACCTAGATCTCTCGGGGAAGGTTTGTTTGGTCTAGCACATGTCACCGGGTTGGAGCCGTGCGATGCGCATGATCTAGCAAACGTTTTCACGGTCGGATCTATACTCTTATGTACGTTTTCAGATGTACACAACGTATTGTAGTGGCAGATAGAGGGTCTGCTGTAGGTGGTCAATATCGTGATCTGTCCGAGATATGAACCATTCGCTAATTCTAATGCATGCACCCACCGTATTGCTGCTGTAACCGCGTTGAAATCGTGTTGATTGCGCGAGAGCCATTTGCCAATACTGCTTTACCAGCGTTCGAGTCGTGTTATTTGCGTTAGTCTGTTGCCAATACTGCTTGAAAAAAGATCGCATCGTGCTATATACTATTGGTGAAGTAGATCATGGCGCAGTATTGCTGTAAGCACATCCAAATCGGGGTAATTGCGTTAGATTGAATCGTCAATGCTGTTGTAAGCACATCCTAATCGGGTTAATTGCGTTAGGTTGAATCGTCAATGCTGCTGTAACAACGTTTGGAGCCGCCTTGACCGCAATTCTGGACTATTATTTAGGATCAAGTGTAAAAATCGGGGAAGTTGGCTTGGCGCACATGTGCCTCCAGCATTTTGAAACAGAATATATATCAACTGCCCGAAACAGTACACAATTTTAGACCCTACTCAAGCCCTGCCCATGGAACGTTGTCCGGAAAAAACATTTAGTCGACCTCAGTAATCCTCATATCAAAATATTCCGCGACTTCCATACTCTATTCTAGGTAAGAATCGAGACGTTTCGTAAAGGCTACGGAACGTTCGAACCGTCTTATTTGCGTTAGACTTGGTGAGAATGCCGCTGTAACCACGGTGCATCGGGTTACATGCATTAGAGTCCATGTCAAGTGCTGATGCTGCAACGGTCGAATGGTGTTAGTTACGTTATTCGCGTTAAAGGTTATGACAATACTGCTGTAACCACGCTGAGATACGTTAGAACCCATTAACGTACTGCTGCTGTAGCCACGTTCGACTCGTTGTACATGCGTCAGAATCCGTCGCCAATATCGCTTTAGCAGCGTTCAATCGTCTTACTTGCGTAATTTGATCATGGCAATGCTGCTGCTTTTACGACGTTTAAATAATGTTTATGCCGTTAGAGTCTTTAGTCAGTGCTGCTGTCGCGCTCGAATCGTATTATAGCCTAGAAAACAATCTCGTAACGACTTTCCGTAAAAATTGTAAAGCTGCTTATTAACAACCAGGTTTAATTCACAAACACCGTACAAGTATCATAAATGATCCAATGTACCACGCTGCTTGCGAAGTTGAGTTTCAACCATTCAATCGGCCGTGCTCACAGCTGACGTTTTTCAATTTTTTATAATAGCTGGTATGGGCTAGGCGGTGTTACTTGCCGGGGTACTCGCGCGGTGGGTAACGCACCCCGAACAACAGCCTATGGAATGTGCCTATTGAATGCCAATAGGTTGGGGTATGTATGGCATATCGATACCTATTGACACGTTCGATAGGTATGCCAATTTGTCGATCGATACCCATTGTTAGAACCAAGAGGTCCAGAGAAATCGCAGCAACAGACTTTTGTTCTTAAGATAAGTGTGTGAATCTTTCTGTTGGTACCTATTTATTCGACCAGTAGGTTCTGATAAATCGTCACAATAGGCCATTGTTCTTACAATAGTTGTGACACGCTGTCGATCGATACCTACTACTGTGACCAATAGGTATGTGAAATGGTCGATCGATATATATTGCTATGATCAGTAGGTATAAAGTATAAAGCCCTTCACAGTTGTCTAACGCATACTGAGTACGCCTGTTGGTCTGTCCACAAATTGGTGTATCGAATATCGATTAATTGAATATCAATACGTACCATGGTTATTATTGCCCTCCGACAATATAGCGTAGATGCGGTTCCGATGTATATCGAATATCTTTCCATAAAGCCGTAGTATCTATGAAGTCGAATAATCCCTCCATAAAGTCAAGGGTGCGTATTTCCCGGTAGCGGTAATTACCCGAAATTAAGAGGGCTTGAGCTGATAGGATTTTTAAGAGGAAATTCCTCACGCCCCCTATCCCCGGGCTAGTAACGCCTCCATATAGAATGGAAACCCCTGCTGCAGATATTTTCCTGCGGTTCCCCATGTGAGTACCAGGAAAAATAAACAAAGCACGACAGATCGCCAATCATGAAACAAGTCGGCATAACATGTTAGGTTATACAGGATTTATTACAGCACCAGGTTACAAATTAAAAATGAATTCTACATTCTGTGTTGATGTGCTTCTCCACCAGGTCCGAGATGAACAGCATGTCGTTCTTGTGTTCTGTGCAGTCGTAGGATTCCACAAACCGCTCGACCCCTGCTGCAGATTCGTTGATGGAGGCGTTATTAGCCCGGGGATAGGAGATGGAGAGCTCGGACTCCGACGATGATGTTGGCTTCGATGGTAGATTTTTAAGATGGGACTACTTGGGAATGTAGCGCTGTCCATTATGTTGCGTACGCATGTGATGTTGTGCTGCGAACGCCACGCATCATGTTTTATATTTTATGATGTTGATTGATTTGTAAGTCATGGCGGGCGGAGTCATCGAAGGGATATGGTAAAATATTTATATATTCATGCAAGGTATCACATTCATAATGGAACTGGTGAACTCGGCGCCGATGCAGCTGGGACGTATGTGTTTCGTTGAGGCGTCCATGTTTATGTTTACAGTCGCGAATACGGTCGCGCTCGCTACACACTTGATGCAGCAGCGCACTGCTGTGGCTGCTCGTGTCCTGCTTTGTACTTTGTATCTTTGTATTGCTGATTTCCCTCGCAACATGAAGTATATTCGTACATCAGAGATCGCTATCAGCACTACAGAGTAGTACTGGTTTTCCAATATTCGATGGACGACTGCAGGACTAAACCAACGAGGGCATGAACAAGTGAAAGATGAACTGAAACCGATGAACATAACTCAGGCACTCGCATTTTGCCCTGCCACTACTACTGTGTGGAGTGAAAATGCGTGAAAATGACTGCCCAGAGGCCTGAAAGAATCGTATGCTCGTGCTCAATGTAGTGCATGGACCACTCGGGGATGAAAATTTTTTGTCTCCCCCCGAAAGTGACGCTTTTATTTCCTGGAATGTGAGGAAGTAGGGGAAAATTTTAGGAAAAGCTGAAAAAGTCTGTTTCCCAGAAATTTTTGGGTTCCAGGTGAGGAAATACGCATCCTTGTAAATCAGTTGTTCTTCTGCCAACCATTATTTCCCCATTGCCTTTCCCAACATCTTTGATCTACTGCTTCCTTTCCTTACACATCGATTGAAATCCTCACAAGCCTTCGTATCGACTAATTAAAACTTCAAGTATGATCGTAAAGCTGCTGTTTTGAAACAAAAGGCAAGACATAGAGGTCAAGGCATATTATTGCTATCACCCAAGGTATTCATTCAAACATTAGCCTGGGGTATAATAGGTCCCATTAAAAATTTTACCCACATAGTATATTAATAGTACAAGTACTAGCAAGCAGCTTCAAAATAGTACTGACCCGAAATTCGTCGATGTACGACATATATATATATAATTTTCCAAATCCGTCAGATTTATCCCCTCGAAGGATTTATAGCTTCCACGCACAAATTGCCCGCCCGTCCGCCCCCCCCCCCTTCCCCCCCCCATCCAACCCCGCTCCCTTTTGATCAAAACCAGCCCCCCACGTCCTTCAAGACTCCGCCCTCCCCTCACCGGTTATTCGACTTACAGGATTCCCTTGATGAACGGATGCATTTCCTTCCACAGCTGTTAGATTTTGTCCCCCTCAGAAACGGGTTATATAGTTTCCGCGCACAGACTGACTAACATCACCCTGTTGACCCTGATAGCTACACTGTAGTTGCAAGGGGAGTCGCCGACCTATATCCTTAATGAGGACACACAACCCGTAATACGCGCGATCGGATTATCACCCGCAGCTTGCAAAGGTGAGTTTCGACAAAATCTTCGATCTCACAGCTGGAGTGTATCTTTTTTTCATAATGTTTTGTAAAGTGTCGGAGTGACAACGTATCAAAGTGGTGTCCCACAGAGTTTTTATTGTTATTATATATATTCTTTTTGGGGGAGGGAGTAGCCGACTTTCATTCTCGGATGCTGTATTAAGAGTAACATATAAGATAACCAATATTATTCTGTATTTGTACTCCTCCCGATATTAAAGCCGGGGGGGGAGAAAGAACAAAATTAACCGCCTTCCATACACCATACAAACGATCGAGAAGTATAATGGAAACCACAGTGACACAGTTATAAAATAGATGTTATGTTAGATCTAGCTCAAAATCCCCCGCCCAAAGTAAGAATACCAACACTTGCCTTTATAGTGAACAACAAATAGGACCCCTCCTACTAAAAACTCACCCATTTAGTACATTACAGGTACCAACAACGCAGCTTGCAAAGATGAGTATTTACCTGGAATTGGTCGAACTCACGGCTGACGTCCTTGAAATATTTTTATAACAACATGACCCTTCCCACTATGAAAAAACTCACCCACATAGTATATTTCGAGTACCAACAACGCAGCTTGCAAAGATGAGTGTTGACACCAAATTCGTCGAACTCACGGCTGACGTCCTTGAAATTTTTTTTTTTAGTAGGTACTCCGTATGTTCTAAGCAGTACGAGGGTCGTATACATTTGAAAGCAGTAGGTAGCGCTCGAAACCCTTGCAAATATATATAATATAAAAAAATGAAAATACACTCCAGCTGTGAGATCGAAGATTTCGTCGAAACTCATCTTTGCAAGCTGTGTGTGATACTCCGATCGCGCGTATTACGAGTTGTGTGTCCTCATTAAGGATATAGGTCGGCGACTCCCCTTACAACTACAGTGTAGCTATCAGGGTCAACAAGGTGATGTTAGTCAGTCTGTGCGCGGAAACTATAAAACCCGTTTCTGAGGGGGACAAAAACTGACAGCTGTGGAGGGAAATGTATCCTTTTATCAAGTGAATCCTGTAAGTCGAATAACCGGTTATATTAAATTGTCTGTAGGTATCGATCGACACCCTTGAGAACCTATTGAATTGGGCAATAGGCATCGATCGATACCCTTGCAAACCTAATACTTTGAGCAATAGGTATCGATCGATATCATCGCACACCTATCGCGTCAACTATTGGGTATTAACTGGTGGCGATAAAAACGTATTGATCGAACGATAGCATGTTGGGAGTCATTTTCAAATTATGTTGGTGCCCAAGATACCTATCGATATACACCTTCGCACCCATATCGGTCGCACAATAGGCTATTGTGGCCACTGCTCTTACCCTATTGTTGCTTACAATGCCTATCGATAGACCCCGAAGCCGAGCTCTTGTCGCCCCGGTGGCGTATCAGGTTATCTTCGAGCCTGGCATAGGTCAATTTCGTGAGTTCGAATCCCCCCGAGTGCGTACTCGTATAAATTAGTTGATACTTTTTCTTGTGCATCAACTGACTTGCGGAAAGCGCGAGAGCGTGAGTTAGCAACACTCGATGAAAGATCGACGAGCATTGGGATTGCTGAACCCTATGCACGATAAAAATTCAAGGCAAGAACCGGGGGGGAGACATGTGACCACGGCTTGTCCAGAAGCTGGAAAGTAAAAGTGTGCTGAAAATAAATAAATAAATGAGGTGCCCCGCGATAGGTATCGATCCTCGTAGGTGCCAACCTATTGTTGGCCCAATAGCCTATTCAATAGGGTATTATCAAGGGTATAAGAAGGAACTCCACGGCTCACAAACAGGTCGCTCTAAAAGCACTGCATGCAGGCTTGCGCTTCGCATCGAACACACATAAGTAGTAGTCGCCACCTTGTTGTTGAGACCGTCCACCTCGAGATTCTTAGAGCACAACACGGATAGACAGCGCCGTTTTCGGGGATTCTCCGCTGGGCTGGAGGGGCGTGCGTCGTTGATGAATGGCGCACTAAAGTTGATTGTACCTAGACGGGCTGTCTTCGAGCGCGTTTGCTCTCCAACACTGAAACAATACAATGACGAAAGGTCTGCGCACCGATACTTATCATCCGAAACAATAGAATGGTGAAAAGTCTGTCAATACCTATCGTCCCAAACAATAGAATTGTGAAAGGTCTATCGATACCTATTTTCCAAATCAACAGGTTTGGTGAAAGGTATATCGATACCTTTCGGACAAACCCATAGATTCCGTCTCTCAGCGCCAACGTCCTATCACCCAAACAATACCGTCCTGAAAATGTCTTTCGATACCTACTTGTGGTATCAACATGCTCAAGATTTTCATGTGTACAGTAGGCTATTGGCCAAACAGTAGATAATTGAAGATGCCAATCGATACCCATTGTTGGTCCCAACAGGCTGCGAAAAGTACCCATCGATACCCATCGCGAGCAACAATAGGTCTCTTATTGGAATAGGATCCTGTCGATTTCCTATTGACCTGGGACCTATTGTCCAGGGCGTGGTGGGTAATTGTGTTTTTTACTACAAGTGTCGCGTCCCCCTTTTCAACTTGCGACACCTCCCTACTATTATAATTGGATTTTAAGCTGGTATCTGCCACATCCCGAAGGAGAAGCTTGTTTGCGTGAGGTGATGACAATATTGCTGTAACCACGTTGAAAAAGGGGGTTAAGTAAGTTAGAGTCCATTGCGGCACTGCTGTAACCACATTCGAGGCATGCTAAATTGCGTTCGAATCCATTGCTTGTACGGGTTTACCAACGCTCAAATCGTGCTATCCGCGTTGGAGATAATGGCGACACTGCAGTGCTAACCACATTGAAATCGTGTTGCATGCGCTAGCCCATTGCCAGTACCGTGTTTGGTGAACGTTCGAATCGTCTTACTTGCGCTTAGAGACCATTGCAATACTGCTGTAACATCTTTGGGGCCGTGTTCATTGTGCAAGAGCCCATTGACAAAACTGCTGTAACAACGCTCGAATCATTTTAGTTGTGTTCGAATCCTCTTGAGTGCGTCAAGGGTCCATTGCCAATTATCCTCATTACGACGTCGAATCGTGTTTTTTGCGTCAGAGATAATGACGATTCTACTGTGTTGACCACGTGGAAGTCGGGTTAACCCCTTTAGAGCCCCCGAACCCCTCCCTATACTACATCCAAGCAATGTTGTCCCCAGACACGGGTTTCCAGTTGTAAAGGGGTTGAGTGCCGTTAGAGTCCATTGCCGTACTGGTGTAACCGCGTTCGACCTGTGTTGAATGCGTTAGAGTCAGTTTGGCAATGCTGCTGTAACAACGTGTGGATCGTGTTTAGAGTTCATTGGCATACCTCGTAGTTTCCGCAACAAATGTTCTAATGGTGTCCATTACATTGCAATCCAGTGCCATTTTTTGTATGCTGTATCGACGTTATAATCGGGTTAATTGAGTTTAGAGTCCGTGGCAAATACCAGGTACTGATACTGTAACAACGTTCGATTCGCGTTGATTGGTACATGGCATTAGGTGTCAAGGCTGGGTAAGGCCCATGCGTCCATCCATTTGTCAAGCCGAATGCGTTATTGTACTATATTATTGTACTCTGTTCATGCTACAGGAGGAATATACAAACATCGTTCGAATCGTGTTGACGGCGTTGTTAATTGTGTACTGCTGTATCAACGTTCGAATCGTGTTAATTGAGTTAGAACCCATTGCAGGTACTGCTGAAACCACGTTCGAATCATGTCCATTGCGTTAGGAGTCCTAATTGCCAATGCTGCTGTAACATTGCTCGAATCGTGTTGAATGCATTACAATCCATTGCCAATACTCATTAAACCACAATCGAGTATCGTTTAACTGCAATACAGAGTTGTTGGCAGCAATCTAGCTAAGCTCCGCTCAACGTCCAAATCGTGTTAGTTGCGGTAGAATCCATCACCAGCAGTCTAGATAAGCTCCGGTATGATACGAATGCAGACCTGTCTGCGCATGTCTACTTGGGAATATGGTGTTGAACGTCGCTACGCCTTCTAGCAGTGGACAAGGTTTTCGCATGTCGGACGTGCCGGATGACTGTACAGATCGCACAGATCATCATTAGATATCTGCATCATCTGTTCGAGTTTCCACGGGACGGGTCTACAGGCTTTGTATCTATGTATGTTTCCGCTGCGCTGATTCCGGGGTCTGGGCGTTGTATACGTCATGCTTGTGCCCCGGTTGTAAACATTTGTACTCCGATCTGGTACGATCTGTGAGATCTGTGCACCCTTCCATGTGTTGACCTGTAGGATACACATGATCTGTACATATTCCCCAACCCACTGATCTGTACAGGCTTGGTCGTGCAGTTCATGATCTGCCCTGGTCTGTACATGTTTCAGCCTGTTGATCTGTAGGATACGCATGATGGATGCATATTTCCAAACACACTTATCTGTACGATGTACTGCAGGTCAGACTGGTCGTAGTCTGTCCGACGTGTGCAGAATCCTTCGAATCGTGTCAATTGCGTTAAAGTAGGCAATCGTCAGCAGTTTAGCTAAGCTACGGTATAAGCCGGATACACACACATATATACATTCGATGAAAGATCGACGAGCTGTGGGATTGCTGAACGCTATGCGCGATAAAAGTGAAGGCAAGAATCGGGAGGGAGAAGGAACGACACCTGCGACCATGGCTTGTCCAGAAGTTGGAAAGTAGAAGTGTGAAAAAAAACAAAAACAAGGATAAGAATGTGTAACACGCGTAACAAATTCTCAAGGTGGTCAAGTCACATTCGGATCGCAGAATATTCGCGGTTTTCTGAGCTGATCCCTTGTGGAAAATGCCTCCGCCATGTACCGAAACCCCTATCGTAGCCTTGATTGTGTAGCAATGTATGACACGTCTTCGCCTTTCTAGTGCTGCTCAAGGTAAGCCTTTGATCTACTCATTGCGAGCTTGAGCGCTCGTCGACAGGGGCCCTTGTTAGGTTTAGACCGGTAGTTACCCGTGACAAAGCCGTGTATACGTGACTGAAAAAAACGCCGTAACGGAATGTGTTCCCTCTCCCCAGCATGAAAACCGCCTCAATTGATTGGATTACCCCTTGTGTTACCTGGGAATGTAAAATATTCATCCCCTCCCCGGGATGGTATCGACTATTCCCCAATTTTGGCGTGATTGCGCCATTGTTGAGTAGTTTTGTTTATTTCATGCAACAGCCATGCGTGCTTGCTGATATAGTCGGTACAGCAGTGCAAACGTTTTTTGTGGAAAGTCCCCACGTCTTCAAACACTGGTAACGAATTATCGTTGCATCTCACCGCCTGTGATGAGCACAGCAGTAGTAGCGGTTGTGGCCAAATGGAGAGGTGATGTCGGACATGAGTTCAGGTTGCTATGGTTATTTACTAGTAAATGTAATAACACGGTACATCGGGGAACAGCTCGGCAATGTATATTGTTGGCGTTGCATTGCAATTTATAGAGCGTCCCGTTACATGTTACATCGACTCCTATCTCTTCGCTACCTGGTATACCGTTTTTTTTGTCGAAAATCCCAGGGTAGTCCTCGGTACCGTTTTTTTACGGTACCAGATCGGACGGTATTGCGAAATGACGGTACTTTTCAAACGGTTGACGGTATTTCGATTTCTCACGGTACCACTTTTGGCGGTACACGGTATCGCCGAATTTGACGGTACTTTTTCGGCGGTATCGAAAAGTGACGGTATTTTCTAGACGGTAGACGGTTTTTCGATATTTGACGGTACTTTTTTGGCGCCACTGCAAAACGACGGTACCGGTCCCGGTACTGCCAAATTTGACGGTACTTTTTTGAGGGTATTGAAATATGACGGTTCCGCCACTGAGAAATACAGAATTACGAATGACGAAATACTTGACAGTACCTGCCGGGCGGCGATCAAGCATGCCGGCACCACCCCGCTGATGTTCCTGCATACCTATATAGAACGGACGAATAGAGGCTAGACTAATCGCCGAACCGTCAAGCTGACAAACTCACCAGCCTCACGCGAAACAACATTTAGACATTTAGCACCAAAATAAGACAATAAAACAATACTACTACTGTAAACAATAAAACAATAAAACCTAAAACATGAAAACATTCAATGAAAACCATCACCCTACAATCTTTGACGGTTCTGAATATGACGGTTTTTCTAAACGGGAAACGGTACTTCGCTTATTTGACGGTACCTTTATGGCGGTGCTGCAAAATGACGGTACTTTTTAAACGGTTGACGGTTTTTCGATTTTTGACGGTACCGCCTTCGGCGGTACACGGTTTGCCCAAATATGACGGTATTCCGCCGAGTACCGGGACCGACGTACAGCACGGGAAAATTACCTCGGGAATTTTCCCGAGGACTACCCTGGAAAATCCCACCTGTCCCAAAAATGGCCACTCTATTCGTAATTCATATGAATAACTACCAGGTACTACTGTACGTATGTATGATGTACACGTATGACGTGGAAATACGCGCGAAGGGTGATGGGCCGTTGCTTCTGCACCAACGGCCTCACTCTGTTTTCAAAGTAATTTGTCCCCGAAAACACGAGTCGAGTTTTGGAAGGGTTACTCTAGGCTGCTGTATTCTTACCCATCGACCGGAGAATGAGTAGACTAAAAGAAATGTCGCTAACAATCGTTGTTTGCGACTCCTTTGTGAACGAATGCAGGGGTTGTGGCGCGCCAAACGGGACGACCACGTGGAAAATGAGTTCTTCATGGTCCTTATGTCACGAGGGATGTACGACGGAGGCTTCAACATCCGAATGCCTGTTAATGGAGCCGCGCATCCTTCCGTTGCTGAGTGAGTACCGCCAACCCCTGGCGTGTTCGATAGAGGTACACGGTGGGGAGGGTACCCGTGTTGTAACCTTTTTGGACTTGATTAAATTTTAGCGACCAAAGCCATCGACAAGTGCGATGCTATCCGCCGTCTCCGGCTGTATAACTCTTTTGGGCTTGATTAAAATGTAGCGACCAAAGACGTCCACAAGTGCGGTGCTATCCACCATCTCCGGCTGTATAACTCTTTTGGACTTGATTAAAATGTAGCGACCAAAGACGTCCACAAGTGCGATGCTATCCACCTTCTCCGTCTGTGCGCCGCAAGACCTGTGAATGGGATCATGGCGTGCATCTTGTTGTGTTGTTGCGGTTGGGAAGCGAAAGGTATCACTGACACCCAAGCAGATAACCCTCATGGACTTGATTAGAGCATAGCGACCAAATACATGACAAGTGCGATGCTATCCACCGTCTCCGTTTGTGCCCAGCAGTACGTGTGGATGGGATCATGTTGGGCATCTTATACTGTTGCGGTTCGGACGCGAAAGGTATCACCAATATCCAAGCAGCCCGCGTTATTTCGAAGGACGGATCCTGCAAGCGTCAGTTTTAAAGGCCGATTTTTCCCTCTCCAGCCCCACAGGAGTTAACGGCTTCACTTCTGGGGGACGGCTTTACTTGAAGTTACTATAGGGAGGGATTTGGGGGCTCCAAAGGGGTTACGTGGGTAGGTGGATCCCTCAAAAATATTTTTCTCTTCTTGTCTCCTTTTGTGCTACGATTTGCGTGAATCATCGAAAAAGAAAAAATGTGGACAGAAATGTTTACGGATGAATAATGGTTGAAATTTGAAATATTCGGGCTCGCATCGCAGAGCAAAACCAGCGCAAAAACGCCAAAATGCTAGAAATTATAAACACGTGCGTGTGGCAAGGAAAACTTCGCTTGCGGGAGTGTCGAGTTCATCGACGGTGGTAGCTTTTCCTGCAAGGCAAGCACATCGGGCGGTTTTATCTCTTGGACAACATCCGTGCTCAATATTCATGTGCAGGGTTACACCGCGTCGATTCCGGACAACTCCAGCCGAATTGGTTGTTTGACAGTAGTCTGATTGCATCCTCGTAGGGGAACAGCTCGCATTAATGGAGTCCTACATGTCGAGCTCGTCTCTCTGGGAGGCGTTGGCACGGACACTGGTTGTACTGGGTGTTAGATGGGCGGCAATATCAGTTTAATGCCAAGAACACACACAAACCCTTTATGTGTTTCGGTTTTGGTTTGTTGTATTACATAGGTCGTGCTTGTCGGACTCGATTGTCGTTCGATGTCGACCACTACACCAGTCCCGTAACACGCGCGATCGAAGTATCACGCAGCCTGCAAAGATGAGTTTTGATCAAAAACCTTCTTTGGTCGATCTCACAGCTGACGTGTGTCCTTCATTTTTTTAATACGAGTGTCATACGTGAATTGGCCCTCGTTTTGTCTCCCCAATCAGAATCCATGACGAATGGCACTCGATTGAATGGTGCGAGACAACGAAGGCAGCTTCTAACTTGTGGGGACGAGGCCGAAATATTCACTTCGGAGAGTGTTATCTCATCGGCGTGCACGACCCGCGTCAACGACGAGTGGTAATGTACAAGGTAGGCTGGGGAACGCTACAGGTAGTAATTGCACACCTCAAGTACATGCAAGAATAGTGTGTATATCTTCTCTCATCCTTTAGTGTGTGCTGGTTTTAGCGTATTTTTGCTTGTGTCCGTGGCCGTTGGACACCAGCCCAGTTTTTTTTTCGAGACGCGCCGAACAAAATTAAGGTTGCGAACCCTGGTGTAGCAGATCATTCGGCTGTGTTATGTTTTTTTCCCAGCTGTTCACCTGCTTTGCCTGATTGTTTTTCTTTCTGTCTCAGCCTTTGGCCGCATGTTGTGTGTACTTAAGAGGAAGAATCAGGACGGACATTGCGTGTTCTAGTGCCGTCGTTGGAGGATTTGTACGCTTTAATGTGAAGGCGACACACGCGCACCACGCCGGAATATCGGCAGCTGTCGAGCAGAACTGTAAACGCCAGCCTGGGATGTTTTCCCAAGACCAGGCGAAATACAGCAGAGAATGTCCCCCCAAGTGAGGGCAAAACAAACACCTGCGAACACATGCGCTCCCCCCTGAAGTTCCTTTGCACGCATGCGAGGCACTTCATGGCTACTGTGATATACCTCTGCTCGAGACACGCGAGACACGTGCTGGCTTTTATCTGTGTGTGTCCCTCTCCCCAACAGGTTGGCGAAGCGGAAATGCTCAGAGCTCAAGCTTTCGCTCGGGGAACTTCGCCATCAACATCGACCGCCGCGGGGGCTCCCCCTTCGGCCACACCGGCTTCCGCTGTCTGCGCCGCCGGAGAATCCCCCTCCGTAAGACAAAAGCGACCCCGCACCTACCCCGAGACGGGCGAGATCACAGCAGCTACGGCAATGCTGTTGCAGGCTGCTGGCGGCCGCAGGGAGTCATCTCAGAGCCGAGAGTCTTCGCAGAGTCCTCTGTCTGATCGCAGTGGTGGTGATAACGAGAGGAGGGTTGAGAGTAGTCTCAGCAATGGAGGGAGTGGTGGGAGTCCGGCGACGGGGGACGGGCGATCTCCCGAATATTCTCCGCATAAGACGGCTCGCGGCATGCCGGATAATACCCTGGTGCGTTCTGCGTCGTGAAGCCTTGGTTTTGTTTAGTGTTTGATAATACCCTGGTACGTTTTGCGTCATGATGCGCTGGTTTCGTTAATTGTTTGATGATACCCTGGTATGCTTTTGCGTCGAGATTCCCTGTTTTGTTTCTTGTTTCATGATACCCTGGTATGTTTTCGCGCCATGATACCCTGGCTTTGTTTCATGTTTCTTGTTTTCTTGATATTTTCTTGTTTTGTGGAGGTCAAGTCAAACGTAGTCGAGCGCCCTTGTTACGTTGAACGGAGTTTTTAAATGACCGTACTGATACGTTTGGCGTGTTCCCTGCGCATTGGTGTGTTTGCCGTGTGTATGCTGACCGCTTGAAAACGGCTCGAAGCATGCCGGATAATCCCCTGGTACGTGTGACGTGTTTTCACGAAGGTTGCGGATGTGTTTTGCGTCATGCCAGGAAGTACCCTGATATATTTTTGTTTTTCGTTTGCGGAAGTCAAACCAACGTAGTCGACGTCCCTAATGACGTTTGATGGGAGTAGCACGATAGTAATTGTCATGCCGAGTTGAATATTTGGCGTATCAAGATGATGTCGGTACTGTTGGGACGCTTGAAGCCGGGATACTTTCTTGCAACTGTCACGTGGGGGGCACAATCTATTCTGTTGAGATATTTCCTTCTGCGTCCGAAACAAAAGGAGTCTTCGGGAACGGTGGAACACAGATTGTCAAAAGGTCATATTAGGCGACGCGCGATCGAATTGTCACACGCAGGTTGCTAATCTGAGATTCGGAGAAATTCTTCAATTCTCAGCTGAGCCGAGGCGTCGTAACCCCATTTCGAATGCGCCCACGGTTTGTTTGGACTAAAAAACTTGGAATTGGTGAGGAGATAACTTTCTGAGTTTTTAAGCGGATTCATTCATATGAGTTTGTGCGCAATTCTCGACCTCATAGTGAAGGAGTCTTAAGATGAGTTTCGACGAAAAAAACTGACCTCGCATCTGCAACTTTTTTTTTCCATGAACAAGTCAGCCGAATAACCCAGCCAACCTCCTGTGTACCGTTTTTTTTTCTTCTTGCTGTTGCGAACAAAAGGGGCCAAGAGTACCGTTTCCAGTCGTTCACTCTCTCCCCGGCTTTTCTGGATGCTTCAAGGACGCTGGTAGCGCCCAGGCGCCTAGTAACGTGGACGAGCTGGCTGACCTGACGATCCTGGGAGGCCGTCTGCAGAAGGAAAAACTGCAGATTCAGGAGGAGGCTAAGGCGCAGCGCATACCCGTTATTGCCGTGAGAAGAAAATGTTGATGCTGACGTTGACAGAAACCACCCCCTTTAAACGTAGTATTCTAAGGGGGATGATAGTCCACCCCGTAGTTTATGTTCGCGCGGCAGAGATTCTGGAGTGTGGTTCTTAATAATTGCTCATTTTGCGGTATTACGGGTAGGTTCGCAATCAGATCTGCGGTATTTTAGCGCATCCCTCGATGATAGTCGCTTGCTCCTTGCCCCGGAAACGTGTCTATCAATGTAATATCTCTGGGGGGTGATAGCCGTCTACCCCGGTGTCGTATGTTTTTTCGGTAGCGGTTTTGATTGTGGCTTTCACAACTTCTCATTTTGCGGCAATACCGGGAGGTTCGCAATCAAATTATGTTATAGCGCGCACCCCTGGTTAATCGGCACTTGCTGCTTGCTGGAAACCGCCCCTTTAAACATATTTTTGTCAAGGGGTTGCTTGCCATCCACCCCCTGCTGCACGCTTTTCACAGGAACGGTTATTAAGTGCGTTTTCTCACAATTGCTCATTTTGCGGTAATACCGATAGGTTCGCAGTCAAGTCTGCGGCGAGACGTACCTCTGGTTTGTAGTCGCTTGCTCCTTGCCGGAAACGGCCCCATCGAACGCACTGCCTCAAGGGAGTGATAGCCGCCCATTCCTGCAACATGTTTTAGCGGTAGCGGTTCTTGCGCGCGGTTCTCACAATTGCTCATGGGTCGGTAATATACAGATACGTCCGCAATCAAATGTGCGGTATCAAGCGTCCTTGGTTAATACGTAGCCGTTTGGTGCTAGCCTCGTCGCATTCTACAGCTCATGGCGGACTGCGAGAAGAGGCTTGAAAATGGCAAAGCCGCGTTGCCTCGTGCGGCCAATGCTGTAACATCGAAAGTCACGTTTTGGTTCGACTTGTGCGTGAGCACTGAGCTCGTCGCTCAGAGGAGGCATCAGCACGGACAAAAGTCCCAAACGTTCGCTAGTACTGTAAAAAAAATATCCGGGTCTAGTTCGAATGGTGAGTCCCTGGAAACGTGGTTTGCGGTTCTAAATCGGGTAATAGTAGTTGTTGTCTGCCCGTCCTGTCGTTTTTTTCGCAGCAAATGGCGGAATACCGGAAAAGACTTGAAAAGGGAAAGGCCGATGAGGCGATGATGCTGAGGGCGTTGCAAGAGATTCGACACAAGACCTTGGAAGACGAGCGCCATTTGAATACTGCCGTCCAACTCGTCAAGGTAATATTGTCGCCCAAGTTGCCAAGGTATCCCTTCGGTACTGCTGCCTGCTCCCACCCCGTTCTCCATTAGTAAATTTGAAATATTACCCCCCCCCCCCCCCTGTGCACTTTGGAAACGAAACCCTATTACTATGAAACAGCGCTATTTACCAGGCTGGGTTTCTTGTTTGGGGAGGGTGCGTTCTACACTATCTTCAATATAGTGGCTCTGGGATTGATGAAGTAATTTAATACTTTCCTGCGAATCTGCCCACGCATGTTTTTCCCTGTTTTTTATTGGGTATCCTGTAGTGTACGTGGACCTCGCTCGTACAGTAGTAGCCACGAACATTACGTCATGTTAGACAATGGCTGAGGGCGCAGGCTTTGACGGCACCGTCTGCTTCGACGGCAGAATACCATGGATGTCTTGTGCTAGTACGGGTTCATGATGTGTATCGCGTCCATCTTTTTGCCAAACGAATCACCAGGTACCTGGTAATTACCGAACCCACTAAAAAGAGTACACCAAAAACAAACTAGAAGACCACTGATAGGGACAGCTTACGCTATACCTACAACGGGACCCGAAGGGTGCGCCAGCTAGCGTTGGGCTACGAAAGCAACTGAGTTAAATCGACACACGACGCGTATGAAAATACGTGGAAGTGTGGTGAGCTAAAGCTTTATTTTTCCCCATCCGCCGGAGGTAAAACTACAAATTACATTAGATTACCCCCCCCGCCCCCTCCCCCCCCCGCTATGTGTATGGTTAGAGTTTGTCAAATGTCACGTGCCTGCCTTGTCATCTGTGGTTGTCATGCGGAAGCGGCGAACCTCAAGTCGCCGAGGTGTCCCTTCTGGGCTGGTTGTTGCCTGCTATCATGGTGCTCAGCAGGCAAATGCCACGGTGGGCGTGCCCCAGTTATTTTATGATGCCCTCTATACACTTGACCCAAGAAACGATACTGATGATACTGATGATGCTGATGATACTGTTTATACTGATGATGCTGATGATACTGATGATGCTGATGGTACTGACCCATCCCACGGCAGGGGTGCAGCAGATTCTGAGAATTTTCTGAGCTCCTAGCATGATGAGGAGCTGAATAATATATCGCCCGAAAAATGACTTCGAGGGGCATTCTTTCGCCCCACCCGACAAAGTTGAAGTTTCTGTGCCTTAGTCCAAAAAAATATTATTCTCTCGTGAAATTACTTTATTAATGACTAACCGCTAGTTCCTCACTTGAGAGGAGCTCGATCGTACAGGTACATTATTAGTCAATCCAACAACTGCAACCCCTATCGTGGGACGTCTCTAAATACTGGTAAATACTGGTAAATAGGAAGGGGCAACCCGCTCAAGCAAGTCGCTCATGGCCCAGGTATAATAGTTCGAAATACAGCTACAGTAGCGCTGAATTGCGAATACGATTGCGTCAAGCTCGCACGCGACATGCATGAAAATACGCGGAATTGTGGTGCGCTTAACGCCTTCACTGCTGGAAACCCTTTTCGCGGAAAACATACTTGAAGTTAGTATGGGGAGGAAATTTGGGGCTCCAAAAGAGGTTAAGCGGTGTGTCTCCCCATCTGCCGGAGAAGAAAAAAGTAAAGGTACCTGGTACAACAACACAAAATACGAAACAATGATACCCTTCCGACGATTTCACTTACCGCTACAGTACTGTGTGTCTGTTGTCGCATTGCTCTGATGTTTCCGCCCACCTACATCCAGCACAATCAGTGTCCGTGCCTACGCCTCCTATTGATACGAGAGACGAGTCATGTGGCCACAGCTTACGAGACAGAGATACACGTTGCAAATACAGCAGTAAGGTGATTTGGCGATGCAATTGTCGGGGTGGAAAACACATGAAAAACAGTAGCTGTAGAATAGGTGTCGACATCGCATCATCACAATTTTTTAGTGTTAGTTTTGCCGGAGCCGTCCGCCCTGTTACGTACGTATGCAGGTACCAGGGATCTTGTAATATGCTTTTGAGCTAATATCATGACCACACAAGAAATTCGTTTCAGCCGACCTTTCCATTGTCCGATCCAATGGGGATACGTTCGCGCTACTCGACGAGCCGTTCAAAGCTCAGCTTTGAGCATTTGTCTGTGTCGATGCTGCGATGATGAGATTGTATGATACCAGGTGCCTGGTAGCATTCAGCGATACGGTCCGGAACATGAAATGGTTACATCGTTGTGTATTCATTCGTGAAACGCTAATACGATGCTGAAATCACAGCATTTAGCGCTCTTGTCCGCAATATTACTTTGTCGGATGGAAAATACGTGAAAAAAAAGCTTCTGCGTTCCGGCGTCAGCCGCCCGCCCTGTTACGTGCGTACGTAGATACCAGGTACCAGGTGTTATTAACCCAAGGCTAAAACATCATGCCAACACACAAATTCGCTTCGACCAGCACTACGACCTCCGTCCGATGGCCTTGGAATCGCGTTGACCTAGCGTTGCGTGTCAGCAGAAAGTTTGCAGTGCCGTATCGATTATATTTGTATTTTTTCTTGTCTTTTGTTAACCGTGCCCGCTGTGCACTTTCTACGTGTTTCTCTCTTTCAGCATGTATCTTGTGCGTTTTCCCTCTTACGGCGAAAACATATCCGATATGCATACACGGTATGTGCGTTGTTTTGTAACTTTTTGTCTTGTTTGACGTTAGTCTTTGTACCTGGTATGTCCTTATTTCAGCACATATGTCCGCGATATATGCACTATATATTTTGTTTGTTCTGTTTACTGCAGAGCCTCGAGGCGGAAGAGAAGCGGTCGCTCAAGTTGTGGAACGAGAAGTGGGAGACGCAGGTTGCGCCGTACATCGCCCATTGCGAGCAGGTGATTACATTGTGTTTGGCATATTTTGCGTTCGACCCTACCAGGGATGCTGTTGTTGTTGTTGCTGCTGTTGTTGTTGTTGTTGTTGTTGTTGTTGTTGTTGTTGTTGTTGTTGTTGTTGCTGTTGCTGTTGTTGTTGCTGTTGCTGTTGTTGTTGTTGTTGTTGTTACTATTGCTGTCGTTGCTATTTTGTTGTTGCTTTCTCACGCTGACTCATCGCGCCTTAATCTAGTTCCGTGCTCACAAGACAGCCTCCAATAACTCTGGCGTCGAAGGATGCCTACATCGCCGTTTGCGAGCAGATGGCTCAATTGCGCGGGACGACAGCTTTGTGCGTGCTGTTAAGGTTCTTCACACACCAACATATGGCCATAGTCTAGTCCGTTTTTGCAGGGCGACCTCGTAATCCTGTGGAGCTGCAGGGTATCCATTACCTACCTATTGTCAGCAATTGGAGCTATGTACGCGTAATTACGGCAATATTTAAGTACGAAATAGTTACGTACGCAGAACTACGGCAGTACGGGGGATTAGTCGGTACCTTCGCCGGGAGGGCATGAAGCGCGACCATCGCCGGGTATATTTAGAAAATGAAGAAATGCTTCAGCTGTGAAATAGATTGAAAAGGATTTTGATCAAAACTCATATTTGCAAGCTGCGTGTGATACCTTGGATCACCGGGTATATTGAAGCGTTTGTGGCGTTACGTACGCGTAATTACGGCACTACCGGGGAGTGTTTGCACCGTCCCCGGGAGGGGAAGAATCGTGTCCATCGCCGGGGTGTATGCAAGCGTGTTTTCAGTACGGGGACATGGGACGCTTACAGCAGTTACGGCATTTTTTTCATGTACCTACCCGTATCCAAGTGATGACAATCCCGGGTTGTTACCAGGTCCCGAGAGGTGAAATTTGTCATGGTGTGATATGTATAATATAATAATGTATCATGTCTTCTTACGAGTTCCGACCGTCGAGCTAGCGGGACGTCTCACATGTTGTCCAGGACGCGCAAGGAACGACGGTTTGCGCTAAACACTGACACGTCTCGAGGCTCTTATCTCTCGGCTAAGAGGTGCAAAGGCGGCACCGAAGTGTCTGCTAAGATCACTCGTGAAGAAGAAATGGGGTAGAGTAGGTGCAGGTTGCTGTTGTTGCTGTCCGAGCTCATGATGTCTTGAAAGGAAATAAGAGTGCGGAAAGTGGCGCTTATGTGGCCAACAGATGGGAACGAAGGAAAGTGGCCGAGGTGGGCGATGCCTTCCCTCGTTGTCACGGCACAATGGCCATGGTAAGGACGGATATATTCTACGGGTGATTGTTCTAGCCGACGGTCCGACCTATAGCAATTCCCTGTAATGCTCCCTACAACTTCATCATACAGTTATGATGGTAAGCTATTTATCCTACAATGTAGTCAACGTTCCGAAATATATGTTGGATACAGTGCCGTTGTTTGTATTTGTTCACATTACAAAATAAATCATCACCTTACAACCGCGCTCCACCTCGGTTCTCGTGCCAACCAACATCCGACGAAAACATCTACGAGAGAACCTTCAAGAAGCAGAACAGGGGCGGTCGGAGACGCTTGCGCCGGTCACCGCCGGGGGCGCTCGGCGCGCTCCCCTAGCCGCCGTTCTTCTGCTTCTTGAATGATTTGTCGTAGCGTTTTTGGGCCCGACAAAGTGGGTTCCAGGGCAAGAGGTCCGTGGCAAAATGTGTGTTTGTGTGTTTGTCCGATGGGTGTCCCGAGCAGAAAAAAGGGACTAACGCCCTCGAAAACTCTCGCCCCGGGGTATTTTTTTCTGTGTATAGGTCACCCCATATCTCTGCAAACTCCCCGGGGTGTTATTTTTCACCAAAAATGTTTAGGCGTCTCGGGGGGCGTTCGCAGAGCATATTACGGTACATTGTACTCTGATTCGATACGATATGTGTGGTGTATTCTCGTTTTCACGTGATGTTGTGTAGCCTATGCAATAATTGTGCATGCGGTATATCCCAACCCCAAGCCCCAATCTACTGATCTGTAGGATCTAGGTCGAGAGAAGAGCATGATCTTTCCTACGTGTGCAAAATAGAAGATGTGTTTTAAGGGCCATACGTTTGCACGCCTTGATGGTCGATTACAAGCTGCTTACCCTTCGGAGTGTTGTCGGCGTAAAATCCCGGGGATTTGTTTTCACAAGCTGAAAAGGGGAAACGACGAAGAAAGAAAAGCTACGTATTGAAACTATGACGGAGAAAATAGTTTTAATTTTATTTACGTAGTGATCGAACAAGCAATACCTACGAGTACAAACGAGTGTATATTGTTTGTGTAATTCAAGCCCTGGGAGTATAATGCAATAGACCCCCTATTCGGGTAGTGTCGTGCACAATTGGATGAAAGAGACCAATGAATTACAAAGGGGTGCATGATAAGATTATATGCGCTTAACGTTACGAGCTCGGCATCTCGCCTGAAAGTCTCCGAAGACATTCGCTCGCACAACCTGGCCAACGTTTGTGTGTGCTGATCCTTGAAGAAAAAAATTTTCTCGTAAAATCATGGTACTAGCCGGTAGTTCCGAGCTTGAGGGGCATAAAACCGCTCAAAACGGGTCAGAATGTCAGAAAAAACGTTTCGCCCAGAACGTGCATCCCCTGCCGCGGGATTTGCCTCGAAAAACGGTAAGCGGTGGGAATTCTCATATCTGAGCGCGATAAACGTGGGTGCCCGTGCTAGGGGGGGGGGGGGGGTGGGGGGGGGGGGGGCGTGACCACGCCTTGTCCTAAATATGGAAGGGTAAGAGTGAAAAGTATCCAGAATGGAATAAAAAGGTCCAGATTTGTACTACGCAACTGTTTACTCAGGCTTCTTTAACCGCCCTAGCCTTCTTTTTTTTTTCAACCATTGACTCGCATCGTGTCCCACGCAACCGTTTGCTCAGGCTTTTTTTTAACCGCCTAGCCTTTTTTGTTTTCAACCTTTAACTCGCATCGTGTCCCACGAAAAATACAGGGGGTCAAGAAGAAAGCTCGAGATCTCGAAAAAAAGACGCGCGAGGCCGAGAGGGAGAGATCAGAGCTGGAAAGGGAGCTCGCGCATCTCAACAGCGTTAAGCAGATTTGCGAAGTCGTTGCGCCGGAATCTCCATATTGACAACTAGGTCGCGGGTTGCCACTTGACCGGCGTTGCGGTCCGGCAATCGGCCGCGACCTGAACGAGAGTGACGCGAGTGCAATTGAAACGCTGAGTGTATTGAGGGATGATGGGTGGAGTCGACGGGACACGCCATGGACCAAGACAGCACCCGACGTCACGATACCGGTTCTAGTGAACGATCGCTGCGCGGCATGACAGATGGTGGATGCTATGAAATGAGCATGCCATGGATCGAGGGGAGGCAAGCGGCATACCGTTGGTAGTTGTCGGAAACGTGTTAGAATTGTATCATTGTGTCTAGGGTCTGCCCTGCGAGCTAAACGAAGGCGACGCTATGTCTGTGTGATTCCTGTGGGAAGCTCCAAGTATTGCAGGTTGAATGTTACCACTGCTCTCTGTTGTGCCGGTGGAATCCCGCGACGCGACTGGATCTTCCCATAGTAGCTTCTTTACAGGAACCCTATTCGCATTATTTATAGTGTCGGCATAGTAATCTCTCTACCCGCATTGTTACTTCTCTTCAGTACCGGCACTATACAGGACACCAGCACTATGGGCACGCGGTATATTGATTGGGTTGGCATGTATTGGCGCTACTGGAGCCCCCCCCCCATTGTATATTGAAGGCTGCGCGGGATAGTTGATGGATGGTTGTGTGCAGTGGAAACGCTTCGTGTCAAGAAGGGAAACGACGTTTTAGTGTTCAGGCCCCCATTTGTCAAGAAGGGAAACAACGTTAGTGTTCAGGTTCTATTTACCCATGAGCGTACCGATGGAAGTGATGTCAGGTGGACACCATGGATCAGGATGGAAAACAGTGGCGTACGGGGCTGTGTGCACGCTGAGCGTACGATGGAAGAGGTGCTAACTGGACAGGGCATGGATCAAGGCACACGGCGCACCGGTTCTTCTATTGAACGCGCCCTGGTGGATATGGGGTTGCAATACGAATGGGCGCACCACGGATCAACAAGGCAAACGCCGTACACGTTCATTTTGAAGGTTGGGCGCGCTGGTGGAAGTTGTGCGAAATGGACACGCGCCAAGGATCAAAAAGACAACAGCGTATGAGTTCTATTGAACGACCGCTGAGCGCACTGGCGGATGAAGATTGTTGTGGATTGGACACGCAATCGAGCGAGGCATGTACTGGTGCAACTAACGCTGAGCGTACTGGTGAACGACGCAGTACTGTTGTACCAACATTGCATGCGCTACATGGACCAAGAAGGCAACGGCATTCTGGTGCTGATGGTGCCGAGCGTAATTGCGGATCATGGCCCGCGTCAGATGGATGCGCCATGAACGAAGAAAGCACACGGCGGTAAGATACCGGTTATATTGAGCTATTGCTGAGCGTGCTGGTGGATGATAGGCTTTCTGTCGAGTGGGCACTCCTTGCGTCAAAAGGGCAAATAAATGGCGCGCCATTGTCGCTGCTGAATCGTATGATACTTGGAATAAATGTCTCACGAAGTTTTGCCAACGCGCCAGGAGCTAGAACAAAGCGACGCGATTCTTTTGGACGCTAGGCGTGCTGATGGATGACGCGTTTTGTCAAATGGAAACACCATGGAGGAAGAAGGACCGGCGTACCATTGTAGCACTGTTGGATGCATACTTGGGTTTGTCCTAGTGGGTTTCGACGAATGGACAACTCGGAAAGCTCCTGTATTGTTACTCTTGTGTACAGGAATGACTTGAGCAACCGCCCACCTGTGGCATTAGCGGCTATGAGCGATGACGCCAGATTTTATGGAGCTTGCACACCTTGGTGAAAGGAAGCCGTCCCAAGACCTTATACTACAGTAAAAACTATTGTGCTGTGTTGCCCGCTGTAATAGTGCCTGTCGACTCGTGTGGCGCAGATGGGAACACCCAGGCAGCATGAGGAGTAGCGCGGGTTTCCGCCATATTCCCGGCATACCTGTGTGCCACATACCGGGATCACTACTACTGTAATATATTATGGGTAGGAGGTATGGTGTTCTACAGATGGTGGTGGAGGTAGGTCGGGATCAAAATTGGCATACGTTCGTACACGTTCAGAGCAGCTAGTTGTCGAACAGAAGAAGCTAACATAGCAGGTGGTTTACATTGAGTTTATGTTTTGTTGTGCATGTCCTGTCTATATTCACCCGCATCTGCTACATTAGTGTCTACCTACCAGGTATGGGTCTCGTGTCTGGGTTTTCGCCCGTATCTTTGACTCCCTTATCTGCTGTATGTTGTAGGTATTGTAACTTACAGCAGGTGCTGTACGGTGTCTTGTTTATTTGAAATTGCAGTAGTAGAGCTTCTTGCTGTTTGAAGTTGCACTGCAGCTTCGTTTTTGTTGTGTGCGTGGCATTGACGGATTTTGGCCGAGTTGCAAAATTCAGTCTTGTTCGTGGCTTCATTCTTTGGGGGGTAGCTCGCGCGGACCCAAGCATTCATGGCGTTGCCTAAAAATGGTGGGAGCTACACAGGAACGGGTTCAATATTCGTCGCTGTGTTATTTGGGGAGTGGCTCGCGTATTCCCAAGCATTCATTGCGCCGGCGAAGTATGGTGGAGTTACAAAGTTCAATGTTTTCTTGGCGTTTGTTTTATACTATGGGAAATCGCTCGGGTGGTCCTTAGCATGCGTGGCGTTTACTTCATTTTTTTGTGGAAATGGCTCACGTATTCCAGTCACAGTGTTTGCTTCATCCTTTAGCATATTGCTCGCGTGTTCCCAAGCATCCGATTGCTTCCTCCTTCGTTCGGATCAGCGTTCGTGGCGTTTGCTCAATTTTCGCCAAATCGTTAGCGCATTCCCAACCCCTAACGATGACACACATGTCATTTGGTCCCTCTGGGAAAGCTCATGCGCGCCGTTTGCACCAAACTTTGATAAATAACGTAGTACTATCCTCTGTCAGCGCACACATCGTTGTATTGTCCCCGTCCCCCCAAAGAGCTTAAGCAGTGGTAAAAACGTGTGTTATCTCCGGGGAATGCGCTTTCTTGTTGTCGACGAAGCTTCTGCCCCCCCAGCTAACTCTTTGGTTTCCCCGGGGACAACTTTATTTTCAAAAGACCAGCGGCCCAAATCGGGTGTATGATCCGATGCCTTTGTAGCCGATTTCAGGTACCATTTTATTTCGTACCGTGACCGTAACGACCCCATAACGCCATCTGTTTGGCGAACGGCGGCCACCACCGGATGATGGCCAAATTTCCGCCCGGGACATACACCCGGTTTCGGCTACTCGACCCCCAAAAGGCAACCTATTTTTATACCCCACAACCCTAAAATGGCCGGGATGTTCGTCCATAAGGGCCTCTTGTTGCTTGTTACCGAAGACGGACAGGGACTATGCTTGATGCCCATCCATGTGTTATTGTTGTGCCATGACGGATATATGAAGAATAATACCAGGTATGATACCGGGTATCCCACCATCTGCTTGCTGCACGTGTGGTATGAGAGCATGGCCCCATTTTCATCCAGAAACTCTAAAACTCGTCCTTGAGGTGGACAAAATCTAACGGCTGTGGAAGGAATGCATCAGTTTATCTTGTATATCCTGTGGTAGATCGTACAACCGGCGAGGGGAGTTTTTTATGGGGGGGGGGGGGGGGGGGGCGAGGTTGAAAAAGAGGGGAAGGGGGGGAGGGGTCCATCTTTGCGTGGACACTCTAAAACTCGTTTTTGAGAGGGGGGAAATCTAACGGCTGTGGAAGGAATGCATCAGTCTATCATGTATATCCTGTAGCAAGTCGTACAACGGGCGAGGGGAGTTTTTTTTTTTGGAGGGGGGAGGGTGAGGACGGGGGGGGGGGGGGGGGGGATACTCAATTGTTGCTTGCCTTTGCCATTTGACCATTGACCACGCATCCCTTTCGAGACGGATCACCGTTCCTACTCCTAAAATAGACACCTCCAATATTTGGGCACTAATTACGCCTTTTCAATGTATCACGTAGAAGCTGTTCGCTTATCCAATCCCCGTCCTGTTTCGCCGTCTGCGGCCACCATCTATCTGCTAGGATAGCGATTGTTTTCTCGCTACTCTCTAGTCTACCAAACTCTTCCGTGTCGCATTTGTCAAATTTCCTCATATCTAACGCTCTAACGCAACCCGTTCCTCCTTGTATATTTCACATTCTCCTAGACTCGCTCTACGGTAGCCCCCCCAACTTTTTTTCAACCAAATCGCCGGTTCAAAACCAGCTCCCGGCCGTAGCTCCTGAAATACGGTGCTGCCTCTTGCCGCCCCGCCGTCGTCATCCGATGGTCCCCTGCGCAAACCAGAAAATATTTGAAGACGGTTTTCACATCATCCTTCCTTGTGCCGAGCGGTCATGAAACGTTCATTAAAAAAAATCATTTGAGTTTTGGGGGGCGGCCTATCGTAGAATCAGTCCCTACTGCGTGAGTCCTACTCTCTATTGTTGTGCCACAGGGGCATATATATGCATCCATGCCCTCCTCCCTGGGGGGGGGGGGGGGGGGGGTTCCAACACCGTCGCCCAAGACGCGTTCTACGATAATAGAGGGATCAAGTTTTGCCTTTTTTTTCTGAAACACGGAACTCCTCAGGTCTAATCCAAAAATTGTCGGAAATATACCATTTTTTTGGCGTGATTCTCGTTGTGCACCTAAGCCATGGGATTTTTTCACCCGGCAGCAGTTTTATTTTTTTTTTCCAAATCCGTTTTTTGGGGTAGGACATGTCTTAAGCTCCCAAATCGAGGGGTAGTATTAGCAAAAAGGTTGTGCACCTCTATCGTAGCATGGGTCACAAATGTGTAGGAGCTTACTGTACGTGCGGTGCTAGGTCCAGGCGATTGCGAGGGTGGCGGGGAAGGATGGGGCGGGCGGGAAGTAAGTTAGAACCTTGAAGACCGTATATTAAGTAAGTTGGAGCTACTGCATGGATGGCTCGAAAAATGGTGGTATCACCTGTGGGGTAGTGTTTATTGCTCTGGCAGATTTTGATTCTAGGTGGGGCGGCGGGGGAGGGGGCGGGGCGTACTCATGTGTTGCTTGCCTTAGTCATTTGATCATTGACCACGCATCCTTTCGAGACGGAGCACCTGGGGTGTTTTTGTGTGCGTGTGGGGGGGGGGGCGGCGTGATGTTTGGTGTGGCGGCGGGGGAGAGGTGTGTGTGGTGGTAGGGGGCGAAGGGCGGGGGGCGGAGGTGGACGCAAGCAACATACTCATCAATACACCTGGCGAATACCTGGTAATAGATGCCGGTACCTGTTAATAATAACTATAATGGATGCTGTGGATAACATGTCCCCGAACCAACACGCCTTAAGAAAATGTCGAAACGCCTTCGATCTCCAGGGATCGTTTCTGGAAGGCACGCTTGGGCAATTCGGGAGATTTGTCATGTCTAGAATTGACCACGGGGACTTCCCCTCCACTTTCCGCTGGCGGATCCTCCGCGGCGGATACAGCGCCTGGCGGATTCTCCGCAGCGGGAAAAAGAAAAGCTCCACGGGATTGTTCCTTTGGCCCGAGAGCTGAGGGAGCAATGGCAACTTCTCACCCACCGCTCTCACTTCATCTTCTTCTGCACTTACCACCCTCTCCTGTCTCTCCCATAGTCAACGGGACTGTTGTATCAGCCCGTGTTGTCACGTTCAACGGTGAGAACACTTTGCTTACGCCAGCAGAAAGAATGGGGATCACTGCCCACTGACGGTATTGGCTGCGAATCCTATGGGCGTCTGACGGCAGTTGACGTGTCAACTTTTGCGTGTCGATTCGTGAGTCTGGAGAATTCTACTACATCAAACCACCAGGATGACAGGGACTACCCCGACGTTTCAGCGGCGGGAAAGTTTGCACCGCGTTCACAAGGCGCACCGTAAAACAAAGGCAGCACAACAGAACCTCCTTCGTTGACTTCCGACACCCCCACGTCCGCCGTGTCCATCGGCGAGCGCCTGGCTCGCATTGTGAACCACCAGCTGGAGCTGATGGAGAGGGCAGAAATCAGCCAGGTTTCGGAGCAGCATACCTCCATGCTGCAACAACTGGCGAGTCTAAGTGTTTCTGGTAGTTCAGTTGTCACTTTGTCCGAGCCTGACCCCTCGAACCCTCAAAAAAATAGACAACACTACAAATAATAGATATATATATATATTTCGGGCGACAAATACAGTGCATGGACAAACGAATACTACACAATGAACGACATGTCCTCGGAACAGGCGGAGGGGGAGGGGGAGGGGGGGGGGGGGTGCGTGTGTGAGTGGGGCGGGGGTAATGTTTGGTGTGGCGGCGGGGGAGGGGTGTGTGTAGTGGTAGAGGGGGGGGGGGGGGGTGGCGGAGGTGGATATGAGCAAAATACTCATCTAGACTATATACCTGGTGGACACCGATACTTTATACGAATGGACTATAGTCTACACAGTAAAAAAATTAGAAAGATAGATAGATTTTCGGGATACGAAAACAGCTCTTGAACAAACGAGTGCAGTACGACGAACGACGAGTCCTCGGAACAGAGATCACGTCAGCTGCTAACCCAACGGGGATATTGAAGTAGGGCCTACGAGAAAGTGGCATCATGGCGGTGCAGGTCCGCAGATTGAAAGGTCAGCATGCTTCCAACACCAGCTGAGTTGCTATTTGAAGCACTAAACGACCTCGAGATCCTCGATGGATCGATTGATCGCTTATTTTCGGGGTTTCGACGTATACAAACCCCACCCTCCCCTCACCAGTCATGCGACTACTACAACCACGAAGGTCCACAGTAACCACGATGACGGTATGCACCACCAGGGCGTTGATTAGCTGTTGTTGCGCTGTTGTGCGCGAGCGCAACATTTGGGTCAAAAACACGTTTTGCGCAGCAGTCAGGATCCGCGAGGCTGATTGCGCGCAGCGCAACACGCGACTTTGGCCGCGCAACATTTTTCGTCTTGGGCGATTTTTTTTGTCGCGCGATGTTTTCGCCGCAGGCTAAACACAATTTAATTCGGAGCTTCTTTTAGTCGTAAAACAAAACGAGAAAGATTATTAGAAATCGGGAACCGTTGAGAATAATAGACTATGTTGTTTGTTGTTATAGAGAGTATTTGGCGTTATATTTCATTTTCTCTGGCTGAATACGAAGTACGTAGCTCACTTTGACAGCAGCAACTGGCATTGTTTGGTTGATCGCGCTTGTGGGGATACCAAGTGGATACCGCACGGGACGGTGCTGGCAGACTGGTAGAACACGCGAACAGACAGAGCTGTTGTTTGCAACTGGACAGCGGTCGCTCGCTGGACCTGGTAAATCGTGATTCGTGATTCTCGAGTTCATCGCTAGACGGCGAATTGGAGAACTAGAGAGAGCAAGAAGCAACATCATCACAAGCGAAGCGCTTCATACGACGCACAGGGAGCGAGCGCGGAAGCGTCGACAACGTTCCTCGCCTCGACCGGTATGATACATCGTGCAGATGCGGGTTGTTATTCGTCTCCTCAATCCCCGATACTGGTCGGCCGAGAGCGTACGTGCGCGTTTGGAAACGGTTCGAACGAGTCGTGTTGCTTGCTTGGTGCAAAAACAAACAAAAACAAAAGCGGGGAAATTGTAACAAATTCAACATCATGATTCAGCACATACATGCGCATCACAGATCGCCGCAACTAGATGTCATCGGACTCTTCCCCCGATCGAGGCAAAGATACGATGATCCGAGCTCGTATTCGTGAAAGGGATCGTGTCTGGTCGTACTCTCGGCGGCCTGGGCGTGGGCACACAGCGATATTTCGAGTAGATACGATGATCCGAGCTCGTAATCGTGAAAGGGATCGTGTCTGGTCGTACTCTCGGCGGCCTGGGCGTGGGTACACAGCGATATTTCGAGTACATATATATGGCATATCGTATCACATTGGGACGGTTCATCAGGTGAAAAACGAAAAATCTTCGTGCCAAAATTGTACTTGCTTAGACTATATCGTACACAGTGTATTTTGACCACAAACAAGGACCTGCCTGCAGAAAAATTGGGGTTGGATTGCTGTTGGTGGAAACGTACATGGTGTGTTTTTGAACACAAGGACGCGCAGACAAACGCGTTGGATTGCTGTTGGTTGAAACGTCACCGAGTTTTTGTTTTTTGTTGCGCGACGTTTTCGCCGCAGGCGAAAAACAAATTGGAGGTATTTTCAGGCGAAAAAAAAGGGGTATTTTTTCCGCCGCGGGCGTTTTGTTTTTTGAGGAGTGTCCTGCCGACGACGCCAATTGTAGTGGTACTCCGAGTGGGGGATGCGTGGTTGGTCCGTGTTGGGAAGCGTGCTCCTCATGGGTTGCGGTGCCCTTGTTTGGTATCTCCTCATGGCTCGATGGATAGACTCAATAGCTTCTTGGCATATTATTTCCCTGAAGAGGATACTTAAAGACAGACATAACAGGCCTAGGTACGGTAGGGCAGGGGAGAGTAGGTATATATAGCAGGTAGCGAGATGTGGGGCGTCCTGCTTGTCCCATCATCGTCACCTACATTACCGCCCATCTATGATGGCCTTGACGTGAAGGTGGCATCCACTGCCACGTGGTTTCACCTCAACCATGACATGGTTTCACGTCGAATTCATAAACTATTCTTCTACGTACGGAGGGCACTCCATTAAATTACATACAACAGGTGATTTTTTTCCTAAATCGCCGTAGTAGGCAATTTTGTTTTTTGAAGCACCTTTTGTTCAGTTGGCCGTAGCTGAACATTTTTTAGGCCCATTTTCCTATTCGCCATACAGGTAGTCGAAAACAATTAGTGGGCATTAGGCGCTAGGTACTAGGCACAAGACACCTTTTGCTATTCGCCGTAGGCTTTTATTATATTTCGGCACCTTTTCTTTTCGCCGTAATAGTGGCCGAAAATAAATTAAAAGGCTTTTTTTCGGTATTCGCCGTACGTGATACTAGGCGGTATTCGATGTGAGGGGATAGTGTGATGTGTGATGATATCAAGCGATTACGACGGCAAGCTACTACTGCAGTGACGGTGTGGAAATTGCAGCATGAAGGTCGGGAACTGGGCGGGGGAGGGGGGGGTTGTACTCGCTTCATCCTTGGCTATTGTCGGAAGACCGTAGATCTGCTTCACTTGTAGACTGTAGAGACCAGGGCATGCCCTACATTACCGGGAGTATGTCGGGTTTCACCGGCCAGGCAGATACTGCGTGCAGCACAAAGAAAGGTCTAGGCAGGGGATGGGTTCTTTTTTTTATACGTCTTTCTGGTGTAGCCTCTTCGGCCATACACTGGCCTATCCTCAGGTTTGCTGCTGCTGCTGCTGCTGATGATGACGATGTGCTACTCGAACGGTAACATGGAAACGACACAGAGGCTAGGCATTGGGAACGTCGCCGATCACCGACTATCTATGGCGAATGGCGAATAATGGCGAATTTGATACTAGTTTTTCTTTTTAATCTATTTACCTGGGTGCAGCGATGCTCCTGGCTTCGGTAATGCTTGTGCGATACGCGCGTTCCTGCCTCAAGACATCCCAAGGCAACCTGATACACGCCTTTTCGAGGTTCGGGAGGCGTTTAAACACAGTTCGTTACTTGGTTTTCAGGCGTATATTCGCGCGTATATCGCAATTTTGTTCGCCTCCGGCGGCCTTGCGGGGGCCCTCTTGGGGGGCCCGGAGCAGACGCTGAACTACCTCGTAATTAATGCCCTGGTATGCACCCACGAAAACTGATACCTGACTCTGAAGAATCCCAAACTCAAGCCTCTATACTGGAATTCGTAGTTTCCCAAGTGCCACCCGACCCTCGAATACCGAAGTACATTACGATCTAGAAGCGTGGACGACTACTCAGCTCAGGGCCAGCCTCGCTGGAACACCCGAGCCAGGGGTAGTAATCTCTGTGACATACGGACAAGAGAGGCAGCTGTCCTAGAGCACGTTGGGACAGAGCGCCAGGAAGAAAAAGAGAGAAAATACAGACTCGTATCCATGAACTGACTGGCCGCTGCAGCTGTGTGCGGTGTTCCGCAGCAGCGCCGGCAAATCGCTATACCCCGCCCAAGATCCACCTGTCTATCTACCTACGAAACTTGGTGATGCACCCAAGACCTACCCTGCCGCCCACGAGTTGACGACCTCTTGCGGAGTAAGCGGAGCTACAAGAACAATAGCTGTGCAGCATTCATAGGTATATGTATTTGGGTATGAGACCGAAGATACGCAGGAGTATCAATACAGCACAGTAGTCACTCTAATATGTTCCATCAGCAGCTTGGAGTGCGAAGTGCACTCTCAACTCTTGTGTTAGCATTGAGCCTGACCTCCATTCTCCATCACAGCACTGCTTACATTTTTGGCCGCGCAAAAAACTATTCAACAGCTGCGCATTTCGGTACATGATAGACTATAGCACGAACATACTGAAGATTTGCAGGCAGTAGGGTAGCTCTTCGTGCGAGTAGCCCCGAGCCGCTGAGCAAAAAACCCTAGAGCTAACCTTGCCCCCCCGCAGTCATGGGTGTGTTGCTCCGCCGCTGCCAGAAATGCGTGTATACGTTGTGCACCCCAGTTACCCCCTTGACGATTGATACCCTCACCACCCACAGCCCCCGATGTATCGCCTTGTTCCTCGTACGACATAACTACTTTGAGACGCCCTGTTCAGACTATTATGTTGCCGAGATGTGTTAGCATGCTCTCAAAATATGTCCGATACCATCAGTGCTTCCATCCAACCTTAAAGGTGAACACACTGTACCGTGGGTGTACCGTAAATACCTGCTGCGATATCACCAAGTAATATCACCTAAGGAACCTAATTGAACCTTAGTAGTGCTTCCAGGTGCCTTTGTCATAATCTCTTGCTGCCGCGGCCAACCCCGGCCGCACCGGACGATTTGTGCGTTTCGACAACCTACTCGAAATCAACCCTGAGAACTGGCGGCGTTAGCATATTTTTGAGTTCGAGATCGCAGCACTGTCTGCATGCAACGTTAAACCTGAACACCTGCAATAGGAAAATGCAGGTCGATCCTATTGACGCTGCAGCACTTGTATCAGCTCCCTTCTTTCAGAGTCCTCTCTTGCCGCGGCCACGCATCCTGGCCGGGCTAAGCTGGGAACTGCCGGCAGTACCAGGCTCTTCGCCGTTCGTTTCGTCGTCGCTGTCGTTGCCGGGACTGGCCGGCCGTCTAGAAGGGTGAGGGCGGCGCGAGCGGGATCCCGTGCCGCCAAGAGGAGAACCTCGAGTGTTCTGGTTAGTGTTGTTCCTCATGCTTTGCCCGCCTCTGTTGTCCGGCCTCCTCCTCCGGCTGGAGGGCATCGCTTGGGCATCGCTTGCACCGCCGCCGCTACCGCCACCGCTATCACTCCTCTCTTGTTCGCGTGGGTTTCCGTAGCTGGTGCTATCTTCTTCGTCTTCGCTGACGGGGGGTTCGGGGTTATTCTTTTTCCTACGGTCAGCGCGATTCGTACCCTGTTGCCCACCCGAACTGCTGTTGATGTTCTTCTTTGCGGGTGACCGGACGCTTGGGGGACTCTTCATGAGTCTCGTGCTGGCTTTGGGGTTCCGCGGCTCCTCAGTGGTGTCCTCCCAATGTCTTTCTTCGCTGTGTTCAGTTTTCTCTGTGCTTCTGCGGTTGTTGCTGTTCTCGTAAGAATCATTGCTGTCGTCTTCGTGTTTATCGTCATCGTAGCTCACGTGAACACGACGGCCTGCTCGGTGTAGTTCATGATGCATGTAGAGCAAGGTCATGGGCGGGGGGTCAACACCGGATTGTTTTTAGGGAGTTCACTTATAGTACCTAGCAGGTATACCTGGCTCGTGGCGTAACGCTATTTTGCACGGCAATTCAGATCCATGTTCGGTGTAGGGCGAGGTCGAGGGGCGAAGAGGGAGGGACGCGTGTTCGAGTGGAGGTACGACCAGCACTTTTGGGCGAACAGATCATGTGTGACCGATCCCTCAAATACAGAAACTACCAAATATGTTCCGGACGCCCAAGAATATAGTCTAGTCTAGACTAGACTATATATTTAGTCTAGTATTATACTTGTGATAGTTGTACCAGGTTGCACACCTATCCCACGAAATTGTCCATCGGCCGGAACCAACAGCGTGTCTCAAGCTGGAGTTGTGCGTGAGGTATGGAGCTCAAAAAGGGAGAAAGCCTTAGAAAACAATATTCGGACCGCTACGGTAGCTTTATTCGAGGGGAATCACTTGGTGCCACCTCTCAATATGTACTCCCAGAGACACGTCACTATAGAGGTACAATACCGACATGCGCCATACGTCCAGGTTATGGGCCTCGCTCTGCGATCTTCACACCGACCATCACCGCGCAACAACGTGTTGCCGAAGTTGTCAACTTCTACCGATAATATCGAAGAAAGGTCGCAATGTTTTATGCGCGGAAGAAAATTTCTGCAATCGCAAAAGTCCCCTCTAAACAAGTTGAAAACCCTCATGTCGGGGACGCTTAAGGCCTATCCCCTGCAACAAAGTCGATGTTTCAACAGATCGGCCTCGCGACTCAGTGGCAGGGGGCGGGGGGCGTGGGAATACCCACAGAGTGAATTGGGAGCGCAGATATCGGTATCGGGTTGGTTTTATAGGGGCTGTTGGTACAGTTAGTGTACGTGTTTCCTCGTTGCATACGGCATCTTCAACCCGTGGTGAAAAAAGTGGCAAATGACACAAACGGGTACACTCACAACACGATCGAGGCAAAGAAAGGCGCTGATTTTAGAGGATGAAGAATTTCTCGAGCCACAGGACGCCTGCTACGATAAGAGAATTGGACGTTTTGGCCAAAGCACTTCCAACCGACGTGACTCCTCAACCGATGAAGTACCCTGCGGCGTCGGCCTTGGAAACTGGCATTCGCTGTATGTATGCCAGGTTCGTGAGATTCCTCCTCGGGCTGCACTTTCGTAGCTTAACTTAGCGCAGTCAGTTGTTGGGTTCAACAAATAAATGCCATATACCAGAGGAAGCACGTTTTTGGCGATACAGTTTTCTGAATGGCGGCGCTCTTTAACTCAACGTCTTCAGAAAGCCTTTACTCCTGCTGTGCTAAATTATTATTTCATATAGATTGGTGACGGGTGTGTTCATCGGATTGCACTTTTACTGTGCTCAAAATATATTTCCGGGTGAGGTACGGAGCTCCTCATCGTTAAGGAGCTCCGGAGAAAAAAACACTTCACATCTGCCAAAGCATGTATGTGTCAGAAGTAGTCGGCCTAACTTCTTCTGACCGACCGGCGAGTCGGAATTACAGTGGTAGTAGTAGTAGTAGTAGTAGTAGTAGTAGTAGTAGTAGTAGTAGTAGTAGTAGTAGTAGTAGTAGTAGTAGTAGTAGTAGTAGTAGTAGTAGTAGTAGTAGTAGTAGTAGTAGTAGTAGTAGTAGTAGTAGTAGTAGTAGTAGTAGTAGTAGTAGTAGTAGTAGTAGTAGTAGTAGTAGTAGTAGTAGTAGTAGTAGTAGTAGTAGTAGTAGTAGTAGTAGTAGTAGTAGTAGTAGTAGTAGTAGTAGTAGTAGTAGTAGTAGTAGTAGTAGTAGTAGTAGTAGTAGTAGTAGTAGTAGTAGTAGTAGTAGTAGTAGTAGTAGTAGTAGTAGTAGTAGTAGTAGTAGTAGTAGTAGTAGTAGTAGTAGTAGTAGTAGTAGTAGTAGTAGTAGTAGTAGTAGTAGTAGTAGTAGTAGTAGTAGTAGTAGTAGTAGTAGTAGTAGTAGTAGTAGTAGTAGTAGTAGTAGTAGTAGTAGTAGTAGTAGTAGTAGTAGTAGTAGTAGTAGTAGTAGTAGTAGTAGTAGTAGTAGTAGTAGTAGTAGTAGTAGTAGTAGTAGTAGTAGTAGTAGTAGTAGTAGTAGTAGTAGTAGTAGTAGTAGTAGTAGTAGTAGTAGTAGTAGTAGTAGTAGTAGTAGTAGTAGTAGTAGTAGTAGTAGTAGTAGTAGTAGTAGTAGTAGTAGTAGTAGTAGTAGTAGTAGTAGTAGTAGTAGTAGTAGTAGTAGTAGTAGTAGTAGTAGTAGTAGTAGTAGTAGTAGTAGTAGTAGTAGTAGTAGTAGTAGTAGTAGTAGTAGTAGTAGTAGTAGTAGTAGTAGTAGTAGTAGTAGTAGTAGTAGTAGTAGTAGTAGTAGTAGTAGTATAGTAGTAGTAGTAGTAGTAGTAGTAGTAGTAGTTAGTAGTAGTAGTAGTAGTAAGTAGTAGTAGTAGTAGTAGTAGTAGTAGTAGTAGTAGTAGTAGTAGTAGTAGTAGTAGTAGTAGTAGTAGTAGTAGTAGTAGTAGTAGTAGTAGTCGTAGTAGTAGTAGTGTAGTAGTAGTAGTAGTAGTAGTAGTAGTAGTAGTAGTAGTAGTAGTGTAGTAGTAGTAGTAGTAGTAGTAGTAGTAGTAGTAGTAGTAGTAGTAGTAGTAGTAGTAGTAGTAGTAGTAGTAGTAGTAGTACACGTAGTCTTGATATTTTTATAAAAATGAAAATACACTCCAGCTGTGAGATCGAATATTTTGTCGAAACTCATCTTTGCAAGCTGTGTGTGATACTCCGGCTGCGCGTATTACGGGCTGTGTGTCCTTCTTTAAGATATAGACTAGGTCGGCGACTCCCCTTGTAACTACAGTGTAGCTATCAGGGTCAACAGGGTGATGTTAGGCAGTCTGTGCGCGCAAACTAAAAAACCCGTTTCTGAGGGTGATAAAATCTGACAGCAGCTGTGGAAGGACATGCATCAGTTTATCAAGTAAATCCTGTAAGTCGAATATCCGGTGAGGGGAGGGCGGAATTTTTAAGGACGTGGGTGGCCGATTTTTATTAAATGGGGGGCGTGAGGGGGGAAGGGGGGCGAGGGGACGGGTGGGGTAGGTCAATTTGTCCCTGGAAACTTCAAATATTTCTTTTGGGGGAGGGGGGGGGGATGTGGCGGGGGGGGCGGGGGGCGAGGGGGTAGGGCTTTAGGTCGCATAGATGTAGGGGTTTGCTATACGCGTGGTGCTAGGTCTAGGCGATGGTGCGGGTGGTGGAGAAGGAGGGGGCGTTGGGGGCGGGGGTGGGTGGAAATTGCAGCAAGCAGCGGCATGGACGGCTCTAAAACGATAACGAGGCGATATCCAGGGCGTGGAAGTGTTTATTACTCTGGCGAGTTTCCATATTGGGTGGGGCGTTTAAGCAAGAGGAAGCGAGGGAAAAAACAAAAACGAAAGGCTGGGGGGGGGGGGGGGGGGGGGCGGGGGGGGGGGGGGGGGGGGTTTCAATAGGTCACATATAATATTAAAATACACTCCAGCTATGAGATCAAGGATTTGGTCGACGCTGATGTTCGCAACATTGTGTGTGATCCTCTGGTCGCGCGTATTAATCATATATAGGAGTATGTAGGGGCTTGCTATACGCACGGTGCTGGGTCTAGGCGATCGTGCGGATGGTGGGAAAGGAGGGTGCGTTGGAAGGGGGGAGGGGGGATGAATGAAAGCTACGTCATGGATAGCTAGAAAGATAATGACGTGATGTCAATCGCTTAGAAGTGTTTATTACTCTGGCCGATTTCGATTGTAAGTGGGGCGTTTGAACGAAGTGGGCGGGGAACGAAAAAAGGGGGGAGGGGGGGGGGGGGGGGGGGGCGGAGATAAGTTGGAGCTACGGCGTGGATGGCTAGATGAATAATGAGATACTATCAGCTGGCTGGTAGTGTTTACTACTCTGGCAGTTTTTGATTTCAGGTGGGGCGTTTGAACAAGAGGGATCGGGGGGGGCGGGGGGGGGGCGGGGGGGCGAGCATTTCAATATGTGCGCGGAAACTATAAATAATCCTTGAAGGGGACGAATCTGACGGTTGCAGCAAGAAGACGCACCCCTTTATATCGCCCGCCTGGTGATTTTTATTTTCTAGAAGGTTTGATGTTACTGGTTGTATGCAACCCGGCTCTTAGGTGTAGTAAACAACGTGTTAAAAAGCTTCATAATTTGGTATTGTACATGGATCGAAATATTTCAATCGATAGGTACAATCATGTAGATACCATTATTTTCTGACATTGCTAATTATAAGAATGAGATACATATTGCCAAATACAACAGGCGAGGTGATGTGGTCATGCAATGTCACCGCCATTAAGAACGAAAGGGAGAGATGCGAATCGTTATTGTTTTGAAAGGAACGCTTAGTGTGCACGCACTCAATTACGTTACTTCGTTAGTCATACTTCGCTTGGCATAGGTTGGGAGGCGATCATGCAGACGATATGTACGGAATACCTTACGTAATAAGTTGGTAGTGCGGTTTACCGCAATTTTAGCATATATATCTGCCTGTATCTCCTTTTCACATTATTATTGTCTCACATATACGATTTTACGCCTATAATTTTTGCCGTGCCGATGTGGGGCTCTGAGGTCGCCGCGAATCCAAGATTATGCTCAAGCCATGGGATGTGCTTCACTTTTTTTCAAATCCGGTTCGTGTTTGTACAACGCAATTGAGTGAGAAGCCGCCTCCTCACCAGCTTCAGGCGTTAAGGCTACCGTAGCTTGCGTCATTCGCCGTCACATACGGGGTACATTGTCGCGGCACCAGAGCGTTTATGCGGCTACAACGTCGAGTAGAGCGATGACCGTCAACTGTCGACCACCTTTTGGGGGAGCCAGCCCGAGGTACACCATACCACAACGAGACAAAGAGTGGTGCATCTTTTATTGAAAGGAGGGCATATCTAAACTTAGTAGAAGCGAGGGGTGTGCCCTTGCGTATGAAAATCGATGAGGGAACCATTCACATACCCCGATTTTGATCGCTCTCGTTGAACCGCTGTACGCCCACGCAAAATCGAAACAAGGTCAGCGGTTGGGAGTCATTGGAGTCTGTCCGACACTCAGGAGTATGATCTGGCGCCGGTTTGATTTAATGTATAAGGACGTCCCCGTCGACGACATGCGTATAACAGTGAGCGAGCCTCCTCTAGGCTGTTGGGATTATGTAGAAAGCGGCGGCGAATTTCGAGGTGTGTGTCACCGACAACATGCACAGTTGTAACGCGTGCACAGGCCTACCCAAGGTAGGTTATTATTGACGTTTATTGCATTCCGGCACCGTCAGCGCACATTTCGTTCTGAATGCAATAACGGACTCAACGCGCCGACTACTATGGGTAAGTCTTCTTCTCACCTTGCTGTACCTTGGGGGTGATAGTTGGCGTTGTTCTGAACTCCGCCACCCACCGAACATAAGCGTCATGGAGTTGGAAGACATATCATAGCAGGGAGGAGCGTATGGACAAAGAAAATAACGCACAGTAGCATCTTAGAGTTGGTAAAGACGTGGTAGCAGGCGCATGGCATTGGAGCAAATACCTCACGGCACAACCGTTGGGTTGCCGAATACATCATAGCAGGTAGAAGCGGTCGTGTCAACGAAGCAAATACCGCACAACAGCATCATTGAGTTGACGAGCATATCGTAGCGGGTAGGAGCGTAACGACGAAGCAAATGACGCACAGCAGTGTCATTGGGTCGACGAGGTTATCACAGCAGAAGTGAGACATTGAGGCAACGACGACACAGCAGTATCGTTGAGTTGCCGAACATCTCGTATATCAGGTAGAAGCGTAAAAACGACAAAAACACCGCGCAGCAACGTCGTTGAGTTGGCGAACGTATCATATGCGACAACAGCGTAACCAAGAAGCAAATAGCTAGCCATGGAGGCTCGTCGCACAGCAGAATTGTGGAGTTGGCGAACATGTCATGGCAGGAAGAAGTGTCGACGAAGCGCAAAATCAAGACGGGGGAGAATATATGCATATGTACCATTTTGATTTTTTTGCCTAGTCCGTCCCTTTTTCTCCGCCGGCGCAGAGTTTTTTGGTGTGCTTTCTTCTGCAATGCGATCAGACTACCCGTCGGTATATTATCAGCCGTGTGCCGGGCTCATGGGACGTCCGTGGCGCGAGCTATGGCCGCGAAAAGCCGCCGAGACTGGCTCTATTTTGCGGGGTATGAGACACTTCTGTCCCCGGGCAACCACACACTAGACGTATTTAAGCCTCGAGGTTAGGTCTTAAGTACTTCCAACTGGAAGAGCTAGGCCATTCGATATTTCGACCTTAAACGCATAAAAAAAACACCACATGTCTAAAACTCGAAATAGTGGTCTCTTTCAGTACGCATAAAAAGAAAAGCCGAGGAAAGATCAAACTACTTGAAAATAGACTATGATATTTCTGCACTACTCCAGACGCAGATGGCAAGACGAGGATTTATGTCATGAGTCAGCACATGAGTGGGTGGAAACTTCGAGAAAGACCCTCCCCTGCCCATGCTGTGCGAGCTTGAACAAACGGCCAAAACAAATAATTGGTGCCTGGCAAAAACATTGAGTGCTTCGTACTCCATACTCGCTTCATATGTAGGATACCTCGCAGGCGTCTGCCGCCTTCGGTGTGCCTCAGTGTGGCAGTCAGTACAGCAGCACAGCAGGACTGGCCCTCAACCCGGTTCAATTTCCATCCTCGAAATGTAGGCATCCGTCTGATGTTTCCTCGAGCTTTTGTCGTCTGAAATGCTGTTGTTTGCTGGAAAATACTCGGAAAATTGCTTCAAATATGCACTTGGGCCAAATTGTGCCCAAGTGCATATTTTGGGAAAATCCACATCTCACCGTGGTCTGCCGTGGTCGTTAGGTCGATAAAATAGACCTATTTTGTAGACATTTAAAACACGATAGGGCTTAATTTGGTTTAGAGCCTAAAATATAGGCATATCGCCAGGCTTAAATACGTCTACTACACACACGGTGGAACTTTAGTCCTCGCACGTACATCGGGGTGGCATCAAAATGTATTTGCGAGAGAATTTTCCCGCACTGCTAGACGCGGGCGCGGTGTATATATACCCGCTGCAACGACGTGAACTATGTCATTACTGTGAGTTCTCCCTCACAATTGACACGATGGTTACCATACAGCAGTAGCGAAACCTGTATAAAGAGATATAAAGTAGCAACACAACCCAAGCAAAAGTAACGATGTGCACACAACAGACCATATCGGCAACAAACATCGGTATAAGCACGCGGGGAAAAATACTGGACACAGAAAACAAACAACAAATTACCAATGATTCCTCTAACAGCAGCGACAGCAGTACAAACCCATCAGACAGCGAAAATGATCAAGACAACAACAGCGGCAACAATAACAATTCTGGTCAATGGTCCATTATTCCCGAGATTGGTGATGGTGCATGTTTATTAAGATGTATCTCGCGTCGTGTGCACAACAACCCAGCTTTACATCACATCGTCCGTGCACATATTATTGCCCACATCACAACCAATTTGTACACCGTTATGCCAGGATCAGGTTTCAACACTTTCCACGACAGCATCTTAGCTGGAGCAAATCAAGAACTTGTGGAAGTCGCTGGATCTCAACCTACTACATATTCGAGTGCTGAAGAGTATCTCCACTTCATGTCACAGCCTTACGCACATGCTACAAACGTAGAATTAGTTGCTGCCCCGCAGTTATACGGAGTGGACTTTCGAATAACTTATCACACCGAGCCTCAGCAATATCCCAACCCTCCTCCTCCAAAAGTCTGTGATATCTTATTATATTATCCGCATTATTTCCACTACGCATCCCTCCGATATACACCTGCATAAATACTTCATCATCATCAGTTAGCTGTAGTCATTCGACTTGCGTCGCCCCCGGGAGGCACGTGTCCACCTCCCGAAGGGGAACCTTGTAATGCGTACGTCTTCTGAACCCGCTGCAGCGCTAGCGTGTTGCACGCCATGAATACCGCTACAGTTCACAGCAGCACATATGTACAGAGGAGGGAATCCACTCTAGCCCCCTTCAGCACCGCACCCAATCTTTGGAGAGAAATTGCTTCAAACTAGATTTGAAATATTCTTGCAGTAGAAAAAGGGATATAAAATTCGGCGGTAAGAATTCGAGGATCGTTGTCTAATTTTGAACAAGAAAATCGACGGAAGAAACGGTGATCAGGGTCGGGTAATACGCTAAATTCCATTGAATGCAGTCAGTGGCAGCCTGCGCTCAATGGTAGCCACATAATGACAAATTGAGCCTTAACGCCGTATCGCAGTTGTTTCAGCTGCCGCCGTTCGAACCTTTGAAACCCCCTGCCGGTTTGGCACGGTCAGTGTTTTACAGTATTGTGCGATAAACAGAGAAGCGATCAATTGCATCGCTGAGCGAGGTGGTATGGTCTAAGGGGTGTGATGAAAGCGGTGTGTTAAAAGGATTTACAAAGGAGTTTTACTGCCATACTTCAAGCACGCTGCGGAGCCGAGTGACTAGCCCTGCCGAGCCCGAGTACCTCCCAATGGGTTGGGGATAGCGTTAGGGTTAGGTATAGAATCGTGCTAGTCTGAGTCGACGCGCAAGGTTGACTTTGACCACAAAAAACGGTAGGAGGATGTTGTCTGCCGTTCTGCATGTCGCAGGAGCAGATGTCTTTGGGGTGTCATTCCGATTTTGAGTCACGATACCACAGGGGGTGTGGCATGCAACGTACCCGGGTGATACATCGGGTGGTTGTTCCGGGATTAAAACAATATCATAACCTGGGTGGTACGCTCCAGGAGTACGGTATACAACGCCCCGGGCAATATACACCGTCACATACGGTAGAGGGGTACACGCCGACCCCCCCCGAGTGTGTGCCACCAGTTCCATTCATTAAATGATCGTACCCAAACAAATCAAAAATGACCAATTTGGCCAAGCTGGCGAACTTGGCCAAATTGGCGGCGGCCTAACAAGGGGGCCCATATTCTCCCCTCCGTTCACCCCCAATTTCGCCTCAGTAGCATGCCAAGTTGGAATATTTGCACTTGTAGCAGGGAAGGGAGTGTTGTGTTATTCGGTTCTTGCTCTACGAGGCAACAGCTCGTGCAGTGTGTCGAACAGATTGAACGACGAAAAACGGATAAAGCACTTCGAAAAATAGGCATCGCACTGCTCTTCTTTTAATCTTGCTCGATCCATCACCCTCGAGGGCAATGACGCCCAGCCGTCGGAAAAAAGAATCGATCGACTATCGACTGCTCGCGTTACTTACATGCGCTACGATACACCAGGTTTAGAAATATTCCCTAAATATTTTCTGGTTGACGGGGCTCCTTCCGCCCTCAACTGAGGTACCCAATCTCACTGGAACTTCATCAATAATAATTTGGAGGGCTTTTCACGGATCAGGTCGAGCCAAGGTAACTGGGGCCACAACAGCGCAAGCCACTCTTTCAATTCCTTGGATCGTTTTCATGCGGTTCAATTGATGGGCTGGACCCGGGCGAGCGATGAACAGATAACCCCGCCTCGACCCGCGATACTTAAAAGCCTCCTGACCCGACCCGACCGGACCCGACCCCACCCGACCCGATCCGACCCGACTCGTGACATCTCTAACACCTCCTGACCCGACCCCGCTTGACCCGCGAGATTTTGATCACCTCCTGACACGACCTGTGGGCCGGGCCATGACCCATGAAAAGCCCTAATATGTTTGTATAGTACCAAGCATATCTACAATTGTATTTTATGTATACGTAGGCCATGTCGTCACTGTAATTTATATTGAGGCGTCACTCACGTTTTAGGCGACCTAGCCTTGTACTTGTCGTCGGCCTTTTTTGCCGATGGCTGACGTGACGGCGAAAGAAAATTACGAGCCCCAAACTTCGATGGTCTGAAGCACAAGCAGAGCGGCGTACATCAAACGGCGCGAAAATGCAACAGCAGCCATCGTGAGGGTGGATGGTTGTCGCAAACATCGTTAAAGCAGTGTATTTTGCAACCGCCCGACGGTGTTGTTGTCAGTAGTGGTTTGATCTCTCAGCAGCATCGTTGTTGGCAATCCTACAATGGGATACATTACTTCATTTCACTTTCCTTCAACAGCATTTGCCAGCATAGCATCGTTAATGGCATGATCTATACAATAGCAGCAGTCTTATTGTCTCAGTCCTTCAATAGCAAAGTTCATTCCACGTCATACAACAACCGTGACATCGTGAATACAATGCTCCTGGAATACCGCCGTTAGGTGACACGACCCTTGGACGTTATCGTTAATGTTGCCATGCTCCAACATTATCGCCACTTTCACAATCAGCAATCGTTTTAGGTCCATCGTCCGTTAAAAACACCGTTAATGTTGCAGGATAATGGACTAAAGTAATCCGCCAATGTCATAGTCATAATCCTCCAACATCACCGGTCTGTCGCGGTCTTTCTACAGCATCGTTACTGTAATGTCCCAGTGTTTCAACAGCATAGTTAGTGTCGCAATATTGTTTTACTACATAGGCATCGCTCCTGACAAGAACAACAGTACGATATCCAATTCGACTGCGAGCGGCTACACCCGCTACGTATGTCATGCACATATCGGTATCACGTAATAAATGTACGTGAACATTCATTGGGTTCACAGAGCTAGGCCAACGCTTTTGGTGACCTGATGCCGTCGCCAGATAGTCAAACATCCAGACAGTAGTATCGCCATATCCCCTATTGTCGTGGCAGCGAAAGACATATCCTACGTCCTTTTGTATATGGTTCAACAGGACTCCTCTGTGAACAAGTCTTACAGGCCTCTGGTGATAACATACAGTACATACAACATGTACGACATATACAGACATGCACGCTGAACACACGCTCTACCCAGCACAATGTCACCACTATTACCTTGCAGTGGTGAGCGTCGCCATTTCCATGGTATGCTGGATGCTGGAGCGTAACGCTTTGGTCGAGCCCAGAAGCATCACAAGGATAACCAATACGAAGACGCACACGGTTATGATCGTCGTGTCGTCGTGGAGCTGTGAGCGGGCCCATCGTTGACGCACGCACAGCATTCGACGTGATAAGGGTGATTGTGGAATGCAATTGAGACATGCGCATCCGGCGAACGGCAAATTGTGCAAACGACACAGGCATGGCGAAGCGGGCGATACAGTAAAATATCGAGTGTTTTTATCGCCTCACATGTTCAGAGGACAATAAGGCGAGGCAGTCAATTTACCAGAGACAACTTGCATTACTACAGTACTTGTAACGCGTTTAGAACTTCAATCGCGTCAACGGGAAACCATGAATAGCTATGACAAATATATATGACGAACGCAAACGATGGTTTCGGCAACGGCCACACGACGCAAACTCGAGATGCTGGTTTAGAGTCCCTACTTCAAGTTCAGGCGACTGTATGACACGCGCGCAGGAGCATACCAATCACCCGTGAAGCGAAGGGCTCACACTTGACGGCGGGTATTACCCCATTCCCCGTTGTTTTTGATTTACGGCATATATGAAATACAAGTGTGGTAATCATAAGTCTCAGTTTTACACATCTGTCAGATAATGAAAACTAGAAAACTTGTTTGGGTAAAAATCGTGGTTCAAAAAACGTGTGACACCCGGTCTTTATGTGAGTCCCTAAAACTAGATACATACAGGCCATATCTTGTTACCTGCTACGGTTTATCTTAACCATCAGACTTGAGGCTCATAACCTGTTGGTGATGTATGTTGCCGATAAATTATTATATCAACAGTTGAAAGAGAAGTGCTTGGATTGCTGCCATGGTCATGTCCGGTTGCGAGATTCAGCAAGCATCTGGGTTGCGAAAGGGTTTATAACGTCTCTATAATAGGTCAATACACTACCCATCTCTTGGTACCTGCCTATGGTATATATTAACCATCAGAATCGATACCGATAATATGTTGGTGATGTTTGTGGCAGACGAATGGTTATGCAAATAGTCGAGAGAGAGAAGCGCTTGCGTCATTGGCATACGCAAGTCCGGTTGCCAGCTTCAGCAAACATCTGGGTCCCAGAGGGGTCGTTAGCCGGTCCCGATCGAGGTCGCTGCAATAGGTCCATGCTGCCCGTAGCTTGTAACCTGGTACGATCTGTCTTATCCACCAGAAGCGAGACTCATAACCTCTTGCTTATGTATTTGACCGGTAAATGATCGTTTAAAGTGTCGATAGAAAAGTGCTTGGATATCCTACATGTGCAAGTCCGGCGAGCTTCAGCAAACCTCTGGGCCCCGACCGAGGTGTCTGTAATAGGTATACATTGTCTATATCTTGTTATCTGGTATAGCATGTTTTAACCATCAGCATTGAGGCTGATAACCTGTTGGGTAATTTTGTCTACTACTGTCCTTACGTTTACTACTGAAGCGTACTGATTGGCCTACAACGTCCAATAGGGTTAATGGTCTCACCTGTGACTGGCATTCCGGATCGGAAACACACTGTTGGTAAGTGGTAAGGAAGAAGGACATGTTGGACGCCTTATAAGCGAAGGTGATGTTGTTCGGGTCGCGCATCGCTACGTTGAAGATGTACTGGACGTCACTCGTTACCGGAGCCTGCGGCAGAAACGTAATCATGCGATATTCACCGCAGTGATGGTTGTCAAGCCGGCGTGAAACACGCATTTGAGCAATGTATACTATCAATGTTAGCCTATGACGATGGTCTGTAGCACTGTGTCTACTAGTCAATAGAGGCACACGCGTCGTACTTGGGGAAGGCAGTGTTGTTCGAGTTACGGATTGCCACGTTGAAGATGTACTTAGCTTCGCTCGTTACCGGCGCCTGCAGAAGGAGCGTGATCACAACGGTGGTGGTTAAATGACAAACATTGGTGTTGTACCGATGGTATGCTTTTAAGTGGTGACTGATTATCTGAGGGTGTCGACATTTATCAACGTTGGAAATGGTGACAACGATAAATCGATAAATTCTTGCCAATCAATGGCAATAAAAAGGGGATGTTGTTCGAGTCGAGCGCGTGGAGGTGTTGAAGATCCACTGCAATTCGCTTGTAGTTGGTGCCCATAGCAGGAGCTGGACCATGTCCAACACGATGGCAATCAAATCGGCGTGAAGCACATGCATATCACCAACGACGAATGCTGCGGAGTGTGTGCGCCTTTTTGTCCCGTTGGGCTCCTCGCTTAAGGGAGTCTATGCCAAAAATATAAACAATGAAAGTGCAGCTGCCGAAGGATTCCCACGGTCTAGGCATATGACCAAGAAGATTATACGATACAAAAGGGACAGGCAGCAGTTCTGGGAGGGAAAGCGAAAATGCACCCTTGTAAACGGAGGAACTCAAGCCACGGCCACATCCCCAGGGAGGGGGTGGAGGTGGAAGACATGACCGTATCGTGCATGGTCATGCTCCTTAGCACCATAGACTCTCGCATCCCCACAATATGTCCCGGAGCACGTCTGGTTTTCACGAACCAGGCAGAAATCGCGTGCACCAAGCGGCAAGCGTCGTGAAATGCCCTGCGAGTCGTACGAAGGTTGAGCTGCATCCTACTACGAAACGTTTGTGGGGCGGACGTCGGCATCTTGTTGTGCCTGCGCCTCTTGCAAACAGAGGGCAGGATCGAACGACGCGATTTTTTGTTTGGGGGAGGGAATGAAAAACTAGTCTGAAAAATTGACAGAACACAAGCTACTTCCACACCCCAAGTGAAGGGGGGGGGGGGGGCGGAGCAACCAGACGTGGCCGACATTAAGAAGGTGTAGCACAACATCTAGAAGTCCCGTGTCTCGGTATAAATGGCCACATTACTTTCCACGACAGACAATGTAGTTATAACGCACGCCGTGGGGTGAATTTCGGCCAGTTTCCTCCAAGTGGAGGGGGGCACAAACAACGAGGGTGACGTCTTTCGGAAGATCTCGTCTAGATATTTCCATGGGCACATCGCTCGGCTGATGCACTCTACCGGTCGTCAAGGAAGCCGGCATCGGCATTCCTCATACATTGTCATACATACGGTACCCTAATCACCCCTGGATATGCGCCTGGGGGGTTCAGCAGGAAAGAGCAACACCACAACACAATGCTCAGCGTGCATTCTACTGCAACTCAACTTATAAACAGCTACAGAAAGAAAAGGCCAAAGCTACGAGTACGCTTGGGGGGTCGTGTTTTGGGGCTCGTTTTTCAGCGTCTCATATGACAATACACCACCGTGGCTTAGTTATTGCTGCGTCAACAAAATGCTTGCGGGTCCGTGTTTGCACGTGATACAGAAGCCACGCGCGAAAGTGACTTAAACTCGGTAAAGCAAAGGTCCCTTCATGGTCCCGGTGGGGTAATGCTGGTTGTCCGCTACAGTGCCGTTGAAATCGCTCGACATAGGAGCCATCCTTTTATAGTGCAGTAGGGATTGCGCTGTTTGGGCCAAGGTTTTCCGGCCGGTTGCCTTCCTGAAGTGATGAACTACCGGCTAGGTTGGTACTTTATTCGGCGATACCTTGTTTTAGGACTGGCGGACGCGTGCTACAATAGAGGTATCACTTTTCGTCTGAAAAGGTTTCTGAATGACGAGGCTCCTTGACCCACAATCGTCAGGAATAGGAAAAAAAGAATTAAAAAAAAAACGTACAATTTCCGTCGTGTACCTAGGCCACGGGATTTTTCATCCGGTAGCAGCTTTATTTTTCTCCAAATCAGTTTTCGGGAATGATCTCAAGCTCCCAAATTGAGGGATAGAATTAGAAAAAAAGTGGTGCACCTCTATCGTAGCACGCGTCCGTTACGGAAAAAATAAAAAGGATCAAGGGCTTCGGAGGGAAGGAAAGACGACGAAACAATATCGATCACAGTACTGGCCCCTCTACAGTGCCGGTATGTGCACTATAGAGGAAAATACTGGAACTATGGCGGCAACCGGCACTACTCCGCATACTGCCAATACTGGCCGTTGTCTTGTGTGCCAAAGAGTTTCACCGGCGCTATTATCGCGAGCAACCGGCACAACTCAACCGGCACTATAGAGGGACATCTGCTGTAATCGATAATCGGCAATCAATGATTGGGAGGTTACTTTGATGACTTTGATAGCTTTGGCTGTGAACTATAATGCAAGGAGTCGAAGTAAGATGAGATTGAGACTGACGATTGACGATTGATAATGCCAGGGCTTGTTACGGGTGAAGTCACTCGTCGTGGGCCGGGTCGGGTCCGGGCATCCCATCCCATCCCCACCCGTGAGATTGTCTCATGACCTCATCACCCGGGCGGACCCGCCACATGGGAGTTCGAACACCTCCTTACTCGACCGGACGCGACCCGCCAGAGTTGGGAAACCTCCTAACCCGACCGCCGAGTCGGGCCATGACCCTTTCACCAAAACTGCTCTGGCCGATATCTTGGAGCCCCAAAATTGTCAAGTATGTTGCAGTAATAGTGTTGCAGTAATTGTGTTGCAGTTCTAGCGTTGCAGTAATAGTGTTGAAGGCATAGAGTAGACCGCCGGAAAATAGTGTTAAAGGCATAGAGTAGACCACAGTAGCTATAGTGTTGAAGGCATAGAGTAGACGACAGTAGTAATGGTTGTCGGAGGCATAGAGTAGACCACAGTAATAATAGTGTTGAAGGCATAGAGTTGACCACAGTAGTAGTATTAAAGGCACAGCGTAGACCGCAGTAATAATAGTGTTAAAGGCAAAGAGTAGACGACAGTAGTAATAAATAGTGTTGAAGGCATAGAGTAGACCAAAGCAATAGTGTTGCTACGCCGTGCCAAAAAAACGCCTGATGTGTTTTTGTCCAGGTAAAGTACAGTGTTACTCGTACGAGAACTCGTACTAGTGGTGAAAAACACGGCCCCCTCTACCGCAGCCCTTGTTCAGTACAACCATCGAATCGAATCCAACCCACTCGAATCGAATCGAATCGAATCGAATCGAATCGAATCAAATCGGGTAACAGAGTGGGTGGTATACTCGCAGCGACGATATGGCATGCGCTGTGTGTCCCATGGCACGTTCCATGGAATATTTCATTACGTGTTTCGTGGTGCCAGATAGGCTATATTCCATGGATTTGTCCATGGGGCAAATGCCCGATGGGGTATGTCATGACACGTATACAACGTATTTCGTGGCAGTGTTGCCGCTGGAATATCCCATAGGCAGTTTTTTACTTTTTCATTGGGGATATACCATGGTACATGCTACGTATGAGGCATCTAGGGAATGAGTATACCCACCACTGGTGTGATGGGCCGGGTGGGGATAGGCTCGGAGAAGGGCGCTCACGATGTACAAGCAGAGGAAGGGCATTGTAAAGATTATGGAAGTGGGAGAGTACCACAGAAATCGTACCGTCGTAGAGTTCTCGATAAAAACATCCCTATCGTAATTGTGGAAACCTCAAATACGGTCAAATAAATGTATCGACACCAAGTGAGTACGAAGGCATCCTCAATAGGACATCCCACGGGACAATACCTCAGGGGTGGACCCCACGGTCCCCCATGGGCTTTCACCATGGCACACCCTGTGGCGTTTCCCTGAATCGCCTCAGCGGGAATATGGCATGTACTACTGCCCACGGCACGCTTCCCATGGAGTATCCCACGGGACATCCCATGTGATATTGTTGGGTGAGGTTTGGGGGTAGGGTTCGCTTAGCGCTAGATACACCATATTAAGTGCCATCAGGAAGAACGAAGGGAGTATTTGTGCCGTGGTATACCCAATGGAGCACACCATGAGATGTACCATGGCACAGCTTCTCGGGCATTTTACCGTAGGGTGTTCCTTACGATCCACCACGGAACCACGCGGGTGTGGAAGAGGCTCCTCAACTATGGTATAATTGTACAATATACCGTAAAAAACAAATATTCGAAGCGTCTTCCTCAAGATCGTCAACCGCACAAGGTCCCAAGAACCAAGGAAACCGTGGCACCGCGCGCAACTCCCAATTTTTTTTTGATGGAGACATTCAAAGCTCTTTTACAATGTCAAATATCACGCAAGGTCCTCAGAACGTGAATGGACCATGCCTTCCTTGCTCATCGGACCCATTGCTTTTAACTCTGCAGGCCCCTCCTGTAGACCTGTTTTCGAAGGACAAAAAGAGAACACTGTCCTCAGAACGAAGGGGGGTCTGGACCTTGTGCAACCAAGCATTGGCTAGGGCTGCCGCTTAGGTAAACCAAAGTACGCAAGGCACCCGCAACGTGGTAGGATTCCAACCTTGTGCAGCCGCGTAGTCTGTTTGACTTTGTACTACACCTTTTCGCTTAGGCCGTACACTGTCGTCGCGTACATGGCCTCGCCTGTGTACTGTGCCTATCTATACATATCCACCATTGCGGGCATGCGGGAGTCGGTAGTGCAAAGCTATTACCGGCAGCGTACACCACATGGAATTACATTGTCGCTCGTACGGTCTGGACTGCCTGGCGTACCGTACTGACATCTGTCTCTCGACCATTATGGGTATACCCGGAGCGAGCGGCAGGCATCAGGCCGCCATGATGAAGACCCAATAGTATTATCCTGATGCTACGTGTTGTATTGTTTCCGTTAGCTACTTGATATGTTGCTGCGATATTTTGGTGCTTATACTGCGCACACGAGCTTTAAGCAGGGCGAGCGGGGCTCGTGGCGAGAAGGGGGGCGGTGTGAATCTCCGTCTCGGGCCCCGACCCGTTGTCAACGCTTCCGTGCGGGTCAGCGCAATAGAGTACTCCAGCATGTATGTATGAAGTTCCACTGTAGCCAACCAAAAACACCGAAACCAAGCTATAGAAACGTCGAAGGTACTGCACCACATGAAACGAGAACCGGTCACGCCCAATACCAAAAACCCAAAAGGCTCGTAAACGTCACGTTGCCCGTCCGCATTGCTGAAAGTCGTCCCCATTGCAAACGGTCAAGTCACAGTTTCGCACTGCATATAGTCATGCCATCTCCCGCTTTGTTGAGAAATGTCAGGTCACCGCATTCGACGTAATTACGCCGTCACCCGCTTTTCAAACGCCCCCCCCCCCCGCCCCCCCCCCCCGCAATCCACAAAGCCACGCAGCGGCGTGCTTTGCGACAGGTGGGATCACCCCCTCACAGTGTACAATGCCAAGTTGTCGCCCAACTCATGAAAGCCCAGGTCACCCCCTCGGATTACACAAAGCCATGATGTCACCCACATTGCGAAATGCCCGGCCGCGCCTTCGTATCCCACGGAGCCAAGTTGTCGCACGCTTTGTGAAAAGTCAGGACGTTTCCATGGCATTGCACCAAAGCGATGTTGTCACTCCCTTTGGGAAAGGTCAGGACAGCCCCTCGCATCTCACAACACCATGTTACCATCCACTTTACGAAGGTCAGGGCGTCTCCTCACGTTCTACATTGTCGGCGTATCCGCAGCCTTCCCGCCTAAGACCAGAACATGGATACCTTGCCATTGCCACTCTAAAGGCGGGAGGTACCGTCCACCCGCGCATTGAATACGCCGTAGGATATCCCATGGAAGCATTCGCCCTATGAGATATCGTATGGCGTACCCCATGGAAAAACCTCCGGGATACCCCAGGGCCAATCGCATCATGGGGTTACCCATGAGTATGACAATTGGACGTATAATGAGGTACAACACATGACAACGAATCAATGGGATACACCATGATGAGTGCCACGTGATTTTCACATTGGAGTAAGGGAGGAATACTCCATGGCTTGTGTTATGGTGAAACACTTGTAGGTCTACGGGGCGCACCATGAGAGCATTTATCCCAAGGGATATGCCATCGGACGCCAGATATGCCATGAGATGCCCCACTACACGTGCGATGCAAAACCCCATATGGAACATTACCCGTCATGGGAGACTCAATGGGTATGACGAATTGTCCATGGAATACTCCATGGGTAACACCATGGGGGCGTGCCATGGGATGTTACATGGTACTGGGCGATCCTTGGTAAAAAGGCATGAAGGTCTAAGACACACCATAGGAGAATTTGTCCCGTGGGATACTCCATGGAATGCCCCATGAAGATCATGGCATGGTCTATGGTATATGCGGTGATGCCATGGTTTATCTCGTGGGCTCTCTCGTGGTACATAAAACGGGGGATTGCGGCGGCGGGCGAACCGTGGCAACCCCCATGGCGTATTCCACGGGACCAGCCAGGGGATACTCCGCAGTTCGCCCATAGGACAACCCACGGGATATATCACGGGGTATCCCATGATTCATGCTACGAGCTACCCATCCTAACAACCGCGAAGGACCCACGGGTGGTTTCAGACCAAGGGGGATTACATGCGGGACACGCCATGAGATCACAGATGGAAAATATCGTTGGATGCATTATGGTCTATGGTCAACCCATGGGGCAGTCCATGAAACATTCCTACGCCCATGGAATCAGGGCGTCCATGGAGTATTCCATGCGGAACCCCATGGCACCCCTTATACCGTGGGATATACCATGGAACAGAACCGCTACTCCCATGGAATCCACGTGGCCGATCGAATCAGGGGGGGCATCGAGCACTCTCTGAGGTGCCCCGCCAAGAAGTGCCGGATGGCATCCATTTTAAAACGCCATGGAACACATTTATCCCATGGAAAACACCATGGAATGCACCGCCGGGGCCCGGACATTCCATGGCGTACTGCATGGCAAACCATGGTACACCCTTGGAAACCATAAGCACACAGCGGGGTGCCATTTGGTGGTGGCATGGTGTGCCCCATGTGGCACCCACCTAGCAATATGTATGGCATCTCAAGCGGGTCGCCCATTGGTCACCCGTGGTTCACCCGTGGGTCGTGCGTTTATATTCGTGGGCCACTTGTCGGCCACCCGTAGATCGCCCATTAGGTCACGGTAGTAGCCCACGGGTTGTCCATGGGTCATCCGTGGGTGACCCATGAATTCCCACGGTACATCATTGTACTTTTTTTCCATTGGGCATACCACGGGGTGCTATGGGTGATGCCCATGGTGTCCCCCATTCGACATCCGACCACGATATAGTGGTCCCTCTATAGTGTCGGTGTGTGTCAGCCGTAGCAATGGCGGCACCATAATGGTAACTCGCACTACTCCGCATGAGGCCCCCACTGGTTGTTCCCGTAGATGCCAAGCAATTTCACAGGCGCTATAGCGGGCAACCGGCACTACAACGGCAACCGGCACTGTACATTGGTGAATTATGTGATGAGCCTCATCTCTCGAATGAGGAACGAGGCTCAGAAAAAATAGGTACATTCCTCATGTAGCATTCACCGTGTGCTGTTACATGTGCACAGTGAATTACATAGTGTTAGAACCGACCGGGTGCCGGCGTTTGGGCAGAACGCGTTCTCAGCCCTTGTCTCGAAAACCACCCCATATATATGTTCCCTCGAAACTACACGCGTGTGCACCACATAGAGAATTGTAGATGCGACCAAGTCAGCGGTAGGAGCATCCTCCTTTTTATTGCAGGGTATATATATAGCCCATTGGGAAAGTGACTAGTTGGCGCGTACTACGACAAAGGTAGCACGTTTTGGCTAAAATTATTTTTCTGAATAACCGGGCCCCGCAACGCCAAATCCGCCGAACGGTTATTCTTGTTTTGGGGAAGTTTGTTTTGTTTATACCTAGACTTTCATGGGTTTGTTGGTCGGGTTGCACTTTCTCTTTACCCAAAATCAGTTTTTGCCTCAGAGGGATGTACTGTTACTAGTTAATAGTACACGATTTCTCAGCAGGTTACGAGCCTCAGACACTTCACGGTGCACCCTATCGCAGAACGTGTCCCCTCAATACCTCTCTCAAACGCCAGACGAAAGAGGATAAAACTTGGCGTAAAGGGGGGCAGGCAATAACAAGGAGGGGCGGCACGCATTGCGAAACGAGAGACACATGCTACGGCAGAGGTTCACCATGATTTTCTTAATAATGCTCCTCGCTTGAGGAGCGCTCTATCATATGCGTCACCTAAACACTGATTATTGAGCAAACTAAAATGTGCACTGAGATGAACGAACCCGTGGCCAAGGTACGCAAAAACCATCATTTTGCAACACACGAATGACACTTCGACCATTTTTGGTCAAGGAAAACTGTCATTCAGAAAATGATTCGGCCAAAACGTGCTGCCTCTATCGTAGCAGGCGTCGATTATTATCCAAAAAAATCGAAAAGAAAAAATGGTATGTACTCGCGCGAGCCCTAGCAGCGCCCCCCGCAACCGCGCCCCCGGTCATACCTCGAAGCTGTGCCAGCCCCCGTTGGGGAGAGTTTCCCAGTCCGACCATCCTTCCGCCGCCCGTTCCATCCCGCACACCGAAGAAAAGAGGCAGTTCGAGTTGTTCATCAGGGAAACCCCATCGGTGGGCGTAGTGCAGCCGCTAGGATCTCCCTCCGACCCTTCCGTCCAGGTATAGAGGCTGCTCCAGTAGAGACGGTAACTTGAGTTTCCCGACCCGGTCTTCTCTCCCGCAAGAACGGGGCCGTGCATGCACCGGGGTTGTATCAGCAGTAGGTGATCCACGTTGGCGGGAAGGGAGGCGGGTTTCGACTTGTTTCTGTTGGTTACGGCGTGGTGGTTATTTTGTCGTAGAAACGAGCCATCCCACGATAGGGGTTGCACTTGTTGGTTTAACTAATAATGTACCTGTCCGATTGAAACTCCTCACATGAGGAACAAGTGGTTAGTCATTAAATCAAGTAATTTCACGATAGTATAGTATTTGTTTCGGACTACTAAGGCTTGGGAGCTTGGTCGGGTTGTGCGAACGAATGCCTTCGAAGTCATGTAGTATCGGGTCAGAGATTGAGCTCTTCATGTGAGTACCTCAGGAGCTTTCTGATGGATCCCTACCCTGGGACCCTGGGATGGCTCCCCCTTATCTGGCGCTAGGCGGCCGGTCGTTTGGAAGCGTTAAGGCCCCATTTGACATGTCTAAGTCTGCCTTACGCCCCGCTTCGCTTGTCTCAAAATATCGGGCCTAGAAGACGGATGTTTATGCTGTCCGTAGAGGTACGGGCACTTTTCGGCTAAGTATTTCCTGAATGACGGGACTCTTTGACCTAATAATACAAGCTCCTCGAGATGTCGCTCTTGTGTTACGACACGATTTTTTTTGTATATCTAAGACCCATACTACGATAGCCCCCTCCAAAACCAGCGAATTTCTTCATCAAACGTTTCATGGTCGCCCGACACAACGAAGGATGCCAAAATTCAATCTTCACATACTTTCTTGTTTACAAAGGACCGTGTCGAACGATGACGTCGGGGGGGCAAGGGGCGCCATATTTCAGGAGATACGGCCGGGAGCTGATTTCAAAAGCGACGATTTCGTCCAATAAATGTTGGGGGGGCTACCGTAGAACACCTCCTGAGCCATGAGTTTGTTGTTCGCCGAGATTCACTTTTAGTTAGCCCAAACACAATTTTTTGGTGTGTGAAGCAGAGCCATTCAGGCGAGGAACTTCGAAAACAACTGGCGCGCGCCTCCATGTTAGCACATCTACATTATCTAGAGCCAGGATAGTCAGAAACCTTCCAGCCAAAGCATCTTGCCCCCATCGTAGCACGCGTTTTAGATCCTGCAGCACAGCAGTGATTAACGCCGGGGCGGTGTTTGTGTTTTGTTTTCCGATATCGGTACCCCGTCCTTTCACATCCGCACTTTTGGATCCGTGGGGCTTAAATAAGCAAGTTCGGTGCAGGGGGGAGATCGGTCAGGGGGTCGAACCGCGGTATCCTAGGCCGTGATGACGTTTACTTCCGGCGACGATAAATATATGTTGCGGGTGCACGGCGTGCATACCTGCCTGTGGCTTCTGCTTCGGGCGACGACAAATGTGCTGCAAAAGCACGACGCACAAGCCTGCGCACATCATAACTCGAATACGTGCCCACGCTTACCTTTGAAGCGTTGATTGAGACGGCCGGGGTAAACTAGGTGGGCATGGCTTTGGTCTGTTTGTATACTTAGTACGTCATTCAGTTATGCCCGCTCTAGTTTCCAACGTGTGTACATGTGGCATTAGATTACGCCCTTTCTTACCTCCGAGGTGCTGATGGAAACTGCCCCGATAGGTAGGATTAGCATAGTCGTGGCATGTGTGTCACTCAATTATGCCCGCTCTTTTCTCCGAAGTGTGTGTACGTGTCATTGGGGAAGGCCCGTTTTTACGCCCGAGGTGTTGATTGAAACTGCCGCGGTGTCTGAGATAGGCATGGTCGCGGGTCGCGGTCTGTATGTTTATATGTCATTCGATTATGCCCGCTCTTATTTCCGAGGAGTGTATAGGTATGGCATTCAGTTTTCCCCGCTTACCTCCGAGGTACTGATTGAAACCGCCGAGGTGTTTGAGATTGACAAGGTCGCGGTCTGTGTACACACTACTCTATCGAACATCAGCATAGGTTTGGGTATATCCATATTATTGTTTTTTTGTACAGTAAGATATTTTGGTAACCGATCGAGGGTGAGGGTCATGCTCATTTTTGGAGTGCCAGGACAACAAAAATCGTAGCAACATAACTTTAGAAATAGAAAACACGCTCCTTATATGTGGTACCAGGTATGTGTACCTAATTACGCTCTTCGACTAAGCCCGAGCTTACCTCCGAAGTGTTGATTGAAATGGCAGCGGTGTCTGTGGTTGGCATGGTCGCGGTTATGAGCCCGCCACCGCCTGGAACTGGGGTATCGAACAAGGTGTTGTACGTCGCGAAATCGTAGATCGTGGTAGCGGAGACGTTTCCTGCCGTTACGAACACCGTATACTCGCTTGCCTTGTTTGGGACAGAGGAGCGTTGGGCATAGAGCGAACGAACAAACTTTATTCAAACTTTATTCAGGTTGTGGCTGGAAGTGTTGGTCTTACGGAGTTTAGTGTGTAAAGCGAACGAATTTTATTCAATTTGTGGCGGGGATAATTCGGCTGTATTAAGAGTTAGACGTCATCGTTGGGAGGGATGACCTCCGTATAGCAATAGTGTAGTACCTCAAGCAGAAGCGGAGTTGGGAATGCTGAACCCTACGCACGATCGACCAGAGGTGGTGACAACGGAGTCGTCTCCCGCCGCCACTAAGACCGTATCCTCGCTCGCCTTGTTTTTTAACAAAAGATAGGGTGTTGATCGAACGAACGAACGTGGTTCAGCTCTTGGCCGGAACGGTGTGTCTGCACAGCCAGGAGGGAAAGCCGACATTCAACAATCACTACGGGTAATATCTAGCGCACACAAGCTGTCGACTAAGGGATTATCTGTTCGAGTGTTGACACATGTCCTCTTGTTATCTACCTCGACCAACGTGTTCCCCTCATCGTCCACCCGTGAAAAATGGCATGGTCGGCCCCCTCGTCGACACAACAGCTAGTTTGCGATGAACAGTTCCTCGTACCGTTTGGCGCATATGACGCATTAGGCGTATTTCGCGTTTTTATCGCATCTGGCGCATTTAAGCCATTTGGTTCATTAAGTGTAATTGGCACATTATACGCATTTGACGTGTTTGGCGATTTTGGCGCATTTCGCGCATTTGGGTCGTTTTGGGGCGCTTGTCGCATTTTGGTCATTTAGCGTATTTTGGTGCATACCGTTAGCTCTATTATTTCTTGGCGTGCTTCCTTCGTCATAACTCCCAGACCCGCATTTCGACAGGAGGACTCGACTTTCAGCCCCCACTGTGGTATACGAGTACGCGCCTTGAATATGTCCGTCTCGGAGGGGTAGTCGGTACTTATTCCTGCACTCGTCGAAGCGAAGTTATTTTTCCTATGAAGGCTTTTGTAAAGCATTCGAGATGCTATTACGGTGCTTTTCTGATAACGCCACGTACAGGTACATGAAAATTCAATTAAAGTCCCTCTGGGTTTTTTGTTAAATGCTACAGACTAATGACGTGCGGAGTGGACCTTTTCCTCAAAGCACCGCTGAAGGCATAAATGAAAGGATAATTTATAGCTACAACTGAAAACGTGTGGGGAAGGGAAAATGGAAACTGGTTGGCGCGGAGAGTCATAGAAGAAATAGTACTGCTTTACGGAAATATGTTTGGTTTCCATCGGAACGGCATCTACGCACGTTGTCGGTGGGCAAAATAATAATACTATTATATTGAAAGCACAACCCAATGAACATCCCACGGTGGAGGGAAAATTTTGGGCCATTCATTGATTTCAAGATACGACTTAAATTACGTATTCGAGGGAGACGGTATAGTAACTCCACATAGCTCCGTAGAAATCCATGACAACACCATAACAGCACCAGCAAAGCACCATCAAATCAACGTGGGGGTACGGTGAAAGCACCGTGGAGGCACCCTGGGAGCCGATGGAAACACAATGAATGTGCATAAACCTCCATGAAAGCATCATGGAGGCATCCAAAGAGACCATGAACGCACCTCATGAGGGCGATTGATCCCCTCGTGCGCGGTCGTTGGGTTGGCCTTTAGGGTTGTCCGGGGGAACCAGGAGCTGCCGTGGGGGCTAAGAAGAAGAGTCATTCTACCATGGGGGTTGAAGGTTTTGCGCCAAAACGTCCATGGCCAATTGAGCTCCTCATGTGAGGAACTACCGGTTAGTAAAGCAAATTCACGAGTACATACCTCAAAGTATGTTTTTAGGACTAAGGCATAGAAGCTTGGTCGGGATGGCCTTCGAAGACATTTTTCGGGTGAGGTATTGACTTCTTTATGTGAGGAGCTCAGGGACTGATTCCGCAACCCTAACGTGGGATGGTTCAAAAGCAGAAACCAGGTAAGTGGGGTATCCGATCAAATAACCCCTTGGAACAGGCAAGTGTTGCAACTCCTATCTCCGCACCCGTCTCATATCAAATTGGGTATCGTATGGGTTTTAGCGTAGGAATCACACAATCATTTCCGGTTTAGCATGGGTGTCACTATGCGTGACAAGCCGATTTGACCACTCCGAAGTGATCTATCTCGTATTGTGGACGCTTTTAAACCGGCTACCCCACTGTATCAATTATCAAGTTCGTCAAAGTGCGGTAGAGCGCATTCTGTCCACCAAGCTACGCCGGGGGCAATCTACCAGGAGCCGGCCATGGAAGTGCCATGAAGCAACACGGAAGCACCATGTGGGGTCGTCATGAAAGCACCGTGAAAGCACCGTGAAATCTCGAGAAAAGTCCTTACGAAAGCACCATGTGCACACCATGGGAGTCCATGAAAGCGACATGAAGGTATCATGAAAGCCCATGAAAGCTCCATCCGCGCCTCATGGAAGCCCGTGATGCTCCATAAAGCATCATGCAGGCAACGTGCTAGACCATGACAGCACCTTGAAACCTCCACGAAACCCCACGATATCTCCATCAAAGCATCGTGGGAGTCGATAAAAGCCCAATGATGACTTAACGAAAGTCGCATGGAGGCATCATGGGAGTCGATGAAAGCTCCATGAACGTACTTTGAAACACCACAATATCAAGTTAGTGGTCTTTCTTCTAAAGCCCCACGGGACTCCCATGGGCTTCCCATAATGTATACTGCCGTCGGTGGCCCGTACGAGACTCATGGCAGGCCCATGGACCAGCACCATAACCTCATGGGTGACCCATGCGCAAGCACTCTAAACCCATGGAACGCCCATGGACAACCTATGAGCGACCCATGCGCGACCCATGCGCGACCCAAGGGCAATCCGTTGGCGACCCGTGGACGACCCGTCGGCGATCCGTGGGTGACCCGTTGGTGACCCATCGGCGGCGACCCATGGGCCAGCCCTAACACGCCATGGGTCACCCATGGACCACCATGGATATGTCGATTCAAGGCAGCCCCATGGCAGACCCATAGTTACCCATGGGATATTTATTGGCGATCATTATCAACCAATGGGTGACCCGTGGGGGATTCATGGAGCAGCACTCGAAACCCGTGGGAGACCCATGGTGAACACGTGATTCAGCGCTATAAACCCATGAGTCAAGCATAAGAGACTTATAGAGACTCACGGCCGCTAATGGTAGACCCATGGGTGGGTCAATACTATAAATGTCCAAATTGCCCGTGGAAGGCGCATGGGCCAGCACTAAGAACTCATGAGTGATCCATGGGTGACCCACGGGCGATCCATAGGCGACCAATGGGCCAAAGCTACAAGTTTATTGGTGACCCGTGGCCCACCCATCATCGACTCATGGCATACCGATGGCACACCCATGGGTGACCCATGGGTCAGTACTATAAACCCATGCATGACCCGTGGGAGATCCATGGGCCGGCACCATGAACCCATAGGCGGCCCATGGATGACCTACGCACAAGCCCTCCGCACTCATATTCACGGCGGATCGATGGCGAACCACAATATACCCATGTGAGAACCATGGGAGGCTTTTAGGGACCCGGAGTCGACCGATGACAGACCCATTTTAGGCCCATGTGTGACCCATGGGCCAGTGTTTTTAAGCAAATTCAATTCCATGGGAGACCGTACGAGCCATCAGCAATATCCCATGGGATACATGGGCAACCAGGCCCATGGATCGCCAATGAATATGTGATTCAGGCCCATGTATCTACGATGAGGTGCCCATTAGTTTCCCATGGAAGCCATGGACTGCCCATTGGCGTGACATCGGTCGTTCATGAGCTTCTGGCTTATGGGCCGCCCGTGGGTTTACAGTGCTGTCCATGCGTCGCCGATGGGTCCTGGGTACTTTCGTTGGTTTATTTTGCTGCCCATGGGTCACCCACGGGCCTACAGAACTGGCCCATTTATTTCCAACGGTCACCCATGGTTTCACAGCGCTGACCCATGGGCCTTGCACGGGAAATGGATCTCCCATGTGTGTGTCACCCATCGGTTTGCAGTGCTGGTCCCTGGGTGCCCCATGGGCCTGTCATACTCCTGTGATCGGTCAACCACGGACACCTGCTACGGTAGAGGTCAACAATTTATGTTTCCGAGTTCCCACGTTGAGGAGTTTAGACCTCTCCAAAAAACTCATCGTTGAGAAAACTGAAACTTCTCCCGGATGAAAAATCCCATGGCTCGGCATACAACGGAAATCGTGCAGAAAGAGAACAAAACTCCGAAGATTTTGGGTTCAGGGCGAGCACGGCTACGGTAGAGGGGTACTCCCAATTGTTCACTTCCAGGTCTGAGCCAGTCGCACGAGTGACTCTGTACCTCGCTGACAAGAACAAGTAAGGCGATTTGTTCGGCGCAGCGTGGCTAGCGATCCCATTGGGGATTCGTATTGGAGTAGTTAAGCAGCACGAACCCCTATGACCGCATGGAACAGGGGGGTCACTCGCGTGAGTGACCCCGAGCCACTGCCAAAAAAAGCCTCGAAAAAAACATAACACCCCTGCCGTGGCATTGGACGGACCAAACAGTGCTACCTCTATCGTACCGCGCGTCCATGGCTCTTCTTCAGTCTCCCATGGAGCACCCATGTGGTTACAGTACTGACCCACGGTTCGCTAATGGACATCGCACAGGCTTGGAGAGCCGAACCACGAGTCGCCCGCGGGTCATCCATGAGTATATAGTGCTGGCCCATGGGTCTCCCATGGGTCTCCCATGGGTCTACCATGAGTCTCCAATGGGTCCCCCATGGGTCTGCGATGGTTCTCTCATGGCATTGTATCCCATAGGAGTCCTCTGGGGCTTCAGTAAATAATCAGCGTATATGAAGTGCCCTGGAGTCAATGAAAACCGAATGGAAACACCATGGTGACACCATGGGAGTCCACGGGAGCTGCATGAAAGTTTGTGAAAGCACCATGGAGACGAGCGGTAGTAAATGATCCACAACAGCACCAGAGAGCACCATACCAAGCCATGGAAGCACCATGGCAGTCGCTGAAAGCTCCATGAAACTTCCATGAAAGTACCATGAGACCACAATGGCAGACCATGAAAGCTCCAAGGGAGGCTGTAAAGCAACACGAAAATTCCATGAGCCTCATGCACGAGCCGTGAGATCATGTTTTTTAATCACCACGTTAAGTGGCCAACTATACTGTAACAGGTCTTACCCTCAGCTGCCTTGCCTTCTGGACATGCGGTGGTCGCAGGTGTCTTCCTCCCCGCATAGGGTTCGGCATTCCAATTTTTCAGCTTTTTTATGCTCGCCGATTTTCATCGATTGTTGCTAAATCACGCTCTCGCGCTTTCCGCTCGTCAACTTTTTGCAAAAAAAAGTCCGCACGAGCACTATGCGCTCGGTGAGGCTTGAACCCACGACCTTTGACTTTAGCAGGGGCGAGATTCATATACTACGCCATCGGGGACGCTGACATGACCATGGTGTTCGTGAAAACCCGATGAAATCACCATGGAAGCACGTGGGAGTCCATGAAAGCCTCTCGGAGTCACCATGAAAGTTATAGAAAGGTGTCTTGGGATTCTACGAAAAAATCATGAAACTACCATGAACGCACAATGAAAGCACCATCGGAGTTCACGAAACACGATGAAAGCACCATGAGAGACCATAAAGGGCCCATTCACACCACATGAAAGCAATATGGGTACCCGTGGAAAGTGCATGAATCCGCATGAAAGTCCCATGACAGCGCTTTGGAGGTTCATGAAAGCATTATGGAGGCACACGGGAGTCCATCAAAAGACGCATAATGCGATAGGAACGCACTTAATGTTCTGAGGCTGTTTTCGTGAGGAGCCCTATATCCCCACACAAGACCTGACTTGGAGAAAAAGTGTACTCGCAGCCTAATAAAATTCCATGAGAAACTTCACGGCAGACGTTCCACGGGACCGAACTCTTCAAGGCGAATTAATGGACCCCCATGGTGTTTGCATGGTGCTATCATGGGGCTTTAGAGGAGCTTTCACGGAGGTGTATTCACCTTCATAGTGCTTTCATGGGCTCCCACTATTCCTCCATGGTGTTTCTTGCATGGTATTTTTATGGACTCCCATGAAACACCGGTGACATACGGGGTATGTCATGGACAAACCACGGAGCGCCCCATACGTCACCCCATGGGCATGGTATACCTCAATATACCGCATGGGGTGCACTACGGGGTGTGCCATGGTATGGCCCATGGGGTGCGCCACGGTATTGTTGGTTCCGTCAGCTGCATCATGAATCATCCCGTAATTCAAACGGCCCCAATTCCCATGGCATATATTGCCCTCCATGGGACACCCCGTGTGACATCATGGCACGCCCCATGGGTGGCACAATCTCACGGAATACGCCTTGGCATACCTCATTCGGCACCTTTAGGGTATACTATCCAAGTGTATATCCCATAGTATGTAATACCAGATACACTACGGTATGCGCTGCTGGGTGCACCATGGCAGTATTGATCTCATGGATTGTTTCACGGGTAATTCCGTGATTGAAACAGCCGCAATTATCGTGTCACAAATTGCCCTCCGAAAGACACCCCGTGAGACACCATGTTCACATTCCATGGGTCACACAATCCCATGGAACACCCCACGACATAACTCAACCTAGAAACCCCAAGGCAAGGACTATAGAAGTGTATTCTTGTTGGATGTAGCATGAGGGGAATCATGGTGTGGTCCATCGGGTGCGCCATGGTAGTGTTGATGCCGTGAGCTTCCTCCTCTGTCATCGCGCCATTCAAACAACCCTATACCTCATGGCGCAGTTTTTTGCTCAATGGTACATCTCTTGATACACCATGACACACCCCATTGGTCACACAACCCCACGGGGTACCCCATGGCATGCCCCATGGGTCACCTCATGGAGCATACTAATATATGTACACCCTATGGGATGTACCACGCAGAGTGTACCATGGTATGGCCGGGATGCTCCATGGAAAGTCGTGATCTCATTAGGTACGCCATGGGGCTTGCCGTGGTTCAAGCGAGGGCATAGTCATATGGCACAGTATGTCCTTCATGAAGTTTACAAAGAATTTCGGGGCCATGGTGATCGCTGATCCTGCAAACTGTGGTCCAGGTGGACTGTATCTAACGTTTTCTTTTACACGACTGCGTGGTACCAGTGGTTGATGCATGGCCGCTTGCTTTGTGTTATTTTGTCTGCTTGTTTGCTTGTTTGTTGATTGGTTGGTTCGTCTGCTTGTTTGCTTGTTCGTTGGTTGGTTGGTTGGCTCGTGTTTTGTTTGTTTGTTTCTTAGTTTCTGCGCGATTTGGCCGCCTTGATGATGCAGCACCTTCAGGTTTATGAGCGGCGGTTGATACACTGCAGCACAGGCTCTCCTCGTCGAGATGTCGCTTTGGTTGTTCCGGCACGGCTGTGATGTTGATGACACTGTTGTGTAATAGTGTCGGTTGACACATCTCTCGATACTTAGTGGTTGCTGTCACGGTAAGGTCACGCGTGCGCTTGATACCTTGCTGATACGGAGCGATTGCCTGCAGCGCACCGGAGTCATGGCCCCGGTGGCGTGCACGACCCGTGCCAAACACATATCCGCTCCCGCCTCGACAAATTATTGAGCTTCTGTTATTGGAGCAGCTGCTTGGTAGGGTCCGCTTTTCATTCGCTGTTGCGGACACAGTTTTCTTGTGGTCGCTACTCTGCCATGACCGACAGTACCGGGTCTTGGAGGTTGCCGTACGGTCATCATTGACACCGCTGGATCAACCGGCAGTTGCTGTTGCCACACCACCATGACTGCCTCTGCTCCGGCGGACGCCGCCTTCGGTAGCGGCCGTTGCTGCACGATGTTTGCCGGCAATGCTCTCTGAACAGGCAGCTGCCTCGCCGACATCGCCGGCGTGACTGCATCGTGCGGCGGGGACTAGATACCGCAATTTTTGACACCATTGCATTGTTGTCATGCTTACTACGCCATTCACTGGGGCTCTACGACCATTCCGCCACGTTTACGGAGACTGTAGCCTTGTAGTCACTATACCGCTGTGGCTGACGCCGTGGCGCCATGGTGGATGCCACACCGCTCCGGCTGACACCGATGTGTCATTATGTATGTCTCTACGTTTTTAATGGGGATTACCGCTCCAGCTAACACCGCTCGCTGGGAGTGCTTCCACTATCACCTCTGCGATAGATTGACACTTCTTCGAGTAGTGCACCTTGTACTGGTACTAAACACAACATATAGGGTTGCGATATACTCATACGAAGACCGTAGTGAGTGAGGCCGTCTGCAGGACTACACCCGCTCGACTTGATCGGCATAACATCAGTGTGCGTCGTGAGCACTGACGGTGTCTATAAAAGACGCGGGGCCAGTTTGGAGGGCTCAAGGCCGAGTCGGATCATGTCGGTGTGGACCTAGGGCACTAAACGGGAGAAGGGTGAAAATTGCAAGTTGGGGGTTGATTCGTGTGTTTGTCGATGAAAAGTCGTCAGTACAACCAATGAAAGCAAACTGCCGAAAATTGGTAAGCTTTAATTCATTTAACAATCCCAGTCATGACGCCCACTTGGCCGAACTACGTACCGCATCGCAAAGTTCACCATCTTCATCTGCTCGGAGGATCCGCTCCTCTTCACTTGCAGCACACCGCCAACACACGGGGCCAGCGTGCGGACGATGAGCGGCACCCTTTTGTCAATTTCGTTGCAAGTGCTACTGCATGGCAGAATCCTCACTTCGTCCTGTATCGCAGACACACACGCGACTCGTCGCGGCATAATTATGATGCAGCTACATTCCATTCCCGCTGAAGTGAGTACGAGTGGACCGGAGTTGCGTTGTTGATGCCGGTGCTACCGTCATTTTTTCTTGGCGGCTCAACGCACAACATCGCTTCAGCAATCAGCCAATGGGGGTGGGGTTTCAACACCGTGCGGGGCGGTATCGACACACGGGAGATCGTAATTTTCGTCCCGGGGTGTTGGGGTTGTACATGTAGAGAAGGAATTATGGCCCGAGGGTGGTAATCCATCCTACGTACGAGTACGAGTTCGCATTCAGTGAGACTTGAACCCAGGACGTTGACGTGGCAGGGACGAGATTAACCTACTACTCTGCCGGGGACCGTCGACGCCGTTTGTGGCCACAGAGATGTATCTCTCCCGATCAATAGTTGATACCATAGGGAGTAGGGTCGGCCCCTCCTCCCCAATGGCGGGTGATCTACATATTGTAGAAAACAAATTATCAACGGGTTGTCATGCAGTACACATGCCCTGCGGCGTACAAGATTCCTCCTCGGGATGGGGTTGGCTTGATATCCCGGGGGCTCCCCAAGTCAAAAATGGCTATCACGGGCGTTCCGCTTATATGTACCTGGTACCTGGTGTAATATGAGCTACTGCTTTTACTCCTCCTGCTGTGTGCTTCGTATGTCTGGTATGAAGTCCGACGATGTGTGTCTGATTGTTGCAAGCTCGTGCGTGAAAAATAACGAGCGGAAAACGCAAGAGTATGAGTTAGCAATATTCGATCAAAATCGACCGTCATAAAAAGCTGAAAGATGGGTATGCTGAACCCTATTGGCGATAAAAACGAAGGCATGTGCAGGGGGGAAGAAGGAAAGACACCTCTAACCACCGCTTGTTTAGAAGGTCGGTGAGGGGTAAACCCTCTTACGGGTTAAGCAGGAGAGTGAAAATGATCATTTAACACTAAAACAGAACGAGATAGAACCAATGCAAATGACAAGCGTGCGGGATACAAAACGCAGAACATACACAAGCCATACAAACGACGGGAGAAGAGAAAAGAAAGACAGGGAATGCACCATGCACGGACAGGAAAGATGCATGGACACCGTGTGTGTAGGGAAGACTCAAATGGACAAGAAAAGACACATATGGTGGAACGAAGCCCGTGAAAAGGGAAAGACACACATGGAAAAGAAAGATACAAGAAAATACAAAAACCGCACAATGAAAAGGAAAGATACACATGGACAAAGGTAAAAAAATGAAGGAAAAAAAAGATACACGCGTGCGAAAGAATATATACTCACTGCAAAAGGAAGATACACAACCTATGGACAGTTCGAAAAGAAAAGATACGCTATTATAATAGGAACAGAAAAAGTACACATCGAGAAGGAAAGCCACGCACGGGAACTTGATCAGGGGAGATATAGTCTACACTTCGAAAACGATAGATGATATGCAAATGGACAACAAAACATACACTTGAAAAAGGAAGAGGTACGCCTGGTAAAAAAGGAAAAGATACGCCTGGAAAAGGAAAGGAAACGCATAGAGGAAATCCTCAAACAGGAAAGATACATGGGACGGCAAAGGAAGAGTCCACCAGCATCCACACTACTAAACAAAATCAAATCAGGTCAGGTGCCAAGTGTTACCTGGACCGAAGTCGTAAAGGTGGCAGGGTTCCAGTTGTCCCTGGAGCTGAAGGATGGCATGTGTGCCCACGAGGAAGGGCTTGCGGTTTTGATGTCCATGCGGGCGCTGCCATTGCACGGGGACAACTGCAAAGCAATAAAATGGAATCGGTGCACAGGGCATGAACACAGGGCGTGCGTGCGTGACATGAATAGACTATGCGTGTCTTCACGCCGTTTTAGTACTCATCGACGCTCAGCATTGTGCCGATCCTTCGGGTACAAGCCACAGACAGAGAGGTCACAACCTACGAGACAGAGATGCATCATATCAAGCACTTCTACTGCTGTTGTGGGTACATCGCAAATGCAGCACGGAAACGTTTGCGAGATCCATCGATCAAAACAGTGGCATATTGTCCGTTTTACTCTTGTGTGTATGTCTACGAATATATAGTCTAGTATGTAGACTATACTCTACGTATTATATGAGATAATTCACCCCTTTGGGACCATTTTCGAAGCTGGTTTCCCCGGCAACGCGGAGAGCGCAAACAAACGCCGAGCGATGCCTGTGTGGACGGATCTATCCACGATGTATTTCCGAAGCCGCCTTTCTTTGTCGTTGTTGTGTGTGCCCTTCGTGTTTTGGGCTTATTTGGCGCTGAAATTTGTCCCAGGGGTGTGATATCTTAAGTGTTACCAGTATACAGACTAGGACACCAGTTGAAAATCTCTTTTATGGCCCGGCTAAAAATGGAATTCTCGTGTGAGGCAGGGTGTGTCCTACACCATGTTCAGTACAAAAAGATATCATGCCGCATTCTTATTTCCGTCCAGAACTCGAGGCTTAAATTATTAGCTGCCAAAGGTAATAGGTGCTGTCGCGTATTGCACGGGAAAAGCGACGCAGTGTGTTTTTCATTGACTCACCCGGAACGTCAAGTTTCCCCTGGGTCTGAGCGTGACCAGCTCGGAGTTCGAGCTGTCAAGCACCCAGTGATACAGGGCGCTCTCCCCCATCGTCAAGTTCTGCCCGGCTACCCGTGCGTTGTCCGCTAGGCACACGCATGGCGAGTCGAAGGCCAGCTCGCTCGTGGAGTTGATACAACACGTTGCGGAGTCGACTAGGAGTAGGTCTCGACAATACGTGAGGAGGAGCAGGCCTGCCTTGGATACGTGTGAGGCGCATCTAGAAGGAGCACGAGAAAAATTGGAAGTGTTGCCCCGGTTTCCTTCTCTTGCGGCGGGCATGTTGCTGTGCCAGTGCCCCTCGAAGTAGAAGACGGGGCAGCGCGTGGTGGCACGTGCGTTGTGTCCGGCGTAGCGCTGTAGCTGCGCACGGGGCAGAAGTGGATGTCGTATAGTTTACGTTTAGCATCCAGAAAATATCCCAAATCAGAACAAACATGCCATCAGGCCGTTAGGTTGAATAAATTTCGTAAAACCAACAATGAGCGTTTCGTGAAACGCTTTTTTTGTTGTCGGCTCTTGCATAGTCTATAGACTAGTCTATAGTCTAATAAAAGGGGCGTTTAGAACCAATCCAAGAAAGCAACATCCAAAGTTGAGTATCGACCTTGCGGAAGAACTCACAGCTTACGCCGTGGTTATTTTCCCCCGAAATGCGTCGTATATACTTACTCATACACAGCAAGCACACATGACACGTCTTTTGCTACGTGTACAGAGTAGGAACGCAAGCAATATTTTCTTTTGGAAGCTGCCTGATATTTGTAAGTTGCGCAACATGTACACGGGAACAAACGGCATGTATTGTGTTGGTGATAAATCCTCGTCGCAACGCGCTCGCTGTTGTCTTGAAAATTGAACTCAACAACCTTTCTCACGTTCAAGAAGTGTGAAACACAGCTTACAGCAACGAAAGGCTTGGCCAAACATGCACCCAACACAAAAAACAACAGAAACAGAGACAAGTGAAGGAGGCGTGTCTGCTGGTAGGTTGGGAGGGTGCGTTAATAATTCGCCGTCTACGCGCATATCTTCCAAACATACACATCATAATATGTTGGGGGAGGGAAACGTACTCAATGCATTGCGAGCTACCGAGTTGAGCGCGCACCCGGCTCTTCTTATTATTATCTCGCCTACATTATTTTTGCAGAGTTGGCCCACAGGGTATAATAGGAGAGCAAATAAAATCGAATCAGACATGCTTCCATGATTTGAGACTCGATAATAGAAGGAGTATGATATCGCCTTTCTGACGCATTGTTTTCGTCACCGGACCAAAAGCGAGAAAAAAATTGAGGGGACGATACATATCTGACAATCCCTCCCACCCAGCTTGGCAAAAGTAGTTTCTTCAGGTACAACCTTTGCGAATAGGGATTTACGGTACCGTACTAAGCTCGGGATTGTGAGCTTAGTGCCGGCGTTCATGCCGGGTGAGAACCTCTTGCTTGCGGCAGGAGGCCTCATCTGATCCAACACTTACATTAAATGACAGGCGAAGGAGCAGAAGAATACTACAGAATAATTTTATGAAATGTACATACGTACGTATTACGGGAACAACCCTCCCCCCCCGCCCACCCCACGTACTCACCAGCATGGTCCCATATCAACTACATACAATACATCATTTCGGAGTACATGTATGTGGAGTACTTGTTCTACGAGGAAAGGACTGAGCAAGATCTCAAGACATTTTGAACTTCAAGGGGTGAAGTTGAAGATTATTTACGAGCATCCATGCCCAAGAGTAGGGGTAGACGTGGTAGACCTCCAAATTTCGTAGAATGGGTGAAGGGGTACCCCTTAGGAATATTGAGTGCGGCATGGGTGAGAAGTAAAAAAAAAGTAGCTACATGCGACCACCCTAAATTGAGGAGAATTAGTGATGCATGGTTAGAGAAGGGTAAAGAATGTAGGGGTAACATCCCCCGGGGAGCTTTGGGTAGACAAAAATCAGGGAAACCAATTCCTGAGTGGAGTGGCGTTTAGAAGGGGGAAAAATAAAAAGCCTCCCGTTGCCGAAAGAAAATGTTTGCTACATTTATGCAAGTGTACACGTTCAAAATGGGAAAATATGTGTTGGACGTACCATTCAAAATCCGTGCGTAAGATTTCAGCAACACATGAGGACGGACGATCCTCTGGGCGAGGCAATGTTTCGGATGACTCCAAATTTGTAGAGTACTTCCAAAATTGTTCCCTTGCCAAGTGGATAATGTGAGAAGTTTATGGCGTTTGAGAAAAAGAGAAAACGCATGGATTCATAAGTTAAACTCGTATCGTAACGGGTACAACACACGTAGAGAAATAGTTAAACCACGTTTACGCGTGTATCTGTAATGAAAAAAACTGGTCTGAAGATACTGCTGTATGCATCAAAGATTCATCTAGACGAGTTGTTGTTGTTCTCACATTAACTCGCATAATCAAGTCCGTGGTCACTGTGTCCTGGACAGGCTCCAGTCACTCTGGAGCTGAGGAATACCCTAGGGAAAAAACACAAACAACCCAACCAAGGTGGTACACGCATACCTGGTATATCACATCTGATGATGCAATTCATGCTTCCACCAGAAACATATAAAAGTGGAATCGGGAGTCAGTCCACGATGTGCCAGGTCTATACCCCTGGTGAATACGTCTCATTACTCGCGCCTGGAAAAACCGACTAGTATACCGCTTGCCACCCAAGAAAGACTACCACGTATATATTACACGTAGTATCTATCATTACGCATACGCCCGACAGACGCAAGTCAAAAAAAAAATTGGAAAAAAGAAACAAAAAACAAGTAAGAAGAGAAAGGAAAGGAAAGAAAAAAAGAGAAGAAAGCGAAAAAAGAAAACGAAAAAGGAAAAGAAGAAAGAGAAAAAAGAAAAAAAAGATGTGTATTGACCATTGACGTGCCTTGTTTTAGAGATTAAGACGCGGAATCAGTATTGATTGGAACTACAAGCAGGTTTTAGACCAGATTATGCCCCGGAAATAGAACAAATTTGTATTTAGAATATTTATCAGAGACAATAAATAATTTGTGTCAAGTATTTGGGTAGAACTAGGAGTTAACAATGTTGATCTCACAGACGGGACTAATGCCTTATACAATGAAGTAAAGCGATGTCTGGAATCTGTAGAAAAGAAAGGACAAGCCCCACCACGGGTAACATTTGATTTTTCTGTATGTAGCTAAGAAAGCTTTCAAACAAGCAAAAAACAAAATAGTCATCACAAAAGTTGATAAAGCAGCGAACCGATTATGTATCATGTGTAAAGCTTGCTATAAAAGGGTAGTGATGCAGGAGTTAGGTAGTCCAGGATATAAACGAGTGGAGGGGGATAACTTAGAGACGAGAATGAATGGAAAACATTTCTTTTTTTAACTGGGGAATATTGAAATGAAGAATGCTTGGCAATTCCAAATGTGTAGCACTATTAATAGATAGATGGGTCAGAGAAGATTCTGGAAAAATCTACTAAACAACCCGTAAGATATCTCATGACCAAATTGCATAAATAAAGCAAAACCAGCTTTCAGGGACATTACATCGTATTGTGGAACTATCACTGAAGGAATAGCGAAGATAGTTTATGCAAATTTAGTGGGCATTAGGCCTGTATTACACGCAATAAGGCGCAAAGAATGTCTACGTATTGGTATTGTATCGAAGGAATGTTGGGTCACCTCTGTCTGGAGGAAGCGACATTGTTGAACTTATGCGTGACATGGATAAAAAGGCAGCTTCCGTTACTCCAATTGGTGAAAATAAATTACCTCACCGGTTAGAAACGTTTGATTTGGTAGCAATGTATCCTTACATCCCAGTTTCGTGCTTGAAGAGAGTTATAAAAGAACTCTTGGAACTGGTACGAGTGTTCACGTATGAACAAGCAATATATTATGGATATAAATCCGTAAACAAACGTGAAAATTCGGGTACGAAAATGACGAGGTGGCACCCAAAGAAAGCGAGGTACATTGGTCTAAACACCCTCCAGTTCAAGTATCTGAAGATCTCGAAATTAAACGGGCATTTCATGCAAGAAGAGGTAAATTGCGTGAATGAATGGATAAACTTCGTTCTAAATGAAGGTTTTGTACAATTTGGAAGGAATATTATAAAAAATGAAAATACACTCCAGCTAGCTGTGAGATCGAAGATTTCGTCGAAACTCATCTTTGCCAGCTGTGTGTGATACTCCGATCGCGCGAATTACGAGTTTGTTGTCCTCATTAAGGATATAGGTCGGCGACTCACCTTACAACTACAGTCAATGTAGCTATCAGGGTCAACAGGGTGATGTTAGTCAGTCTGTGCGCGGAAACTATAAAACCCGTTTCTGAGGGGGACAAAATCTGACAGCTGTGGAGGGAAATGTATCCGTTTATTATAAAAATTAAAATACACTCCAGCTGTGAGATCGAAGATTTCGTCGAAACTCATCTTTGCAAGCTGTGTGTGATACTCCGATCGCGCGCATTACGAGTTGTGTGTCCTCATTAAGGATATAGGTCGGCGACTCCCCTTACAACTACAGTGTAGCTATCAGGGTCAACAGGATGATTTTAGTCAGTCTGTGCGCGGAAACTATAAAACCCGTTTCTGAGGGGGACAAAATCTGACAGCCGTTTATCAAGTGAATCCTGTAAGTCGAATAACCGGTGAGGGGGGGGCGGAGTTTCGAAGGACGTGGGGGCCTGGTTTTAATCAAAAGCGAGCGCGGTTGGAGGGGGGGGGGAAGGGGGGGGGGGGGGGGCGGACGGGCGGGCAATTTGTGCGTGGAAGCTATGAATCCTTTTAAGGGGATAAATCCGACGGTTTGGGGGGAAAAAAAAAAACTTGGCGTTATATACCAGGTATAAACCATCGTCCGGAATATTTATGGGAACTTCTCCTGTACAGGATGTTGACGGAGAAAAACTAGAAAACCCTGTATCTATTGTCAAGGAACAATCAGGTAGCACAGTACATTTCCTGGATATGGATATTTTACAAAGTACGCCTGGGTTTCGCAAATTAAGATGTATGATAAACGAGACCACATGGGAACGTTGAAGGATTACCGAAAATATCCCCATAAAGAAACTAGATTGTCTAATAGTTGTAAGTAAGACATCCTCCATTACCAGCTATGTAGATTTGCAATTAGATGTTCAGAAATAGAATTTTTCCAAAATGTAGCAGCAAAACTAACGGAGGATATGATTAATGATACTCGTAGGTATAATGGAATGAAGTTGGGGAATAAATTACACAACTTTAAAAGTTCCTTCTTCGAGATATCATTTATGACAAGAACAATAAGGAGAATGAAAAACCCAAGCGTTCGTGATAAATATTGGTTTACAGTGGAACCAGAGATTTGGAATCACATAGACCACGAAAGATAGGAACAGAAAAAGAGGTTGGATAGAAGACAGAGAGGTTTAGACACTACTGTATGTAATAATTTAAAATAATGGTACGGTCAAAGGTGATAGTATGGTTGTTGATACAACTGGCTTCATCATTGTTATGGTTGTTGTAGTTATTGCTGTTATGATGGTGACTGCTGTTATGATTATTGTTATTGGTTATGTTGTCTTTCGTACTTCTGTTAAGTGTGATTGTCATCATCGTTATAGTGGTTCTGGTTTCATTGTTGTTGTTATGGTTGCGGTTGTCGTTGCTTTCGTTGCTGTTGGTGGTGTTCTTGTACCTATTGCTATTGTTATTGTTGTTGTTAATGTTATAATTGCTGTTGTTGCTATGGTCTGTTGTTGCTGTGGTTGCATCTGTTGATGATGTTGTGGTTGTTATTGATATTTAGAAAAATGCATACTTATCCAAAGGTTGACGGATTAATGAAGTTATTATAATAAATAAGATTAAACGATTGTTCAAATACAGGAGCTTAATTGCATCCACGATCCACTGATGAAATACATCAAAAATCAAACCCGTAGAAACTATCTCCTATTTGTAACACCTAAGTTACAAAACATAAAGCATAACATAGTACAATCAAGCAAGGTAATATACACCAACATTCCTGAGAGTATTAGTGCATTATACCTATAATTTACTGTGAGGGGGAACATTGAAAACCCAAATGTCCATCACCATTTAGTCAGGAGATACAAAAGGATGCATGCCCAATATCTAAGTTAAAACTCTAACTTATTTTTTCTCAACAGAGCCAACCTCAAGATTGTTAAATGTATGTACTTACCAACACAACCAACCTCACACTTGCAAAATTCAATATTAAGTAACAACATTATGACTGGTATCCCAAATTATCTGCCTCTTACTGTCTAGTTCGTACCCATGAAATGTAGCCGTGAAACGGATAAACTAATATTTTTGTATTTCTGTTTCGTACACAGGTACTTCAATCAAGATCATGGAAAAACAACCACACAAAAAGTAAGCAATGCACTTGTGCATTCAGTCGGTACTGGTTATTTGCTTCAGCCTTCGTTGTGTGCGGAATCAAGGCTTTGAGCTCAGCCTTTTGTGCTATATTACCGTCCGGTAGTGACTGAGGGGAACCAGGGAACCTTAGTGACGTGTTCAAGTGCATTGATAAGCTGTTCGAACGTGCTGAAAAACTGAAAGATTTCCTTCATCTGCGGCAAACATACAGGTGAACATTTGGTTATGAAGGAGTTAAACATACAAGTGAACAGAACTGAAAAGAAGTGCCGTCCAAACAAAACGAGAATGACACGTCATGGATGGGATACAAGCATTCATGTTGGAGCGACCATAACAAGTCAGGAAGGACGGGATGGACTGGATATACACTGCTGCTGTGCACTGCCTATACAAGGGAAGTACCATGAGTATACCCCAACATGCTGACGATGCTCACTAGTCATGCTCACAACTCGTCGGCTCACAAGCCATGCTCACAACTCGTTGACTTTCCGTGATGAGTGGTGTACTTCCAATCCATCGACACTTCATATGACCTGGCCCAGTAACCTAGTGCAAATAGCCAGTGTAATTAACAGGTGATGAAAAATTATTCCCCATGCGGGGAAATAGTTCCGCAATTTTTGCATGATGACATGACTCAGTAATATAAATGGTATCATATGAAGATTAATATTTCGTGCCATCAGCTACTGTTGTAAACAAAAATATTTCGTACTACTCGTAGAATTAAACCGAAATAATGAGAGAGCGGAAATAGGGTCGTTTATACATAATTTGTCTTCACGCGTACATGATATATGTTGCTAAAATGTTAGGGTGGCAGCGTCTCAATTTTGAACCGTGGGTTCGAGGCCCACAGACTTCCGTATTTTTTCTTTTTTTTTGGAGTGGGACTTTTACATTATATTTATTACATCGCTACTACTGTCTTCATACTCCCCATGTATACCAAAACCCCCCATTATAGTGCAAAAAACAAAATAATAAGAGCACCCCCAAGTAGAGAAAACTTACCTACGCACTTAACCTCAAGTACCAACAACCCTGACCGAGCCATCCTCCGCAAGCCATCCACCTCTACCCAGGCTCAGGATCAGCGTGCCAGCATCGGCAACGAAAACTTGTCGTGGACAAAAACAAATCTACAGTGGTGAGAGACTATAGAACTCTACGATATAATGTGGGTTTGCAGATGAGTTATGGCATGTTTACACATCTCGAGAGTAAGTGTGATCTAGCCCCTGGCAGGTACGGTCGAGAGCAACCGTTGTGTAGGGGGGCGAGCGCACGTTGGAACAGAGACAGCGGATTGCACGAGCATGGTAGGGTACTAGGAAGAGGGTTGTGGCGCGCAGGCTAGTCGCCTAGCAGCTAGCGCTGTTGTTGTCATATCTAAAGCGATAAATCTTCAATTCAGCCCCTCCATCAAGTTATGAATGTCATAGGAATCACGTCGTGGCCATCGACACGCACGACGTATTTTCTAGCTAGCACTGGGCGAAATATGTCTCGGACGGCTCTCGCCGGTATGTCCCAAGATCTGTACGACAATAGAGAGCTGTACAAAATCCCCTACCCTATCCCTGCCCCCACCCTAAGCGTGTACAGTTATTGCTGGAATTCAGTCAACGATATGTGTTGCCGTGCTGTTCGTCAGTGATTTAACCAGGGAAGTACGTTACCTGTGCAGTGACAATTACCGGCCACTGACCCCGCCCGGCACGGTCCTCGCTTTATAAGTTAGTCAGACATTATGTAACATTTGCTAACATGGTTTCAACCTTCAGTATCACCAACACAAAACATATCGACGATCTTCATGATTCGGGATGGTAAAGATGCATCCCCTGCCTCCCAACGTCTCGCGGTGATTCAGGTATTGGTGAGCGGCATGGCATTCAGCTAGAATCAGTAATTACCAGTCCGTCATAACTAAAAAATGCGGTCACGGACATTCTTGTTTTTAATCCTCAGTACTAGACGTAATTACGGGTAAGTAATACCAGGTATAAAACAATTCCAGATAAAGTATGCATAGTGAATTGATCCACGCCCACGTAATACCCATTCTTGATACGCCTCAAACAGCCAGTGCGGCAGGCACAGACATTAGGGAATTTGTGGAACTTGATTGAGGAATGGGAAGGCGGCGGTAATACTGCGCAACAATGCTCGTAGTACTTCGGTCAGTACACTAAGCACGGACTGTATGACGAGTCATTGTCAGCAAAGGAGCGAAACGGGTTCTGTCATAGCCATCTCTGAAGGTGTAAGCGCCCGTCATAGACAAGATGTGTGTGCACCACATGCTTTCTTTTTTGAGGTGTTACAAGATGACAGTGCAGGGGAAGGCCGCCTCATTCGTTCCAGAGTGTAAGTGCAAGTCTTAAGTCGCGCCAAGCGATTGTGGCCACCATATATCGAGGGAACGCCTCAGTTCAGGATACCGCCATACTCAGACCGCCGTATTGGGGGGTCCCCATGGCAATCGAAATCGGCGATGCGTCCCAGCAAGTAGACAAATGCAGCCAGATCGGTCGCGAAACACCAGCAACAGCAGCAGTACAGCTCGCGCCGAAGAAGCTGACCTCAACTCACCGCCTACTATCTATGGGTGTTGACCAAGTCGGTGGCGGTGGCGAGGGTTCGCGCGCCGGCGCTGAAGGCCTTGGTGGCGGCGATTACTTGATCATGACAACTAACGTTTGGATGGGCTGTGTTGCGGATTGATGACAAAAAAACAGTCCGCGATGTTGTGACCTTATGCCTGCCCTCTCTATTCTAGGCGTGCGATTCGCCTCCTGCCATCATCTAGGGGGGCATCTGCCTCATACACATAGCCAAACGCACTGTTAGAGGCTATTGATTGTCGCCGATCGCCTGGTCGCAGCACGCATTATCGTCCTACGAGTTCGCCTACCTTACTGACACATACCTGCGGCTCCATCCCCCGCTAGCACCTGGGGTGTGGATCCGTGCTCCGTGTTCTCTTGATTTTCTTGTTAGATTGTAGTATGCTCAGGAGTAGCCGGGCTCAGTATTGCGTCGTCGTGTTTTGGGCAGACAGATGCCCCCCCAAAGTCCCATGCTCCTTTTCTCACGGGGGTTTCTTTCGTGCAGGGCTACAACAATATCGCCCGTTTTATCTATTATACCCAAACGAAACTGAAACCCCCAAGAACACGTGCTACGATAGAGGAGGCACTTTCCGTCGGAAATGGTTTCTGAACGATGGGGCTCCTCAACCCAAAATCGTCGGAAATAGGCCATTAGCTTTGCACAATGCTCGTCGTGTACCTAGGCCATGGGGGTTTCACCCGGTACCAGTTTCAATTTCTTCAAATCAGTGTTAGAAGAGGTGTTAAGCTCCCAAATTGAGGAACCTCAGAAAAAACGTGGTGCACCTCTGCCTTAGCATGCGTCCAATGTGAATATATACTGTTACTACCTTAAACAACGTCGTAACATCCCCTCCAGCTTGCTGGCCGGAGATCAAGGCGAACCTAGACGGTTTCTGTCTGTCAAAAATTTACATAAATCGCTTATGCTTAGGTGTCGGGCTGCCCACTATTGTAAACGATACACTTCCAAGTATATATACCTCTTTTTTATACCTTTTGGTTTGGTTTTCTATGGCGACTAACATATACTTCTACACGTGCGGTAACGCCCCGATCCGCGCGTGCTACGCCGTCTTCACTTCTCCGTTACGCCCTTCTGTACCATTGAAACCGTCAACTCCTCCCAATCATTGTCAGGAAAGTGGACACGCCAGAAGAGCGAGAATGATCGTACACCTGGCCTACGCGATAAGCGATATTGGTGCTTACCATGCATGGCCTATCCACCCGTGCATCGGTGGAAAGCGAATACGGGCCTCGCGTCTGCTTAGTGGAGAGCATTTTCGCTGCATGACTAGGTCTAAGGGGTTAGGAAATTTCTTTATGCTCGGCGGGTCTAAGTTCCACAGGGCTTGAAAGGTACCCGACTATAACGGTGTAAAGTGGTCAAGTTCTTCTGCCTCTGTGACCCAATCTGACGATACTCTGTCCAGGTATTGGTCCCTATAATCCCACCGAGCTATTCCAGAAGCATTCACAATTTGTCTCCTGTCCTTTCGGGTGTGCATGGGGGCTGCTGCCACCGAGACGCCCTGAATTTGAACGTCTGCGCGCCCCAAGTGATTTGCGCGAACCCGTCTTCTGTTGCGTGTTTCAAGTCCGCGGAACGCCTGTATAATGGCTATAGAGATGCCATGGAAACAGTCCTCGTCCTAGTCTTCCGTCCTTCCATCTCAATAAAGGCACGTAAACCCTTAAACGCGATCTTCACTACCTTCCACAGAACTGTTCACTTCTCGTGTACCAAATTTGGTCCTGTCCCTTGAAGTCAAACAGAGCTATCACTTTTCCACCCAAGAACAAGTTCGCCTTCAACTGACCCTACGCCCAACGACGGCCGCCTCACCTCTGCGTGGCGTCGCCGTCTGGTTATTTCCCTGGCCTCGTAAATCTTCTTCAACGCTTCCGCAACCTTCCTCATATTGAATGCCGGCGATTCTCGATCAAGTTATTTAGTCCACCTGTGGCCTCCAATTCGCCCATCTGCGTGACTAACGTACCGAGCGTCGTGCGAGGCTGCGGTCGAAAAGCAACTGGAAATGGGTCATGGCTGAGGGGCGTGAGGGGTCTGAAATAGTACGTTCGATCCGGCATGCGGGTGCAACATACTCGTCCCATCTGGTGGCCCACGTCTTGAAAATCTCTGATGAAACGTCTTTCATCCGTGCTCTTGCCCTCTCTATACTACCCTGTCCTCTGAGGTGGTTGGCCGAGCCGAATTCTACGGGCATCTTAAGCAACCGACACAGATGTTCCATCACCGCGGCTGAAAATTCCCCTTATCCGTCTGCTCTAATGAACGAGGGTACCCCGAACTTGATACATAGATCTACAAGTACACGGGCTAATCCGCGTGCCTCCTTCGACGGCAACGGGCATGCAAAGAAGAACTTCGACGCCTTACCTACCACCAGCTCAACAAGCACTCGTTGCCCGCTTCCGATTTGTTGGGGAATCTCTGCAATTCCATCCAACACCTCCCATGGTTCAAGGAATCTGGCTGGCAGCATGGTTATACGCTGGCTATGTGGCGGTTTCCTACGTCTGCAACCGCATGATAAGACATATTCGCGAGCATCTCTACACATGCCCGGCCAGTGGAATGTGTCCCGAGTAGAGACACCGTCCGTGTTACCCCTAGGTGACCATGTTGGCAGTGTACTAAAGCGAGCAGGTATGACACAAAACAGCTCAGGATAACGAGTACGGACGTTGTCCTGGTCAATACCCCAACGCGCTCGCACTCAAGCCACAATAGGTCCTGGTCATCTATTAGATACTTATTTAACTCGGCATCTGTCAACCCCTCACGCCCTCTAGTATCCCTGTTACTGCCGCGCACTCGCCTGACCTTGTCCAACACCTGGTCTGCTTCCTGTTTCCTGACCAAGCCAGGAACATCTAGCAACGACTGGATGTCACGTTCGATCACCGGTAGTTCTGGGGATCGTGTGGAACGTGGCGACCCTTTGCCCCCGTTCCGCGATCGTTTGCTGCTTGGTCTGGCTCTCCCTCGGTTTCTGGACGCTGCCGTGGCGGCCGTCGGCCCCCTGGACGTGGTGAGATGTCCACCGGATGAGCAATAGATTTTCTCAATGCGTTTGGAGCGTTCGGCCTGCGTTCTGGTTGTTCGAGCGGCTTTGAGGTACCCGGTAAGTCGCGTGGGACCGCAAGGGAGTCTGAAAGGGGGATTAAGTGCATCGACGGGGTAAGAATGCGGCCCGATCGTCTCAACGACACCGCCAGTTCGTCGACCCCTATAGCTGTTTCTCGATCATGGAACGGTAAGGTGGCTAACTGTGTGCCACTTGCAAATTCGCCATTTCGGGCGCCGTATGTAAAGGACCCTTTCCTGCCGTTGGGATGCTCTACGATAGCGCTGAGCCTAGGTCGTAATTCGCGCCGATGGTAAAACTGTCCGTTCTACTCCGCGAATAAACTCGTTACCTCTGACATCTCCTGGGCCTACAGTCTCCTCGCTTAGAGGTTCCAAGTATTTCAGCAGCTCTCCGTCGATGACGGCGCCCCGTGGTTCTACATAGTCATGCGGGTTGCCTGAAGGCGGTCATCTAGGAAAGAGTCGTCCATCGACTCTGAGGCGGAGTTGGGTCTAAGAAGGCGAGAGAGGACGCCAGGTAGCTGGTGTGACGAACCCGCTCTCAACTTCATTTCCATGTTCAATTCGTTTAAGTGCAATGCCTAGCGGTATAATTAGGGGTCAATATCGCGACTACGAAAAAGCCACAAAAGTGCGGAATAGTCAGTAATCAATGTGAAACGTCGACCCGACAAGAACAGTCGACAGTGCGCTACTGCCTACAACACTGCCATGCACTCATGTTCCGTAGCTCCATTTCGCTAATCTGTCCGAGACCATCTGTTGCTGGCGAACGCGATGACCCGCTCGACCCCTTCGTTTTCTTGAGCCAGGGCGGCACCCGCCGGCCGCACTGGCGTCTGTGTTCAAAACAAAACGGTCTATTCCACACCGGGAAGGCGAGGATAGAGAAAGACGTCAACAAGTGCCGCATTATGGAAAAAAACGCGCGTTGGTGCTGCAAAGGGATGGGTGAAAGTCTAGACATTTTGGAAGCGAAGGCCTTATTGTGAGGTATATCAGTAAGAGGTGCCGCTAAAATGCTGTATCCTTTGACGAAATGGCGAAGGTAAGTGGTCATGCCGAGAAAGGCTCTAAACTCTGCTGCGGTGAATGACGGGGGCAACTCTGTTACCGGCACGGTTTTCTACTCCGCCGGTCGAATACCCTGTTTTTCGACTAATATGCTGACATACTATTACAGAGATTTATTGTTAACGGGACTCAATTTGACACCAAAAAGGAAAGCATCTCCAAATAACAGTCTCCCTTCTCCTGACTGGATTGGTCGCGTCGGCCTCTATACTGTGTAGGCCGAGCAACACCTATTATTCTCGAGATATATAACCTAAAACACAAACGTGGTTGCTCTTTTTTCGCCTCTTGCATGTGTTGTATTTCGCCCTGCTAACACTGGATCTCCGTGATATGTGGAAAACCGAGTTCAATTCTCGGAGTGTTCACCATGTTGCGAACTTATGCCCGTGGGTTCTCCATCCTACGCGAGCGACCTAGGGGTCACCTGCCCCACACACATAGCCAACGCACTCTTGACGGCTATCGTGACCGCTCGCCTGGTCGCGGCAAGCATTATCGTTCTCCAAGTTCGCATACCTTTTAGGCACATAAATGCGGCTCCATCTTTTGCTAGCACCTGGGGTGTGGGTCCGTGCTCCATGTTCTCTTGACTTCCTTGTTGAATAGTAGTATGCGCAGGGGTGGTCGAGCTCAGTACTGCGCCGTCGTGTCTTGGACAGATGGCACCCCCGCCAAAGCTCCATGCTCCTTTTCTCACGGAGGTTTCTTTCATACGGGGCTATTACATCATCGCCCGTGCTATCTATCGTACGCAAACGTAAATGAAACACCGTCGTAACAGCTCCTCCAAGACACCCCGCATCCATCTGCCTGCTGCTTGTGCCGCGCCGTTGCTTCTGGTGGTGTTGAACGCTTTCTTCCCTCATGGTACAAACACGTTCCCGTGGTGCTCTCCTCCCGATCACAAGGGTCTCCCGAGCGCAAGGTGTTGTGTTGTGTGACTGCGAGGCCTTTCCCCGTGGTGCCGCTGTGATGACGACCTGTCTATGTTCTGCTCAGGTGTTATTTATTATCAGTTATTATGGTGTGATACGATGCCGCAGCACGTGTTTGACTTAATGGTATCGATTGCAAAACTGTTGACTGCGGGTTCAGTGATGGATCGCTAAACACCAGTATAAGCAGCAGCACTCAGCAGCAATACAGCAGCAGTGGCGCGTCAGGCTGGATGTCATCCGTTGAGTACGCTTGCAACCGGCTAGCTGGGCTGGAATTGGGTTTGGTGTCGGAGTTATGCTCAGCTGTGTTGTTTGGTGTGTAGTTTATTGCTGCTGGTGTGCTTGCTTGTTGGGCTTGATGTTCAGAATAAAAAATGGACATCAGCCACATTTCACGCGAGCGGGATGCGAGTCGCAGCGGTGGTGGAGACGCATGGCCGTTGCTGTGGGTTCGCGCTACACCGAGCGGCTTGCTGTAGTCGGGTCGGGCGTTGCGATGATGGCAGGCTACGGGCTGCTGCTGGGTCCGTGTTTGCTGCCTCCTGTGCTTGGCAGGTGCTTGGGGTCGGGGGCCATTGTGGCCGTCAAACGGTGTTTCGCTGACGACCACTTCCCAACCACCATGACAGCATTTTTCGAAGGATCTTAGGATCCACTCACCACACACCTAAAAAAATCAGGGTTCAATAGGATGGGAACAACGGCAGTATGTGGAGTAGCACCGGTTGCCGCTGTAGTGCTGGCATTTCCGGCTGGCGAATACCGGCACCACTTCCGGGTACAGAATGAGCAATACCGATGTACCAATCCTAAACCCCGCGCCATAGAGAGGAACTACTGCTGCTGTACCGAGCTAAAGCTGAGCACACACTGTACGTACATCCAACAGCATTTACTGTCTTGGACACGCGTAGAAAACACTAGGGTACCAGTTGACGGCATTAGGTTTTCCAGGCGGTCAGTCGGACGAACAGGTCCACGGTATTGGCGACAGAAACCTCAGTAAACTGAGGGATTCAAACTTCTCGAGAAACTGCCCGTTCACAGGCCATAGAAACCATGGCGTGATAGAACTCAAAGGTAGATAAACGAAAGAGAAGCGTCAGAACAACGTTTGGGGGGAGGGATCATCGTGTGTAAAACGTAAAAGTACCCGAGGTAACTGACGGTTCAACGGTGCTGTCAACGGTACAGTAAACGGTCAGCGTACGCTATCGCTGCGAACATTTATCTGACCCGACCCTGTCAGTCAATTCGGCAGTGAAAAAACATTTTTTCTGCAGTAGTATTAGTCTAATGCTTTCTCAACCTTTGTATGCAAAACAATATTTTGGGTCATCGTGTCCAAAACGTTAAATAGCGCAGACAGTTGACGGCTGACCGCTGCTTCCAACAACAATGCTGTTAGCATTAGTCTGCACGCCATCACTTTGCACGCCATCGCTTTCAACATCTATCTGAGCCGGCCCGATGACTCGGCCGCGAAAAAAATCATCAGTTCTGCTGTAATATTATCTTAACTCTTCAGCAAAAATAATCCCATACTAATTTCCAAAAAAGTCTGTCCCCCGAAAACATGCGTGCAACTCTAAACGGGTTTTAACAAACACCAACTTGATGGACTACGTAACAAAAGAAAGAACGTCGCTCGCACCACCGTAGGGCGGTTGCCGCTCGACTCTAATACACCGATACAACAGTACAGGACAACTAGTACGAACCAGAATTCCTTACTTCTCATGTCTTACTTGGGAAAGGGGGCGTTCCACCTAAACTTCAGTGTAACGGCTCCCGGATTTCATCATTTCCTGTAAATCTCGACCTGCGTTGCTTACCATCTGGTTCTTATTTTGTGTCCCGTCCTCTATGAAAACAGCAGCAGCAGTAGCTGCCGGTCTGATCTCCCGTGCGTAGCTACGTACGCGCTGCTGAATTGCGCCGCCACGCTGCCACGACCAGCAGTGAAACGCACCTAACCCCGTGTTGCATACGATCTAAAGAGCTATACCAGGCATTTATTTTTACATACAGTACACGTTTCTTCGTCAACAAGCAACCGCTAGCCTGGAGAACCCCACTGCTCACACCTGGCCACTACTGCCACGATGCGGCACGGCGCCCTCTCCGCTCGCCCATCGCAGCAGCAGCCGCAGTACTACGTGAGAAACAAGCTTGCATTGCTCACGGCACCACAAGCAGTCATACATGAACCACTGCGGCAGGGCTTCAACTTCCCCCACCCACCACCCACCGCGGGAGCAGACATCGATCTCCGCAGTAAACAAGCCTACTTCGCTCGAACTCCCGTTCTCATATCTTGACCACTACGATGAAGGCGGGCGGCCCGTTCTACCCACCGCGGCAGCAGCGGCAGCACATCCACCACCTACTACTCGACCCCGCCCGGAACGCGCCAGCGCAAGCCTACTTGTCCACAGCGCCAGCAAAACGCCGCGATGATGGTCGCCTTGCACTGGCGTCCAGAGCCCCCGAGCCGCCAAGTGCGAACAGTCTGGTCCGTGCACTGCACCTCGTCGCATGTGCCGTCCCCTGCCAAAACCTATAACAAATCAACCGCACGCCAGCAAAAACATAGCACGCAGGCGGTAACATTACTCAGCCTACCCCGAGCGCGCCAGCTAAACGCTACTAGCACCCAGCGCTAGCAAATGCCATAACAAGCCAACCATGCGTCAGCCATATAAAGCACTCAAACAGCAGCAGTCACTACAAGACTCGCCCAGAACGCATGAGAAACAGTCCACAGGCGCGCAGGGCTAGCAAATGCCGCGCTATTGTGCTCCTCGGCGACGCTACAGTGACGTCCCGACCACCCCCCCTCCCACCCTTCATTCTGGACTCTTGCACTGCGGCAAAACTTATCACGCATTGATTTGAAACTTTAACTAGTTTATCGCCAAACACATGGGTCCACTTCCAAAGGAAACGTAGCACATTTTACGACTGTACCCACTTTTGCGGGGGGATCAAACTACTTGGAACTAAAATTCGGTCATTTTTAGAGTGTAAAACGGGGTTAAAGCAACCTAACCCCCCCCCCCCCTTCAAGCAACGTGCCCCGAGTCCCCACCCTAGAGGGTTTAAGGTCTTACGACTACGGTTATGCATGAAACGAGTACCCCCCCTCCTATCCATGACTCCGAAAGGCGTGGTACCATATGTGGGCTGGTTTACTTTTTCATGGCAGAATTTCACCGCGGGATCTGTTTATATCCGTCGCCGTAAATCCATTTTTCAGGGCCGCCGTTACAATATTATACCTCTGCGCACGCGCACTCCGACGGTCTGACGTCGAAAATGTGGGTGCACTCACCCCTTGTCCCTTCTCCCCCTCCCGGCGTAGGCCTCGATGCTACCGTCACGTGTGCAAACCCATCTCGAAGGACGCCATTACCCTATGTTATGAGCAAGCGCGCTCCGATGGTACGTCGAAAATACGGGAGCACTAACTCCTCCCCCCCTTCCTCCCCCCCTAAGGCCTCCATGCTGTCAAGGGACACCGCAACTCTACTTCTGCTCTAAGCACGCGCTTTCCGACGGTCTGACGTCGAAAATGTGGGTGCAACAACCCCCCCTCCCCCCCCCCTCGGTGTAGGCAGGACTCCGTGCTACCTTCATGTGTGCAAACCCATCGTAAGGGATGACGTTACTCTCTTTCTGTGCTAAGTACGCGCGGTCCGACGGGCTGACGTCGAGAATGTCGGTACTAATCCTCCATGCTGCCGCCATACGTGCAAACCCATCGTACGAGATGCCCTTATTCTATTTATGTTCTGCGCACACGCTTTCCGACGGTCTGGCGTTGAACATGTGGGCACACTAACCCCCCCTCCCCCCCGCCCGTGTAGGCCTCCATGCTGCCGTCATGTGTGCAGACCCATCGTAAGGGATGCCGTTACTCTGTCTGCTCTGAGCACGCGTTTTTCGACGGTTTGGCGCCCAAAATGTGGCTGCAATAACCCCCCCACCCCGGCCCCTCCCCCGTGTAGGCCTCCGCGATGCCGTCATGTGTGTAAGCCCATCGTATAAACCCACCCGGGGTTCTCAGGTTCCTGTCCGCTATCCGACGTCCGCACCTGCACCTGAATCCCTAAAAAGTACGCCTGCAAAACGGGGGAAACCCAAGAAAACAAACGGCGGAGGGGTTTATTACAATACCCCTTTAGAGTTGCACCCACGTGTTGGGGACAACCTGCTGAAATCTAGTGTAAGGACGTTTCCAAGTACTGTAAGGAAATGATTGGACTAAGCGTCGGGCGCTAACGTGTAACGGCAGCTGCTCGGATCATGTCGCCGGGATCCGTCAGCAACCGTGTTACCTGCTCAACTAGTACCTAGCCGGGGACCTATAGTCAGCCAACGCACAGCCCCAGCAGAAGTGATACGGTGAGCCGATCCGCCAACCAACTGTTCCCTAGTCGACGGATTATAGTCAGCCAATTCACAGCTTTGCTCAATGAGGTCAACCATCAATTTATCACCGATTCCACATAGGACCTACCTGCAAGTATAATATACATGGCCAACTAAAGACCACAAGGTAAGTCGACGAGTAAACTTCAGCCAACTCACGAACCCCACCGAAAACGAAACCAATCGGGCCAATAAAGTGAACGCTTCACGCCTTTACTACTGGAAATGCGTTTTCGGTGACAAAATACTTGGACTTAGTACAGGGAGGGGTTGGGGCGCTAAAGGGGTTAAGAACTGCATCCAAGCCTTCAAGGGACGGAATTCTACGTGAAAGTAGTGTAGGATATGTATTGCAGCAGTGAACAGATCAACAACAACAAAATCAACAAACAACTCACTAGGTTTCCCGCAGCATCGAAGAGAGGCGTCAAGAAGAACTGGTTGTGGAAAGTAGAGCCGTCCTTTCTATAGTTCAGAAGGCACAGACACGCCTCTCGCTTTTCCTCCACGGCTGCTCGGATCTTCGAAATATCCCCCGGATCCGTCTGTTCGAGACACGACACGACCGACCGCACAACGCCATCGCTCCGGTTTTGGTCAACCATATCGCTTTTGCTATCCGCGTCGGTTTTTGCAAACCGCGGTTGTCACCATGTCATGTCATGTCATGTCATGTCGAGCCGCACGACAAAAACGGGCGTCAATAACGTCGCGCAGATAATGGAACCACAATGTCGATGGATACTAACAAGTTGGGAAAGCAGCGTACAGCAGGAGTAGGCAAGAGACGAAGAGAAACAAACACATTTAGAGGATACGATAATATGCACCCTGCATGGATCGATCCTTCTTACGAACAATATAGGAACCAATGAATCGAAAAATCGGCACATCCGGGAAACGACTCCCTATTAGTCCGACTAGTAGCAAGTCGGCGACTTGAGTCGTGCCGACTCACAGCTCGACATATATATTTCACCGCATACGGAGCACAAAGCTGGCACGAACGGGCAACGGTAAGACCGGCCAAAAGCGAGGAGTCACCTTCGCGCCTTGCAGGAAGCGGCAGCTGCTCCATGTCGGAGACAGAGGAAACCCAACAAACGGCCGACAACAGTGGGCGAAACGGCCGGAGCATCCAAACGCAACGTACAGCACGGGGGGTGTGAGGGGGGGGCGTAGAGACGACGGGCAGACTAACGGACAGACGGACGGACGGGTACAAAATCAGCGCAGCCAACGCGTGTTGCTCTCTGCATTGGAACCCAACTCATCCGACGGGCTTGAACCATGGAGAGACAGCCCACGCACGGACGGGCGGACGGACTACAAAATCAGAACGGCTACCACGAAATGCTCACGTGATCAAAAATGGCGCTCGTAACCCCCCCCCTTCCCCCTTTCCCGCTCCCTCCACGCCCCCCACCCCACCCCCCTCGCCCTTGTCCCCTTCCCACCCTCTATTTACCCCCATCCCCATCCCCCCCTCCGTCCCTCCTCAACCCCCCCCCCCCCCCCTCGAGCCCCCGTCGACCAACTTCTCTACTACGAGAAGGAACGGTGCTCCGCCTCGAAAAGGATGCGCGGTCAACGGTCAAATGACAAAAGACAAGCACAATATGAGTATCCCCCCCCCCCCCCCCCGCTTGGTGCAGGCAATGTCTGCCTAGTTGGTGAAAACCCGACGTGCTCCGCCCCGGCATAGTAGGGATGCGAGGGTCTATGGTCATACGACTACGGCCATGCACAAACTGAGCAAATCCCCCCGCCCCCCCGCCTACCCCACCCAATCCTCACTTTCGTCCCTCCACCTCCTCCTTGACGTAGCCCGTAACCCTAGCGAACCCGTCGCTGCAGAAAACGATGGGATTGTCCTCCACCTACGCTCAAGGACGACACGGAGGTAGGAGTTCAAGAGGGGGTGAGAAGGCGTTGAGGGCGGCAGGGGGGGGGGGGGTTACCCATACTGGTAGCATGCATGACCGCAGTCTCAAAGACCATATGCGGCGGCCGGGAGGATGTAGTCATTTCATGCATAGCCGTAGACCCTCGCACCCCTGCAATGGCGGGACGGAGCACGTCGGGGTTTTCACCGATCAGGCAGACATCGCGTGCACCAAGCGCGAAGCGCCGTGAGGTGTTGACAGCGATCGCGCGTAGCCCCCGCCCCGACGCTCTGGCGACTTACATTTGGGTCTGTGACGCAGTAGCTGACGCTTTTGCTGTGGTCTGGCCCGTTCAGCATGTCCACCAGTATGATGTCCTGGTTCATGGGACAACAAGTGGGAGAGAGAAAAAGGCAGAACGCATGTATTTAGCCCCAGCGGCGAGTATTGTCCCGTCAGCTATGTGTACAGAACAGGGCACCCTGAGAAACAAAAATACTAACCCAGGCTGGGTTTCTCATTTCGAGAGAGCATGAGTTCTCTTCGTTTCTCATTTTGGGAGAGCGTGTATTCTCGTGATATAAAAACTTCAGGATAACGGCTCAACGGCTCCAGGTTTGCTCATGCTCGTGTAAATCGCAGCCTGGACTCCCTCCCCATTTTGTTTGTTATTACTAGTAGGCTTCGCATAATGTGTATTACATGTGGTTCTGTTTTTTCTTAAGAGGTATCCTTAGACTTCAGAGTTGTTGGAGCGTGTCCTGCGACCACGAACTATACTGTGGCGATGACGGGTCGATGCGAGAACAGCATCAGCAAAAAAGTACTTGAACTGCCACCGAGACATGACGGAGCTTATGCAGATCGTGCAGATCCGCGGAATACATCTGTAAGATCTGCACAGAGATCTGATATTTCCCACGAGTTCACCCTTGCAGCTTGCAACGTTAACATGGCGTACGTGTGTAACAATTTCGATGTTGGCACCAGCGAATGTTACAACAATATCCATTGCTAATATGAGTAGTAACGGTAATGGATGCAAGGCGCTTCGCTCAGGAATGAAAAATACAACAAAATATGTGAAGCGGACCGAAATTCACGATTGATGGCAGATGCACACTGGCGACTTTGATCATACCAAGAGCCCCGCCGCCATGCTCCAGGAAACAGCCCGGACGCCGCATACATGAGTGTACTGTATGCGCCTGGTGGCTTGCCTTATCACTCGTAAGGTATACGTCTGTCTCGAGGTTTGTTACTACGAGTTCAGAGCTTTTTTTGTCTCTCTCGAGCATGACGACCCGGCGGGGGTGCTGGATGTGCTGGATGTCGATGGGTGGGGAAGCAGTTTAATCAAAAACACACACGTCACTCACACCTTATGTTCCATACTAAAAAGGTATATTACGTCTAGACGGCGGTCCGTCACAGGGCTAAGTCAAGCGACAGCGGTACTTGGAAGAAATCCAGAAGAGTTGTCGTGGCTTTATTATCACAAAGCTTTCAAAGAACCACAACAAAGATGCAAAAGGGTCACCAAAAATACTGTACGTACTGCTGTCAAAAAGATAACTCAAACCAGTATCAATCCCAAACCAATAACAGAGGAAATAAATGAAATAAATGAAATACCTGGCATCTGGTACCAGCGTGGCGGGTACGAACAACACTGTACGAATAACACGGCAAAAGCAAAAAAGCCTGTGAAGAAAAACAGGAACTACTACTGCTGTCAAACTACTGCTGCTGTGACAGCAGTAGAAAAAAACAAAAAAATACCAAACCAGAAGGACATTCCTGCCTGGAAGGAGAAAACAAACAAAAACAAAAAAAGCAGAAAGACGTACAGAACATATACAAAATACGTCATTTTTTTAAAAAAGAAGCAACTCTGTCTGACTCTGCGAGGCTCGAACCCACGTCCTGATACTCAAAGTCTATCGTCTTGACCTTTTTACCATAATACGAAAGATCCATACACGATCGATCCGGCAAAAATATGTTTCCCGTAGGCAATTAAGAGCTGAGGATGGCTGCGAGGTGGGAGAATATGCCGAGAGCGACCTCCGTAGTGCCCAACATCTGAGTAAGTGATTCTATCGCATCGAAAGTTTCGACATACTGCATCGAAATAAGAAATATCGAACTTCGATATATCGTACGATATAATATCGAACCCGTTTAGCCCTCCATCCCCTGGCATCGAAGTATAGTACTTTTGTACAAGACGCTTCGCTCAGCGGGGGGCATTCGCCGCCCGCTACGTTCGCTCAGGGAGGAAAACACAACAAATTAGTGAAGCGGACAGAGATCCACGATGGGCTGTAGGTGCAAACCGGCGATTTTGATTTTGCCAAGAGTCCCACCGCCATGCTCCAGGGAAAAAGCCCGGACGCCGTATTCACGAGTATACCGTATACGTCTGGTTCCGTGCTTTAAGTACTCGCGATGTATAGGTCAGTCTTGAAGTTTGTGAATACACGGTGTTGGTCTCTCTAGGATGACGAATCGGCACGGACACTGGGTGAGCTGGACGCCGATGGGTGGGAACAGCAGTTTTCAGAAAAACGCACGTACAGAGAAAGCGTGGAGCACGTGGTTGAACTGGCAGCAAAGAGACGTTTTTTTAGGTCACAGCAGTCACACATTTATGTTCCACACGAAAAAAAGTTTATCAGGTCTAGACGGCGGCCCGTCACAGGGCTGTGAGTCAGCGGTACTTGGAAAAATTCAAAATTAAAAGTTGGTGCTTTTATTGCTACGATTAATTCAAAAAACAACAACAGCAAAGACTGGAAAAGGACACAAGAAATACTCGTGCATGCATAGTGGCTCTCGGCAAAACCCTTGTTGTTCTTGTCTGCTGGCTTGCGCTGTCGCACTCTGCTGTCTGGTCGACAAGAAGAAAACTGCTAAGTACTTTGCTGCTCTGTGCAGGGCCGATTGCAGGCTGTTCTGGTGTCCTTGCGGTACGTAGATACTGTCGCTATCGGAGCATGGTGTGTGCCTTCACTTCACGGTGTGCGGAGAAGAAGCAAGCTCAACCAAAAAAAAAGGGAAAAAAAGAGGAAAAAAAAAAACATGTCAGTTCAGAGGGCGATCCATAAAAAAAAAAAACGTCGGCAAGTAAGACCTGAGAGTAGGCTGAGAGGCCAGAGAGCTGCCGAGGCGGCCTACGAATGCACCGACATTCGAGTAAGTGAGTATACTTCTACTGGCTCGTACTGAACGGAAGTTTCAACGTACACACTAGTACAAATGTATACGAAGTACTTGGTATCTGGTACCAGGGTACCTGGTATCAACCATCGAAACATATCATATAATATATCGATTTGGTTTCTTTGTATCGATATCATATCGAACTTTATTATCGTAGATACATCCTAAAAGGCGCTTCGCTCCGCGGGCGGCATTCGCCGCCCGCTACGCTTGCTCAGGAAGGAACATACAACAAATCATGTGAAACGGACACAAGTCCACGATTGATTGTAGGTGCAAAGTGGCGACTTTGATCAAGCCAAGTGTCCCGCCGCCATTCTCCAGGAAAAACAGTACGGACGCCACATGCACGAGCATTATATGAGTACAGTCACACGCGAGCGGGACAGAAGGAACTCGTCTGCTTGCTTGCGTTTGTTTCTGATATACGGGAACATCTACGAACATCGGCGCCACACTTCTGCCAGAAAGATATAGTCAGGGCCTCGTTTCCAACCCAGTATTGTGCCTCGTGAGCCTCCTTGGTCAGGCCATGGCGGTATCGCGGGGCTCCTGCTGCGGGCGAGCCCTACGGCGTCAACATAGGCTCCGCCCTGAGTCATCCCATGTGTACCTATGCTCTCGGCGGCCTCCAGCGTATGAACCAACACTCCCAGATGTGCAGAAACACTCCCAGCACCATTCAGTTGCCGTAAATCCCGTTCCAAGTGTTGGCCGTTCGGTTTTGCTGCACAACATTGAGTACTCTGGGACATATACTTCATCTCCCAAAATTCACGGTGTCAGGGTGGCTAGGAATCTATTCGAATTGATAACCAATCAACAGCAAGCCGGATTATTCTCCGTTCCAGGTTCCAAGCGTTCCAATGCTCCAATGCTCTTGGGCGGTGCCCCCTATGGTGCTATATACCAGGTATTTCGTATCGAACCCCATTCTCGTTCGACACCTCCCACCACTCCTGCTCACGAACGTACAATACGGTGGTTGAAAATGCCCACGGTTGACCTATTATAAAAAATGACAATACACTCCAGCTGTGAGATCGAAGATTTCGTCGAAACTCATCTTTGCAAGCTGTGTGTGATACTCCGATCGCGCGCATTACGAGTTGTGTGTCCTCATTAAGGATATAGGTCGGCGACTCCCCTTACAACTACAGTGTAGCTATCAGGGTCAACAGGGTGATTTTAGTCAGTCTGTGACCTATTTGTGTGACATTGATGTTGTAGCAAATAAACAGGTACAACAGCATATCGGATATGAATGAAATTTAAAAAAAATAGGAGTAAAAAATGTACGGAACCGGGTAGATGTGCCGAACCCGGTCAAGGTACATGTTTTAAAAGTTGGTCTGCTGTTATCTGCCAGCTACATGCCAGCTGTCTACGCCATGTACTCGTACGAGCGCCGCAGTCTACAATATGATCTGCAATGTGGAGTCTGGAGCTCTCGTAGATACCGATGCTTTCAGTAGCAATTCGTATTAATATTAGTAGTATATTTTTTAGAGCTGAACTCTCTATGACGCACCTAGTACCTGGTGCGACACAAGCACCTGTTGCAAACAGCACATCTTCGGGAGAAGAGTCGCTTCGGGCAGAAGGACCGGTGGCGCTCCTGCCGAGCCTTAGTCTATACCTCGACCCTTAATGCAAGCACACATTGCTGCTAACTGTTGCAGATATGTAGTACCTGGCACCTGGAACAAGTTATACTGCTGCTGTGGCCGTACTGCTGTTGAAAATTTACGGGTGACCCCTGCTAGGCTACCTGTGGTTCACCAGCAGTAGGTTCAACCCTGAACCTGAATCCTGCGGATGGCGCATGTGCAGGGAGGTATAATAGAATCATGTTCGGTGCACTTTTACGAAGCAAAGTAAGTTACGCGTGTTCGAGGACAGCGAGTCGTGCTGCTCAGTCCTGGTGGGGGTTAGGGGCGACTACTGCAGGCAGCCTCATCAAGAGTTTGCTGCGTCGCAGTGCTCGGCATGAGAGGTTGCAGAACGACCAAGAACATGTTGAAAACTAACAGGTTGAGGAACCCTCAAGCGAGCTGCCTCTCAGAGAATACGAATAAAACACTTGCACAAAAATGTTCTTACCTTGACACTCAATAGCTTCTCCGGTTTGAACGGCGTCCCCAGGGCATTCGCCGAACTCTGCCCCGCACCCATGCTTGGTCGGAGAAGAATGGTGTACTGTGCTAGGCGGGAGGAAGGGTTGAAGTCAGTCGGCAAGTGAGGAACCCAGCTGAACGCATGTTAAAAAACAAAAATTGGGTTTCAGAAGAACTCGAAGGGGGGTTTGGCATAGATGCCAGGGGACTGTTCCCCTAAACAAGGGTTTTATTAGAACTCAAAGGGGTGTTTGTACTGGGTGATAGGGAACTGTCCCCTTGAGCACTTCTGATGCTGGAGGACCACTGGGACGGCAGAAGTGGTCGGTGAAGCATGAGGATGAAGGCGCAATGTAAAGAACTCGTAGTGTTTGCGGTGATCCCGTGGATGGGATGCGTGCAAGCATGGGGAGGAGGGGTGAGTCCTCTTTCTTTTGCCTTGAAAAATGTACAAATAAGCGGAGTATTCATGGTACGTGTGTGACAGCAAACAGCACTACAAAGTAGCACACCATGCCAGCAGTGAGCATGCTCTGCAAGCTGTAAGCCAACTGCAGCAGAGTACTGCTGTACGTAGGCTAGAGTAATTGGCACATCACTGCTGCTGCGCTACTAAATTGCAAGGAATGCGCACGAGTGCTTCAGATCGTGTTGTTAACCGCGCCGGGATATGTGGACGCACCGATACCGGACCGAGCAAAAGGAACTGCACCATAGTGTAGTTGTCTCCCAGGTGTGGCGTTCCTCGCTCACCAGCTAGGGAAGTCAACACAAGTTGAAACGTTGCCTCGACACCTCGACTACCTCTCATCATTTTATAGCAGGGTAGAATCAAAGCTCCTATAATTCGTATGCTGGGCACCTTGCCACCCACTTATTCGAGATAACGATTGGTGGGCACTTTAAATTGTGCCTAAGCCTAACCCTAAGGGCCCATCTTATCGAAACACATGAAAAATCGTAATTCGGTTTTGTTTAGAACTGAACTTAATTTGCATTCGATTGGTCGAGAAATGAATCACCGAGCATCCATGTTTACAATTTTGACAAAACCAAGTTGAAAAAAAAAATTAAAAAAAAAACTTGACCTTTATCGAAAATTGAAATCAAGTTGGGCAACCCCCATTTGCGTTAACGGTGTTGAAAAAATGACTGCACACCGATTTATTCAATTTATATCTTGCGAGTCGGCCTAGACCCAACCTGAACCCAACTCTACCCCTAACGCTAACCCCACCCCTAGCCCCAGCGCTTTGGGGGGCTCGAGGTCGGCAGGGGCGGTCCCTCGGCTCCGCCGCGTGTTTCGTAGACATTTTTCCAAGAAAAATGAGCGGGCCGAAAGGCAGACCTCAACCAATCAGACACATGGTGTGTAGTGAGTTTTTTCACACCGACAACGCAAATAGATGCTGCCTTCAATTTGGGGAGTATGTACACCTAGACGTGACATATTCCATGTAAAACCGAAGCCGAACCACGCAAAATGGTGCCGTGTCGTCGGCTGATTGAAAGGCGAGAAGCCACCGTTGCGGCTGCTCCGCAGCGTGACCTCCGAAGGCCCTTCGCACAGCCTAGACCTCCTGCGACGCCTCGAAAAAAGTCGGGGCCGCCGCAAATCCACTTTTTCGTCGCCCTGCGTCTCCAAAGTTACACGGCCAACCACCACGTCACAACTTCGCTCACAAGTCCGACCGCTATGCCCCCGTCGATGCTGCCCGTGTAGAGCGATGGGGCTGCACCAGCCCCACCCAAGAAACGCCTAGAGACATAACCTCCTAGCCGCTGCCGGCAACAAAAATATGCTGCTAGTCACGACGCTCCGGGGAAAACGCGAGCCGCAGCGCGCCTCGGTTGTTGCCCATCGGTGTTCGTTGACACTTTTGCGCTTTTCGAACTCTAAAACACACTACGCCGTTCCTCGATAAGAAACAGAGTCGTATTTTTTGGGTATCTTCCATTAAATTCAATCCAGTTTGAAAAAAGAAAACGAATGACGAATTTCTATGCTCTTCGATAAAACGGGCCCAAACCCAATCAATCAACCAATGTAGGCATAATCCGTTCGTCTCGTATATGGTTCACCTTAACCATTTTCGCTGGTAAGCGACAACTTCTACAAACTGCACAGTATAGCTGGCTGCCACGCGCGTAGCTGCTAATTGTGGTTGCCGACAGATGTCGTTATACGATAGAACGATGGAGTCCTCTTGTTCGCCGATACTGCATTATTCGTCGTGTAACCTCGAATCGACCGGGACCAGAGTTTCACGGCGTTTGATAGTATCACCCTATCTCCCTCACCCACACAAGCATCGCGAGTATAACCGCTTGCCTGTTTTTCCCAATAGAAGTGCTCTCCGTTTTACCGAATCGTACAGGTAGGATTTTTATATTGATATATCCAGCTCCAACGACCTTCCTCAGGTTTGATTGTATTCGTTGGAAGAGATTCCCTGAGCAGTAGCGTGCCAGTCTGGTCGTGGATATAGTGCTGTTTCGGACATGTCAGCAGCAGGAGTTATGCCGTCGAACGTGTGGAACAGCTCTACATCGTGCATGCAGCACATCTAGCAAGGGACCTAACCTACTGTTGTTGTTGTTGTTCTCACATTAACTCGCATAATCAAGTCCGTGGTCACAGGACAGGCTCCAGTCACTCTGGAGCTGAGGAATACCCCAGGGAAAAACACACACAACCCAAGGTGGTACACGCATATATCACAGCTGACGCAATTCATGCCTCCACCAGAAACATATAAAAGTGAAATCAGGAGTCAGTCTACGATGTGCCAGGTCCAGGCCGGTGCATACGTCTCACTACTCACGCCTGGAGGAACCAAATATTCCGATTGCCACCCAAGTAAGACTACCACGTATATATTACACGTAGTATCTATCACTACGCATACGCACGACAGACATAAGTCAATTGGAGAAATAGAAACAAAGAAAAGAAAAGAAGATAAAGGAAAGGAAAGAAAAAAGAAGAAAAACGAAACAAGACGAAAAAGGCAAGCAAAGGGAAGAAAAAGACAAGAAAAGCAAGAAAAGACAAGACAAGAAAGCAAGGAAAGAAAAAGAGAAAAAAAGAAAGAAGAAATAGAAAAAGAAAAGAAAGAAAAATGTCATACTAGCAGACCTTAGGAACTGGCTAAGGATGGCATTGGGCTAACAGAGGGTATCACGTCCATCATCAATGGCACCTGGGAGAGAACGCAACATGGCGAAGAAGTCAGGGCGGTCTTATGCTATCTTGTGACGGCCATTAGAAGGCCCACAACTTTCAATACGATGATGGCGAAACCCAGACTTCAGTCTCTTGGGCATGACGCTCCCCCTTCCGCCCCTCCCCCCTTCCTCCCTTTCCCCAGTAGTAGTACATTCTGATCCAAGGTGTTTTTCCTACTCGAGAGAGCGTGCGCTCGACACTATCTTCAGTACAGAGTAGTAAGAGACTCCCGGGTTTCTTGTTTTGCTGCAAATCCCTGTCTTCCTTTTATAGTACATTGTTTCTCAACAGATGACGTGCTGTATACTATTAATACATTAATACTGTCATAATACCACTCTATTCGGCTATGCCAGGACCTTGTGCCAGTCATACTTGTATATATTAAAAAAAAATGCACTTCGTACAGCTATGAGATCGAGGATTTCGTCGAACCTCATATTTGCACGCTGTGTGAGATACTCCGATCGCGCGTGTTACGGGGTGTGCATGCCCTCCAGAAGGATATGGGCCGGTGACTCCTCTCAGAGCTAGCTGGTACCAGGGTCATACCCGCACGGTACTTGCTTTTCCGGACCGCGTGGTATACGGAGGCAGTATCACCGCCTTTTAGAGCAACCTGATTCCAAGAAATTTCTTCGGTTCCGAGTCGTGAAAGTACGGTACTATAGATAAGCTAAATTCGCAGGGTGGTAGCTTGCCCCGACCCTACCTTAACCCGGACTATAACCCTAGCCCTCACGCTATGGGGTGACCTGTGCGTGCTTGCTGTGGCTTGTGAAGGCTCTAGGTTAATAAGGCCGGCGTGGATGCTGGTCTTTGGAAGACGCATCACCCATAGACTTTTCCCCCATGCGTCTCCTCTAAGAATATCTAAGATGTACCAGTACTGGCTTATACTACAGAATGTCTGAATCTCTCACTATGAACACTAAAGCACTAACACTAACAGTACTATAATACCAGCATTTCATGCGTACAATGCCACGGACAGCAACCATCACACTATTAATACTGATAACATTATACCAGTCGCATAGTATACCAACTCGACGCACTGCTATACTTGGAAGTATGAAGAATTCTTGCCATGACTGATGACGTTACACGCAGTAATAGTCGCACTGGTGTGCTTGCTTTTTTCTCTTAACATTTTCTGTGCTTTTTTTGTCTTTTCTTTTTCTTTCTTCCATGTTCCCTTGTGTTTTACGCGCACAGCAAGTATGTATAGTAGGGTGTGTACGAACTCGTTGATTTCCTCCCCGCACTCCCAGCCGGACGCAATTAATCGTAGACCCCATACTACTGATGATGTACGATTGTGTACATACGTCGTGACCTGTAGTAGACAAAGTCGCTCGAGCAACCGGTACAGACAGCACAAGATTTCCGTGTTACGTTATATTCTTCCGAGTCTTCAAGGCTGCGCATGAGCTTTGCTTTTCTTGGGGATGTTTCTTTCGATTCCCTATCTCAAGCATGTAAGCCTACGAGCTTCCCTGTTTAGTCGTAGCGTCGGCTGGCAATGTTTTGTTTGGTTTCCTATTCAAGCATGTAAGCCTACGAGCTTCCCTGTTCAGTCCTTGCGTCGGCTGGCGATTTTTTGTTCGATTTTCTATCTCAAGCATGTAAGCCTAAGAGCTTCCCTGTTTAGTCGTAGCGTCGGCAGGCGATGCTTTGTTCGATTTCTTATTCAAGCATGTAAGCCTACAAGCTTCCCTGTTCAGTCCTTGCGTCGGCTGGCGATGTTTTGTTCGATTTTCTACTTCAAGCATGTAAGCCTACGAGCTTCCCTGTTTAGTCATTGCGTCGGTTGACGCGCAAATCAATCCCGTTACACATTACAGCTAGACCGGTTCATCATGTGAACCATGGTCTTGGGATCGCTTCACTGAGCGCTGCGTCGTCAGACGCAGAATCCTTATGTATTTCAACAATGTTGTTGGAGCTGAGCCAAGGCCAAGTTGTGTTGTATCTATGCAAAGCAGGTGCGTGTGTTCTGCGTGTTCACCAGTTATTTTCACCCATTTGACGTTCAGCACGTCCAGTGCCATTACCACCCTGGAGACAAATTGTCACAGCTCCCCTTTCGCGAGTGTTGCAGCAGTTATAACGGCTGCCGGTTGCACGCCCTGCCCCACTGCGAGGTGATTATTTTCAAGTGTGTTCCCCAACGGCCCTTGCGTGTCGATCCAGATTGATAGGAAGAAATTGATTTGATAGGCTCTTTTCCGGCGTTTCCTATGAAGGGCTGTAGATTTGTTAAGATGCTTGCAGCATGTTATGCCCTGCTGCTGGCCCTCTGGCGCTCATTTTCCTTTCCCTCCTCCGTTCTGCCCGCACGCCGCGCGCAATGTTCTGTCTCCCACATTTGTTTTTGGTTGCACGTGTGGATTTTTTTTTTATGTCCTTTGTTGTGTGTGTTGTTGCTTGTCTGTGCTGCTTGTGTGTTTTTGTTGGTGTGTCTGCGGCTGCGACTCAAGCGGCGGGAAGACAGGAAGCATACACTCGCGTGGGACGCCTTTTCCGAAGATTTATGTGAGCACGCTTCCCGTGCGAAACGAACACCCGGCCGCTTGGCCACGCTGTGTCATGTGTGTGTCCCCTTAACCTTTTCCCCCCCTTTTTTTTTTAAAGAACTGCGTGCACGGTTTGGGGGAGACGTCTTATTGATGCAGTTGTACACGATTTGGTTTGCGTCCCGTCAAGAACCGTTTTTATTCGCCGTTTTTTTATTGTTACCCTTGGCGGGACGAATACTCCGGCTTTACCGTGGAACCTGCCGTAGGCCAGGGGGTTATAACATGAGATAGAGCCGTAATGACAGACACAGGCCACCCTTTCGAAGGTTTCTCTACTAGGTAGGTTCTACGTTGGGACGCGTGCTACGATATTGCACCACTTTTTTTCTGAGAATTCCTCAAATTGGGAGCTTAAGGCCTCTCTAAGGCCAAAACTGATTTGGAAAAAAAATAAAGCTTCTACCGGATGGAAAATCCCCTGGCGTAGCTACACGACAAGAATTATCATCCAAAAACAAAAATGGCCAATTGCCGACGATTTTGGGTTAAGGAGGCCCGTCATTCAGAAACCGTTTCGGACGAAAACTGCGGCTACCTCTATCGTAGCACGCGTTTTTTTTTTTCTCACTTATATTAGAGAAGCTCTTGTATTCGTCCCGCTAGCCAAGCATAGAACTGAGCGCTAAGCGCGCCGCAAATCCGTGAACCAACTGCGTCGTCCCCTTTTTTTCCCTACACGCACATGCCTTCAAAGTCATGTGAAGCGCTTCTTTACCGTATCCGCGTCCTAGATCCTATCCCTTGCTAGACTCCCGAGGCAACACCATAGCGGTTGTGCGCCGGGTTGCAAGTTCGTTTTTTTTTTCTCAAAGGTCAGTTTGGGCGAAGTACAGCGTCCCCCAAAGTGAGGAGCCTCAGAAGGAACAACGGTACACCCCCCTAACCGCCGTGGCATATGCATCAGGCACTGGTCACACTAACGCCACTATTGCCACTGATGCCGCTAACGCTGCCAATGTCGTACGACGCCACCAATGTCAACTGATGCCCCACTGCAGAGAATGCCGCGAACGTCGCTGATTACGCTAACGCCAAGTAAAATGTCCGTGCTACTAACGCCACATGATGCCACTAATACCAATGATGCCAGTGGCGCCACCGATGCCACTGATGTCACTACGTCCCTCCGCTAACGCCATTACGGCTGATGCCACTACTGTCACTGATGCCATTTATGTCCATGACGCCACTGGTGCCGCTTGTGCGACCGGAATCTCTCCTCTACCGTCCTCCCCCCTATAGAGAGAGTACGCACTGTTAATATGTTCTCGTGCGAAGTGCTACCCCGCGTGAGGCCTTTCCCCAGCACACCGGTCACCCCGCTCTCGCTCTCGCTGCAACTTTGATCCTCGATTGAGAAAACGCTATCCTGTTCGCCTGCCCCACCCCACCCCACCCCACCCCACTGGGCCCCACCCCACCCCGCCCCAACAGTTCCACTCGCCCCAAACGTTACACCCAACCGAACCCAACCCAACCCAACCCAACCCAACCCAACCCAACCCAACCCAACCCAACCCAACCCAACCCAACCCAACCCAACCCAACCCAACCCAACCCAATCCAATCCAATCAAATCCAACCCGACCCAACCCAACCCAACACAACCCAATCCAATCCAATCAAATCCAACCCGACCCAACCCAACGTACCTGAATATGCTCGCTCTGCAATTGCATTTGTTTTTGGCACTCTCTGTGCTGTGCGACACCGGGCGTGCCCTTGCTTTAGGTCGGGGCGACTGCACCTTCGCTTCCCTCTCGGACACAGGTAAGGGGTAACGAAAGTAACTACAGTAATACCCTAATTTGCTTGTCCTTATATTGACTATGCGTCCAAACCAATACCATAGTGAAGCGAGGCGGTCGCAATGCGGGCAATCCCGCAAGACAAGCCAGTAGGGTACTCTTGTGATGTGCTTTGTTTTGCCTGTGCCTTCTGTCGTACTTGCTCTGCTGCCTGCTCTGATCTGCTCTTATCTGCCACAAACCGTACTACCTCTGCCTTGCTCTGCTCCATGGCCTGCTCTGTTTTCATGGAAATTGCTCTGATTTGATTTGAAAGGCTCCTTTTTTATTTTAAGCTGTTCTGACGTGATCTGCTTTGACCTGTTGTTTGCCCTGATATTATATGATTTACTGTTTCCTGATCTGCGTCTGTTCTGTGCTGCTCTGTTGTCTGCGCTGATACGATTTGATCTGCTGTGACCTGTCGTCTCTTCTGATATGATTTTTATCTGCTCCGATTCGATTGGTCCTTTCTGCCCCCATCTGTGCTCTGATTTGATCTGCTCTCCGCTGCTCTGCTTTGCCACATCTCTGTGGCCTGCCATGGTCTGATTTGGTCTGCTCTGGTCCGATTTGATCTGCTCTGCTATGGCGTGGTGGACAGCTCGTGTGACGCTGCCTATGGGACAGACCATCTCCAAGGAAGAGGTGCGATGACGTCATCGGACACCTGCTGCACGTTAAAGATGCATCATTATTTTCCCTGCAAGGGTGGTGGCTTGAGGATATTTATACCTTATTGCTCAAAAATTGATTCTGAGCAAACTCAGAGTGAAATTCGATTAACAAACCCATTTCCCAGGTACACAAAACAATCATTTTACTAAAACCAAGACATTCCGACTGTTTTGGGTTGAGGATTCTCGTCGTTCGGATAAAAAGTTGGCCCAAGAAAAAGGTACAGTACCTCTATCGTAGCACGCGTGAGGGGTGCTACAGCAGTAAGTCAAACGGTCAACACACATTGGACCGATCACGCCCCCATCCATGATCCGTGTCAGTCAGTGCAGACAGACCTCTGATCTGTGTTGTCTGCATGGCATATATTTAAAAAATTGAAAAAAATACACTTGAGCTGTGTGTGTCAGATCGACCAACAAGGATTTAGATCAAAACTCGGCTGTGCATGCTGCGTGTGATACTGCGGTCGCGCGTGTTACGGGGTGTGTATACCCTCGTGAAGGATACAGGTCCGTGACTCCCCTAAATATATAATGTTGCCGAGTGGGAGCCGTACAATCTGCATGATCTATAGCACCTCTCTCCTGGATTGGATCTATGCTGTTCAAATCCGGGATCTAGTATGTTCTGGATCTACTACAGATGTAGGATCTAGATTTAGTCGATCGTAATTCGTCTTGGATGTGTGAAACGGCGTTTGAAATGGTTTGATAAAAGTGGGGAGATGAGAAGGTGACGGAGAAAGTGATCATTGTAAATGGGTACGCCGGTTTAAGAGCGACGAAGATAAGAATACTTGGGGTTTAAGACCGGTCTTAATTGGCAAGTCGGCACGTCCCGCCATACTAAAAGCTGTATGTTGCCTACTTAAGAAGATAAGAGCACTACTTCGTGCCTGGTACACAGTTCAGAGCGATTGCTTGGGCTTATCACGGGGTGCACTTTTAATCGAGGTACCCACTGTTCCAGAGCTTGTGAATTTGGTGATAGGCTTCACGATCACTCGGTAGTGAATAGTCGAGCGGGAAGCGCGAGAGCGGAAGCGCGAGAGCAAAAGTCAGCAAAAATCGATGGAAATCGAGGAGCATAGAAAGCTGAAAAATGGAAAGGCTAGAACCCTGTGCGGAAAGGCTTGAACCCTGTGCGCGATAAAGATGGAGGCGCGTATCCTGGGGGAAGAAGGGGGGACACCTGTGACCACCGCTCATCCAGAAGGTCCTTGGGCGTCCCGTTAAGCCTCTTACGAGTTGAGCTGGATAATAAAACTGATGATTACAATAAAATAAGAGAAAAGGGCATAATTCTGGCGCAACTGACGGCACTAGTATTAGTCGCCGACCTCTATTCAACCAACGTACGCACTTGTATGTAAAATCTAGACAACGAAGAACTAGTAATAGGCGAGTTACAGGGCGCCAACGCGCAGCCTTATATCCCATCCACCTTCGTTTTTGTTTCCCGCTGCCTCCCGACGCTGCAGCGAAAAGCTAATACGTAATAGCAAGCGAGTTACAGGGAACCAACCCGCAGCCCTATGTCCCATGCGCACATTCGCTTTTGTTTCCCGCTGCCTCCCGACGCTCTCCTTCCCTTGCCAGTACCGGCTAGCGTGCACCAACAGCTTAGGGGATGCCACAGTGGGGGAAACGACCATTGCCACCAATCAGGCGAGAAATGAGTGCTAGACTTGGTGTTGATAGTAGGGTGTTTCACGATTACCAAGTCCTGCTGGGTTCGAAAACAAAATGAAACCGTAAAACATCGAAACCTGATTGGGCGTTTCTCGATTTTTGGTGAATTTTTTGGGCTAGTAGTAGATGGTTTGGAGTTACTCTCGACCAACCCAAACCAAGAATTGCTTTGAGGGGATCGGGTTAAAAGGGTCATTTTTGGCAATTTTTAGTCTTTTTTTTTTGTGGTTTTGGGTAGCCTTGGGTTACCACATTCGTCTGTTTCGTTACTAATTTTCGTGGTATGTTTTCAGGCCCAGCCAAGTTGTGTATCCCGCAAACACCCTGTCGGTCGTGGTCTTGTTCTTGCTCCTGTCGATGTTATTCTACGTGCCTGTAACTTAAGTTTGTCACCGACCAGCAATTGGTCTTAGGTGTCGCGATGTTTTGAAATTGATGGCTGTGCTTTTCTTAACGCAACCCCCACCAGCATTTGCATATCCAAAACAAGGTGATGGCTGGGGTTCAGACGAACAATTTCTCTACCATACCCTGCCTTACCGTACCCTACCCTGCCCTACCCTACCCTACCCTGCCCTACCCTACCCTACCCTACCCTACCCTACCCTACCCTGCCCTGCCCTGCCCTGCCCTGCGCAGCCCTGCCCCGCGCCGCCCTGTATTACCCTGCCCAGCCCTACCCTACCCTGCCTTAATCTAGCCTACCCTTCCCTATCCTGTCCTACCCTACATTACGTTACCATACCCGTTACTCGCAGGTGGTGACGGTCGACAAATCCAGTTTTGGGGTGGAATTCACCTTGACCACGAAAGCTTTCGCTCCCAAGGTATGCACACACAAACCAAAAAATCATGCGAGCGGAACGTGCATTTTCACGAACCTCGTCTTTGGGTTACACTTGGTTTTTTTTGTTAGTGTTAGTACCATAAAATTGGGAGGGGGCAGGAGTGGCCCGCCATGTGACACCGGATCTGGGTTACCAAGGGAGCTTGAGAGGTAGGGCAAATATGTAGTATAGATGGGATGGAAAAAGACAAAAAAGATGAAAAAAAAAAAAAGAGAGGGGGAAAAAGATGAAAAAAAAAAAGAGAGGGGGAAAAAGAAGAAAAGAAAAGAAGAAAAAAAGAAAAAGCCAGGAAAATATCGACGGGGTGCAAAAAAAAAAAAACGGGTTTATGTAGACCTGTAAAATCAGAGTATGAGGTTAAGGGAGGGAAGGAAGGGAAGGAAGGGAAGGAAGGGATGCCTGCCACGATAGAGGTATCAACAGATTTTTTTGTTCGAAAAATACTTTCTGAATATGGGGGGGGGCTCTTGACAACCCAAAAAATCGTCGGGAATGGCATTTTTTTTTTTCCTTTTTTCTATTTTACAACATTTTGGGTTTTTTTTTCCAACTAAGCCATGGATTGCCCTTTCGATTTGCTCAAAAATACGTTGTTCGGGTTTGGTATAGAGCTCCTCAAATGGCACATGCCACGGTAGAGGCTTCCGCTTTTTTTCTTTTTTTTTTCTGGAGCTCCTCAATTGCGGAGGTTCTAAAGCATCTTAACCCAACAAACCGATCTTAAGCAAACCGAAAGTGCGATTCGATGAAAGGAACCCGTGCTCCAGGCATACAAAGCAGTAAAATTGTGCCAAACAAGAATGTGACATTCTGGACAATTTTCGGGGTCAAGGAATCTCGTCATCCGGAAAAAAAAATCTCCAAAACACGGTGTATCATACACCTCTATCGTAGCATGTGCCGGAGGGGGGGGTATGTCTGCCCGAACCTGTAGGGAATGGGGTGGAAGAGGTGTTTACGTCGGTTTTCAACGGTGGGGGGTGCTGGAACGTTTTTTAACACCGGGAGTGATGAAAGAGACGGGGTTGGGGGCGCTCTGTCTCCGTTACACCTGAAAGCGTTGTCCCCCACACAAAGCGGAAGAAATGCTTACATCAGTTTTCAAGGGTGGCATGCGGGAACGTTTTTAACACCGGGGGTGATAGAGAGGCGGGGGTGGAGGGAGACGTTCTGACCCTTTTCTTACCTGAAAACGCTATCCCCCACTGCTTCCAAGACGTAGTGTGTCCCCAAAACCTTCCGGTGCAATTCCAAAAGGGTAACCGGGTATGCGACCCCCGAGGTTGCGTGTTGGCGCGACGCGAGATGTAAAAACTTCAGAAAAGAAAGAGGAGCTCTACAGCGAAGCCCGAGCCCGCCCCCCCCCCCCGCACTCCATCCCATCCCATCTCCCCTCCCGTTGTCCTGGTGGCGCTTCGCTTCTGCCAGGGCGAGGTGCAGCAGTCGGTGAGCTACCCTGCAGCCTTCTTTTTAGCGGTGGATTTGCGAACGAACCAGGTGAGTCGACTTAGTAGCTACCAAATAAAAATTGAACCAACCCCCCCCCCCCCCCGCCGACTCCCCCCAAATACGCAAGAACGTACGCACAAGGTGCGGAAGTCTGCATCTCAAGTGGCTCTTTGAATAATGCAGCTCACCCTTCACGCGACTCGCCGAACACCTCACGACGCTTCGTGCTTGGTGCACGCGATATCTGCCTGGTCGGTGAAAACTCGATGTGCTCCGTTCCCCTCACTGCAGGAATGCGAGGGACGATGCATGCTGATAAGACAACGGCTATGCATGATAGATAAATACCCCCCCCCAAAAAAAAAAAAACTTCGTACCACCCAAGAGTCGTTCTACGGTAGCCCCCCCAACTTTTCTTTACGAAATCGCCGGTTTTGAAACCAACTCCCGGCCGCGTCTCCTGAAATACGGTGCCATTTGCCACCCCGATGCCATATTTCGATAGTTCTTCGTACACAAGAAAATACATGGAGATATATGTTTCAGAGCATCCTTCCTCGTGTCGAGCAGCCATGAAGCGTCGGTTGAAGAAATATCGCTGGTTTTGGGGGGGGGGCTATCATAGAATCACTCCCAACCTCCAGCTCTACCTCCACCATCTCCGCACTTACCTTCGGCTCTTCGTTACCCCCAGGTGACAGAAGTGAGGATGTACGCCCAGAACATCGCGCTACTGGCGGCGAGAGGATACAGTATGGTGAGGCAAGCCCGAACTCTCCTGGCCCCGAGTCCCAAGCGCAACCCTGACTTGTAACGTTCAGCTCTGACCCTGCCCTTCCTAACCCGCATCCTGGCCCTCGCTACTTCTAGCCCTAATTCTGACGCTAACTGTGTAACCCTAATCCTGACTCTAAGAAGAAGGCTAGGGTCGGGTGGGGGGGCGTACTCGTTTGTGGCCTGCCTTAGTCATTTGACCATTAACCACGCATCCCTTTCGAGACGGAGCACCGTGCCTCCAGCTTTTGGGCGCTCATTACGCTTCTTCCATATATTACATAGAAACGTTTTTGCTTATCCTATCCCCGTCCTGCTTCATATATTACATAGAAACTGTTGTGCTTGTCCTATCCCCGTCCTGCTTCGCCGTCTGCGGCCACCATTATCTCCTAGGAGAGCGATCGTTTTCTCGCTGCCCTCTAGTCTACTAAACTCTTCCATGTCACATACGCCTAATTTCTTCACCTCCTCCTCTAACGCATCCCGTTCCTCCTTGCATATTTCACATTCTCCTATTATGTAAGTCCTACTTTCTATTGCTGTGCCACACAGGCACATATTGTAACCACGTCCTCCTCCTGACTACTGGTATATCTGTTTCTTCTTTCTGGTAGGTCTAGGTCCCCTACACGAAATCGCAGTTTCAGCTTTTTCGCGTAGTCCATTGGGCCGTGCAGATACGTTTTCATTCCAATATCTTCCCTCAACCCCGTATATCTCTTACAGCTTCTCCTCTTTCACCTTAGCGCTAGCCTTCCCCTTTCTTCTATTATTTTGTTGACTTATGTACCCGCCAAACTTCTCCATAGGCAGTACCTCTTCTTGGTCTCCCCCTAAATCCTTCCAAGTTTTCTCGACCAAGTTAGCCCGTCTTACTCCAGCTTGCCCTTTTCTTATTTTGTCTCATACAGCCCTATCGGCTATGGCTGGCAACCTCTTTTCTGGCACATTCCTTACCTCTTTTCTGGCACATTTCTGTATTGCCATTTCAACTTCCTCACGTCTCTATTTGTTTACAGTGGGTACATTCCAAGTTCTGCTCTTAATACTGTATTACTCGTCGTACTTGGGCATCCTGGTATCTTTTAGCTGCTGTCATCTGCACTGTTTTGAGTTGTTTTACGAACTTCGCGTTCCCTTCCCGTACTTCTCCTGCGTGCTCTAACTTTGGTACAATCACATTCATCGGAATACATATTTTAGTCCTAGTGTCAAGGTGCGGGTCGGTTAGTATCGCATCCATCTTGCCTACCTGTTATTTACCCTCTCCTATTACTTTCGCGATGTGTGCATCCCAAGAGCAATCCTTTGAGATCTCTACGCCAAGGTCGGTCGCGGGGGGGGGGGGGGGGGGGGCGTACTCATTTGTTGCTTGCCTTAGTCATTTGACAATTGCCCGCGCATTCTTTTCGAGAACGGAGCACCGTTTCTGCTCTCCTAATAGACTAGTAGAGACGCCTCCGCTATTTGGGCGTGACCTTGTATTGCCTGCCCGGTGACACGCATGAGTGTAACGAGATCTACGATTGGCATCTCCGACCCTTTCTCCCACAACGATGACCTGTCTACATATCTAGCCCTTGGATGTGTCCATCGACCGTACACTATTTTATAAAAAAAATCATCTTGTACGAACGAGCGGCCGGTGTGTTATCACGCAGCTTGCAAAAATGACTATCGCCCCTGCAATTATCGAACTCACAGCTGATGTGTTTAGAAGACTTTTCTTTGTTTTGCTATTTTTCTCGAGAAAGTAGTCAGCTTTTACCGTGAAGTATGGGGTTCCTCAAATGACGCAAATGACGGGTGTCATAAATTGTAGGGTTCACCCCTACCACCGCATCATGCGTCGTTTCTGTAACCCTGACCCTATCCCCTCCCCTGTACCCCGCCTCCGTGAACTCCTTTGCGCCCCCGTGTGCGTGCGGGGGTTTTTTTTCGGCCTGCAGGTTCCGGACAGCAGCTATGGGCCCGTCATTCGCCCAGCGTAATCGTATGTTTAGAATGATGTTTTAGTAATAAGTACCAGAAATAATAGTGGTAGTAGGGACGCGTGCTGTAACAGGGGTGGCACTTTTTTTTTTTTCGGCTAACGTAGTTTCTGGATGACGGGGCTCCCTAACGCTTTTACAACTGGAAACCCAATTTTGGGGGACAAAATTACTTGGAATTAGTATAGACCAAGGGTACGGTAGGGGAAGGGGGGGGTCAATGTTGGGACCTTTTTTGGCTTTTGGTTTTCTGGATGTGCGGAGATCCTTAACCCCACATCGTCGCGAACACGCCATTTTTTTTGTGCGTTGTTATAGTTGTGTACCGAGGCCATGAGGTTTTTCATTCGGTAGCAGTTTTGGTTTTCGTCTTTGGGGGGAGGTCTCGAGCTCCCAAATTGAGGAACGTCAGAAAAAAAGTGGTGCACTTCTATCGTCGCACGCGTCTTTGGGGGACAAAATTACTTGGAATTGGTATAGACCAAGGGTACAGTAGGGGGGGGGGGGCAATTTTGGGACCCTTTTTTTTCAGTGGCTTGGGGTCACTCGTGTTTTCAGTGGCTCGGGGTCACTCGTGTTTTCAGTGGCTCGGGGTCACTCGCGCGAGTGACTCCCCTGTTCTTTTTGTGCGGTCTTGAGCTTTTTCGTGCCGTTGTAATGTTCGATGTAAATCTGAGAATGAAAATGTAAAAGCTAGGCTGCGCCAAACAAACCGTCTAACATTTTGCCACGAACGATGTAAGCGCCGGCACGCAAGTGGCTGCCTCCGCTAGCATAGCAGTCCGCTTCACTGTGTTGAATGCGTTGGAGCAATGGGTGAGGATCATCCAGTTTTTTTACTCGTGATATTCTCTTGCGCGTAGCGCTACCTGTTCCGCCCCCCCTCGTACGCCGACTCCAAACTGTCTCGCTACGCGGTTGGCCTCCTCCAGCCATGGTCGCCACTGCTGCATGGTTGCGGCCGTAATAAGCCGCCTTCACGTCATCCACACGCACACGGGGCGGCCGTTTTTACCCAGGGCAGTGAGGTTGGATTGCAAGGAGAGCTGCCAGAATTCAGGCGGGAAGGCGGTTGGATCATCGATAATTCTTTTCCAGAAGGCTTCAATGCCAGCCCCGAAATGTTCGCGCCGAAAACCAGTCCTGATTATTGACTGCGAGTGCGAAAAGCGCAGACCGTCGCTTCCCGCGCCTGATAAGGCGTTGCGAGAATTGATGACCTCGAGGGCCACCTGTGGGTCGAATTCTTCCTCTGGGCGTCAATTGGGAACACTCCCTTCCTCCTGGTCGGAGGAACTTGTTGCCACCGCTGCTGCTGCAGCTTCGGAGACGCAGGCCTGGTTCTTCTCGGGAACTTTGATTTTATGCGCTCCGACGTTTCCTCGTTCCTCGGCGCGCGCGGTTCCGCGGGGAGGCTGCGTGCTGCCACAGTCAGCCCCCCTTGATGGCGGCATGCTGATGATGCCCTGTTAAACATATCAGCGTCCGTCTCTTCGCGGGCTTGGCCGATCTGCCTCGGCGATGTTCGACGGGTATACTCCATTAACCACGGGAGCAAGAGGGTGAGGTCAGCACGTTCGGCAGACGCAAACTTCTCACGCCGATCCATTCGGCCATCCTGCGAGTGCACTAGAGCTGGGAGGATGTACCATAAATAGATTGACCTCAGGAGTTATTGCGGCGTCTCCGATTGTGCGGATTGGCGATGCTCTCCCGAGGCGTGATTGAGGAGGCCAAGCACATGGGTGATAAGCTTGGCGTGGGCAGTAGCCAGCCTCGGCTGCACTTTGACAACAGTGACGAAGCGTTGTTGGAGGTCCTCAAGGGGGACATCATCGAGCGGTTTTGCAATTCCCAATGTGTTTTGGTCCCAGGAATAGCAGAAGCCATCCCGGGTCTCTTCCTCGCCATCGTCAGGTCTCCCTCCGAGTCCCGCTGCCGTCACGTGTAGTCCAGGGTCGGCCTGAACTGCCGCTTTTATTGCTTCCCGTCTTCCATGGCGGACTGTGCATCTCCTTGCTCCGCAGAAAAGCGACGCCAGCGTCCCGCCTCGTCTGGCTGCATTCACCACGCACCGCGCATGCATTGCATGTTGACGTCCACAGGGCAACCCCCACCGCTCGGTGTCACCGAGCAATCGTTGCTCTACAGCCCCCGCAGATCGTACCGCTGTGGCCGTCTGCAATGAAAGCGCGAAGTTGCGTTACGCTCCATGGTGCTGACCCTCCTCCCTCTCCGTCTCCGCCTTCCCTCTCTCCACCGCCAACCCTTCCTTCGGCAGGGGCCGAGGGAACCTCGCCGCTTCTATGTCGAGGGATTCGCCCCCGGTTCGTGGTGGATCCTCTCCCAGTTCTCGTCGCTCGTGTTCCTCTTCCGGATTCGCGCGGTCGATCTCGTCTGCCTCTTGTGCTTCTCCCACCCTCTACTGCACCAGTGGACGCAGACGCAGTCGCTCTTGATGCCGGGGTGACCCTGGGCTGTGTTGGGGGCGCGCGCGAGTGTCCCGGCGCCGTCGCCTCCCTGTTTTTGGCAGTTCGGGAGTTTCCCGTGGCAACAGATACAGCACCTCCTGGCTCCGGCTGCTCCCTTTCCCCCGGGTCACTTTCTGACGCTAGAGTTGCGCCTTCCGGTGGTGTCACGCCCACTGCCAAAGGATCGCTCTCCCGTGCCAGGCCCGTTCCTTCCGCTGTGCCCCTCACCGCCGCTGGAGTGGCGCTGGGCTGACTCAGAGGGGGGGGCAAGGGTCCCGCCAACGTGACATCGCCGTGTTCGGCCAAGAGGGTGTTCTCCACGGCTACACGAGCGGCGCCTCCTGGCTCCATCTGCCCCCTTACCCTCGAGTCACGTTCGGACGCCGGGGCTGCTCCTTCCGGTTGTGTTACTCCCGCTGCTAACGAGTCACTCTCCAGCGCCGGGTCTGTTCCTTCCGGTGTTACCCCCGCTGCCGTCCGGGAGGGAGGCAGCTCGTTCCCTGCCTCAAACCAGTTTTGGGATCCGAGGGTCCACGCTACCGTCGGGAACGGAGCAAGCGCCTCCCCCTCTTCTAACGCATTTCGGGCCCCGAGAGTCCACCTCGTCAGGCGGTCCTCCCACGTCGAGTCGAGGCCCGCCTAGAACGCCTTAACATGAGGTAGAATGTAGCTCCTTCGATTCGGGAGTCGGAGTACAGTACCCTGCGGGCGGACGCTGTACGCGGCGAAGATCTCACGGTAGTGACCGGCTGCCGCTCTCCATTCCCTTGGTCGGGGGAAGGCAAGGTAGGCGCCTTGGGGCAGGCCAAAAGCATCGCCGAACAGGGAGCACAATAAGAACGAGGAGGTTGGGCTACTCCCATGGGTCCTAACCATCTCCTCAAAAGTATCGTGGGAACCAGTCGTGACGTAACTAGTTGGATCCAACCGGGGGCCGTCCTCCTCCGAGAGTTCGGCGAACTGCAGGGCTCTCGCTACTGCCGGCCACCTTTCCCCCGGGCGTGGCCTTGGAAGGTCCTCAGCAAGCTCAGCCGGATGAAGAAGCCGATTTCTTGCCGGCAATTCCGAGCGACCCGCGACGCATGGTTGTGGGTCTACATGCCCACCCGCGAGGCGTTCCTCACGGTCTAGCATGCAGCGGGCATGTACTTGCTCTCCGTAGGGACACGGAATAAGTGCCCATAAAGAGTTTACCGCCGAATCCCAGTAGGCTCCTCTAGTGCCCGCCCGCAATAGGCGTAGGGAGATGCACCCCTGCTTCCGGCGGCATGACGCCTCTCTGCTGCACTCCTAGCAACGCCTCCTTGTTCAGTTGGTCCCGTTTGTAAAGGGTCGTTCTCTAGTGTCCGGTCCGTTCTCTCCGGTGTCGCGGTCATCACTGGTGAGAAGGAAGGAAGCGCATCACCCGCTTCCAACGCACTTCGGACCCCGAGGGTCCGCGTCGATAGTCGCCCTTCGCATTTGGCGTCGAGGTCTGCTAGATATTGTTGGACGTGAGGTGCGATGTAGATTCTTTGATTCTGGAGTCGGAGTAAGATATCCTGCGGTTGGATGGCGTACGCAGCGAACAGCGTACGGTATCGGCCTGCCGTCGTTTCCCATTCCCTCGGTCGGGGCAAATCGAGGTATGCCCCTTGAGGCAGGTCCAGCGCATTGCAAAATAGGGAGCATAGCAAGAACGAAGGGGTTGAGCTCCTTCCGTGTGCATGTAACATGAGCTCAAACGTACCGTAAATGCCAGTCGTCACGTAGCTGGCTGACTCCAGTCCGGAGGTGTGCCGCTGAACGTGGGTGTCGAACTGCAGGGCACCTCTCACCGCCCCCCACCTTCCCTCATGTCCGCCCGTGGATATCCCTCTAGCCAGCTCCGCCGGGTGGGGAAGTCGGCTTCCTACCGGCCACGCCGAGCGACATGCGACGCAGGGCCTAGGATCTTCATATCCTCTCGCGAGGTTTTCCGCGCTGTCCAGCATGCAGCGGGTGTGCACAAAGCCTCCATGGGCGCACGGAATGGGTACTCGAGCGTCGTCTTCCCCCGTCTCCCCACTAGAGTTATCGAGAGGCCACCCGCAGCACGTGCACCAAAATTCCTCGGACTCCCACAATCTCCTTTCAAAGTCCTGATCAACTTCACCTTAACTCGCGGCCTCCTCTACACCCGAGCTCAGTGATCGCCACAATGTCCCCAACTGCCGTTGTTGGTGAGCGCCATCCGGGGAAGTGCGATCGTATCTCATGTGGATTCTGGGCACTATTGCCGTGAGCCGGAACGTTCTCCGACGCGACACTCCTGTCCCGTCTCGGATAGCTACCCCAAATCGGTCGTTCCCCCTGCCGTCTGCTCCTGGTGCGCTTTCTACGGCACACCTCCTGTGGACGAGTCAGCCACCAAAAGCGAACCTCTGGTCATCCTCCAAGTGCCTGCGACAGACCCCACACGGCGCTCGAACTTGTTGCTGGGGGATCGTGCCCCGCCATTCTCCGTGGTGGTCCTCCTCATCTTGCTCTGTGAGATTCCGTGATAACTCCACCAGTTTTTGGGTAATGTGCGCTCTTCGCCGGAGACGTTGTTCAGCTGCAGTTACCCTGGCTCTGATCTCGTGTTCTTCCGTCGTGTTCACCGACCTGCCAAGAGCTCGAATCTGTTGGAGGAGGGGGTGTAGATCGACGTCTTGATGCTCCTCGTGCAGAGCCGGATTCGGGCAAGTGACCTCCGAAAGTACTAGCTCGGGGGGTTGAATCCTCGCAGAAGCCTAAATCCCAACGGCGGTGTACGTCGCACGAGCAGAACACTTGTACGCAATTAGTCTCCTCAACCAGACCATGGCAAACGCTGCATATCGCTCGCCGCATCCTGCCTCCTCTTGTGGCCCTTGTTGTTGGTCTTGCTTCCCTGTCAGCTGGCATCTCTTGCCGCGCGACCGTCAACACCTCTACCATGACCTCATTGCTGTGCTGGCGGAGCGCCATCCAATCGGCCTCGTTGACTGTTAGGGTCGCCCGACATGCCGGACACCGTAGATCGGCTTCCGTTCTGACTCGGAGTGCGGCGTAGCACGGGAGGTCAGTCGATGGGAGCAGCTCTCTGAATATACCAAAGGAGAGGCCAATGCCTCATAGCATACACAGCAGTCTTCCGGCGGTTCCTCCCTAATCTGGTTTTCTGTAGGCGTCGGCGATGGTGTCCGTGGCGGAGACGGAGGAAGTTCGGGCGTCGGTATGGGTGCCGGACCCCTTCCCTCCGCCGTCCGTGTAGGCGCCGTCCTGACCACTGTCTTCAATGGTGTTTCGAGCGAAAGGACCACACTCGGTGTCAAAATAGGTGTCGCTGTCGAGGGATGGCCAGTTGTGCGCAGCTGCGGTGGCGGCAGTGAGGGTAACGGGCTTGGCGAAGGAAGAGGTAGCTGACGGCACTTGCGGTGTCGTCGAAGGGGTTGAGGCGGGCACCGATATCGCTAGGGAGGGCTGTATCGACGATTGAGACTCCCCCCTTGATGCAGGCTGTGGTGGGCGTGACTCGAAGATCGGTGCCTGTGCAGGCCCTGATGTCTGGAGTGGTGTGTCTCCCATTAGCGGCGCACCTTCTAGGACGGGTGTGCTTGAACTCCCAAGTGGAAATCGTGGATCTCCCGTTAGCGGCGCACCTTCTATGACGGGTGTGCTCGAATCCCCTAGTGTAAGCAGTGCAGTTTGGGATGGTACCAATTCCGTTACAAGCGGGTGTGATGCACCAGGCGTGTCCGGAGGTTGTTTCGGCAACGACTGTGCTGGTTGGGAATGTGTTGCGGACGACTCCATCCGTGCCATCGTTGGCTGGTGAGGCGACACTCCGCGAAATAGCCCAGTGAAAAGCTGCCTCCCCCTTCCCCCGTCCGATGGTCGCGCGCTGATGGTGGCAGCTTAACGGGTGCGCGCGCTCGTCCTGAAGGAGATGAGGCCCTCCGCAGGTGTACTGTTCGTGGCCCGTCGCCCTTCACCTGCGGCCGTTCCCGGAGATGTGGACGATCCTAGTCACGGCGTTGCCCCGTCGGAACCTCTTTCCGGTGCGATACCACTGTTGGGTTGGCAATCACCTCTTCCCGCCCATGCCCTACGTCTCTCTCTAGGGGACGGATTATCCTCTCGAGGTGTACTCTCTTGAACAGGGTCAACTTCCATCTGATCGATTCTTTCTTGACGTCGCCCCCCACATGTTTCTCTCTCGGCGGGGGTGGGGGGGGGGCGTTCTAGAGACCCGGGAACCCGCTGTCGCGCCCGGTGGTAGCGGGAGAGAAGACCCATACCCTATTCCTCCATGAGCTCCGCCACCGCCGAGCGTCGTCCGACACTCCTGCTGACCGCTAGGAGTTGTTTGGCCCCGCAAGGGTCCCATTCAGACAAGGCTTCCGCCGGCAAGACGAGCGTCTTGAGGCGTCGCTCTGGAGTGCCGAAAATTCGGTGCTGCGCCTAATGGCCGAAAGTGGGGAGACATTGCCTCACTCTGATTGCCACCGTCTGCGATGGTCGCGTGGTACCCCTCCTGACTGCGCGTAGGCGCGTAGGCGTAGACACCCCAGCCACCCCCCTCCGGAAGGAATTACTTATTGCGCATCGAGCATATTGATACCCGTGACTTGAGTCCTGAAAACCCGGTGTCGCGCCCGGTGGTATGGGGAGAGGATTGCTTGCTCTCCTACTAGTCCTCGTAGATGTTCCCGCCCCTAAAAGACCCCCCCGAACAAAGCTGTTCGCTCCACGACGTGCATCCTGGGAACAGAAACTCGAGTCACGAAACCTTAGTCCCGTGTCCGATGGCATACTATGGACACCGTCGCTGGAAGGGAAAGCGTGATGACCCTGCTGGGTCCTCTCAGGTGTGGACCCGCATAAAATCCTTGGCTGGGCAGAGCTTCCGGCTGCACAACGGGCATTTTGAGGTGCGGGAACTGCTTCATTCATTAACAGAGGGGAGTGGAAAGGTCCATCGCTCGTCCTCCCGTTCTTCGTGGGTGATACCTCGCCTCCTCAACCTCTCCTGACACAAGAAGAGATCCAACCCCTCCTCCTACCCAAACCAACGCGTCCAGTGACACAAGTATGACGGCGACGCCGTGTCCTACGTTGCGAACTATGGATGTGCACACCTTCAACCTCCATTGGCAAAAGGGCTCCGTCTCCGTGCAGTCCCTCTCCCAGCACGTTGACAAGTGCGAGGAAGGCAATGTCACCCACCAAGCCCATTTACCACTTGGGGGCCTGATACCAACTGCGCACCGGCCACCCTCGCCAATGCTTTGTTGCTCCACGCTCGGGCATTATCTATATTCTCGGAAAGGGTAGGCACATTCTCGGATGGGCGTGGGCTACGGCTTTGGACGGCTGGATTGTCTGCGAGGCACCAAGGCCCTCTGGCTCCGTGTGTTTTCGGTAAAAGTGAACCGAAGCCGCTGGTGCGAGCGCACCGGTGTTCCTGCGGGAGGGGAGATGGACCGCTGCCGGCGCCCTAAGATTCCCGGTAGGAGCGAAGCCGGAGTGATTATGGTATTCCCTCCACAGGGCGATGGCGAGCGGTGCCTCGGCCGCGTTATCGGTCGTGGCGAGGGCCGATCACATAATGCTGCCCTATCCCTCCGAGTCCCAATGATACGGGGCGATGAGGGAGAGTTCCCACCCGTCTTGGTAGCGACCGACGTGACGTTAATTGCTCGGGCACGCTTGATGCGACACCTGGGCCTTGTGTCGCTGCATTCATACTCTCGCGTTCCACACCGGCGGGACCTGCGATGGACGCCTTCCTACTGTCGCGGACGCCCGATCCCTCTCTTGCTGCGCTCCACTTGACGCTTGATGCTGCAACCCCCCTATCGTCCTCGCGTGCATCTATGCCGGGGTAGTCGTCCACCTCCCACGCCCCACCGGCCGTGGCATCATCGCTCGGTCCACTGCAGCTGGCGATGGAGAACGGCGTCTCTGCCGTAACGGCAGTCGAGGCGAGGGTCGATCGCCTGATGCTGCCCTATTTTGCGGAGCTCCGTTGGTGTGGGGAGACGGGGGAACGTTCCTATCACTCGTCGCCATCGGTCGGCGCGACGAGGGCTGCTGAACCCCTTCTGGTGTAACACCTGGTACTCTTGTCTCTGTGTTAGCCCTTGCCGGGAGAGTCGTCCGTCTCGCGCGCTCCAACGCTAGCCGTCCCTCCGTTATACATCTCCCGTCTTCCCTAGGCGTCTGGTTCCCCTCCTGTTGAGCCCCACTCGGCGTTTGATACCGGAGGACCCCTCTAGCAAGGGCCAACCCCCCTGTCCGGGCTCGTGTCCATGCCGGGGCCGTCGTCTGCTGTACGTCCCTTACCGGCAGTGGCACTATCGCCGGTAATGCACTTGTCGACGCACCCGCTGTAAAATCTGTGGCCCCTGCTATGGTTCTTCTTCCTTGCTGCCCGAGACAACCGGTTTGCGACTGCTCCCCGTTTGCTGTCTGTTGTTGTAACCCACCCGGTTCGGGGACTGTTCCCATGACCCTAGACTGCATCCATGCCGGGAGGGTCCGCCCCCGTCCTCCCCCAGCTGGCAATGGGCATAGTGATTGGAATGTTGCCGTAACTGCTGGTCGTGCTGCAGTTTCTATGGTGCGGGTAACCGATCTCATGTTGGGTCCGGGCATCCGTCGGCGTCGCCATAGGGGGGAAATGGCCCTATATCCCGCCTGGCCTGTGTGATCGTCCTGCTAGCCACGAAGGTAAGGTACTCCATCCCTCTTGCCCTGCTGACAGTAGTTCCCCCGACGGACCCCATACGTTGGGCGGTAACGCATCGTCTTCCTCCTGCTCTTGAAGGCCTATTCCCCTTTGAGCTCCCGTAGCCGTGCTTGCAGACACTCTAACATTCTCTGGACGCATAGATGCAGGTGTGCCTTCCCCCTCCCCTCAAATAGTGTGTTCTTGGTGGTTGCCCTCTCCTGGCATTATGGGCACCCCCGCGTCTGCGAGGGTGCCCACACTTTCGCAACCCTAAACCACCCTCCCTACGGTGAGGGTTAAACAACACCCTTATGCTTTTCCGTGACAATGGTGGGTGTAGCTTCGAGTCCCTGTTATTCTTCGGATTTTGATGTATGGAGAGGTTGACAAAACAAAACTTGGCAAGACATTATTTCCGAATTGGCGTCATATTTAAGTTCCAAAACAAACAATATTTACGGTAAAAAAAATCCCCATGGTACTGCGGTAGGTATCACAGTAGTGCCTCTATTCGTTGAATTTTCGGTTGATACACGTACATAGATGGATATTGACGTGGCAAGCGGACGCATGACTATAACCAGGAGTATGTAGTAGTGAATACGATTACTGCCCCCCAAAACGCCACACAGCAGCATTGCGAGTGGCTGCGTCCCCGGGGCTTCGAGGGTGGTTTTATACAAGTTCGGGCAAACCGACATGCTTTGTACTCTCGTGCAAGTAATACAGGTACGTACGAGTAAGACCACACACAGCAATGCTCTATTACACCCAACATGCGTCTGTCTGTGACATATTTTATGGCATGCGGGGGGGGGGGGTGTACCAAAAAACAGGGAAAAATACATTTTCGACACAAAGAACAAGGGGAAAAATAATCGTTCCTCCTGTTGTTAAGGTACGCCACGCGAAAAGGTCGTAGTAAGTAGACAGTGTTCTCGGAAGAAACCAGTGAGTGGCATGCATTCGTCCCGGTATCGCATCGTTTAAAACTTTGGTGCTTTTTTTCCCCAAGAAGACTCTTTGGAGAAATATAGGCGGTGTGCTTTGTTGTTGCTGTGGTCCCTGACTCCGTTGCTGTGGTCGTTTGCCGGTCAAGTGCAAGCGGTCGTGTTGGTACGAAACTGACAAAATAAGTTTGCATTGTTTCGTGCTTGACGTGCTCCTGGCTGCTGATTGCTGATTGATAATATTCTATACAAGTAGTGAGTTTTTTGTCTTTTTTTGGCACATTTCTACTTTCCAGCTTCTGGACATACAAGCCGTGATCACAGGTGTCGTCCCCTCCCCCCCCCCCCGGTTATAGCCTTCAATTTGTTTTGCGCATAGATAGGGTTCAGCACCCACTGATCGTCGACTTTTCATCGAGAGTGTTGCTAGCTCACGCTCTCGCGCTTCCCGCAAGTCAATTAGTGCACAAGAAAAAGTCCCACGAAAAATTATACGAGTACGCACTCGGGTGGATTCGAACTCACCAAATTGACCTATACCAGGCTCGAGGATAACCTGATACGCCACAGGGGCAGTGAGTGATATAGAGCCGGTCGCCCCGGTGGTCTAGTGGGGTTACACTGCGATTTTAATGCTAGCGTTCGTTGGTCCTTGAGTTAAATAACCACCGCGTTGTGAGCTTGCAAAGACGAGTATTGACCTGAAATTCGTCGAACTCACGGCTGACATCCTTGATTTTTTTTTATAAAATGAGAAAAAAAGGATCAACTAACTGCTGAAATCGCCTAGAAGCGTGGGTAGGTACAAATCGATGCGAATCGACGAGGAGGGAAGAAAATGCTGACTTCTTCTCGCGATAAAAATTAGGGCATGTACCGTAGTGGGGAGGGGGGGGAGAGCCCGCTATATGAGCCCGGATCCGAGCTATACTACTGGGAGTGCGCGAGTAGTGCGAACATCATCACAATAAATAGGATGTGGAGAAGAAAATGGTGAAGTGTATTACTGCTGCTGTCATAATACGATACCCAAGCAAGTTGCACCGATCGGCTCGATCTGGACCGACTGCTGTATATATTATGCAATTGGCCCATGTACAACTTCTTCTCTTTTCACAGGCAAGTGTGAGATGATAGTCATTGAACTTGCTGAACTTCTTACTGAGTGGTGGTTCCTCTATCCACAAACCCCGGCCGAGCCGATCGCTCGAAGGTTGGGTTACACTGTGCGGGGTGGTATCGAGGCAGCGGATCAAAAGAAATGTCCGCGTACCGCGGGGTTGGGATTTATGAATAAAAATTCACCAGTAGCGCGACTTGCCCCATTGTTTTCTAGTTGGAAATACCTTGAAGGATTTCTGAACCGGGGTTGGGCCCTGTTCTGTGGTGATGGCGTTGTATACGAACCTCAGCTAGCTAAGGCCTCCACAGCGTGCGGTGTGGTGTCGACCTGGGAGAAGTCGGTATTCGTCCCCGGTTTGTTGGAGTTGATGGGGTATGGGAGGGTTTCTGGAACGGCGGTGGAGCCCTATCCTAATCGGGTGCGTCGGAACGCCCCCCTCCCGTTTGCTGGTCTATCTCCTCCCCGGACGTCCCTGGCTCTACGAGCTGCACAGCCACTCAACGATAAGCCAATGTGAGTACTAGATTACTGTCGAACCATCGTGCGGAGCTGTGTCGACCCGCGGGAGAAATCGGTTACCGTCCCCGGTTTGTCAGGATTTCTGAAACGGGCACAGGACTCTATATCCTCCCATGGTGGCGTTGCCCTTATTATATGTCCGAGCCCCAGCCAGTCAGCGGTAAGCGAATATGCTTGGGGTTCCGCGTCGTGCGGAGTGGTGTCGACACGGGAGGTCATTGCTATTGTTCCCGCGTTTTTGGAGCTGTAGAGATTCGGGGGATTCATGAACCGGGGATGGGACCCTATCTTTCCCGTGTGCGACGAAAATGCCTCCATTGATGGGCCTCTATCCGCCTAGGAGGGCGCTGTGGAGCTCGAACCAATCAGCGATTAGCCAACAGGATTGGGGTTTTCTCACCGTGCAGGGTGGTAAAGCTCCGTTTGCTTCCCCGGTTGATCTAAGTTTTAGAGATAGATGTGGAACGACCTCTGGACCGGGGATGGGACCCTATATCCTCCCGAGGTGGAACTGGCTCAGCATACGAACCATGGCCAATCAGAAAATTTACCGGTGGGGTTAGGATTTCCACACCGTGCGGGGAGGTATCAACCCGGATGACATCCGGGTTTGTCCCCGGGTTGTCGGAGTTGTAGATGTGTGGATGGCTGCCGATCCCGGCATGTGACCGTATCGTTCCCGGGTGATGCCTATAAAGAATCATTCGGGTTTAAGGAGTACTGAAACCCTGTTTATTTTTTAATATGATAATAGGGGGGTTAACAGAGTTTTCTGAAAAATGGGAACGGAGCCTAAAATGAGAACGGACGGTTTTTTTTAGAAAGCAAACCAATTGTGTAAAATTAAAAAAAAAAAAAAAATGACAGTCCTGTGGGGCTGTACAGCAGCCTTCGAATGAGCTGTCGCTCAGGCTGGAAGTCCTCGGCATCGCCTCGGTAGCCAGCATCTAGAGAAATCACCATAGAGCCAGCGTATATCGATTTTTGCGCCCACCCGGAGGCATGAGATGGAGCATGACCGTTCTGACGAGCTCCTCTCACAGGGCTGGCCAAGGGGTTTCGCAGGATCATTTCGGTTCTCTGATACACCACATGGTTCTTCTGGAGATAACGCTTGGTTCTCATTTTAGGCTCCGTTCCCATTTTTCTGAAAACTCTGTTGGTTGTAGAGTAAGCAATATAGGGTGGTTGTAGAGTAAATCGAGAGTGTATAACGCCTTCCAGGTCCGATAGGAACAATGCCTGCGATGTAATTGGAAACCTTTGTTTATTACACTATGTAAGTATGCCCACCACGAATTTCTGAGAAAATTCTTGGCGGAAATTTCCGGCAACATTCTTTCATAACTGCTGTGACAGCAGAAATCAATGCGCCTTCTTCGTAGATCGGGGTGTTGTGTCCTAAAAACTGGGGGACAGACGGCATTCGTCTTGTGTGTGAGCAGTCCTCGAGATGCATTTTGGAGTAGTGCCACCGTGTGCGCACGCACGTGCGCGCACCCTCACAGAACTTCACCCGTGCTGCTGTCCGGCAGCCTTTCACACGTGGTTGCCATCTGCCGCTAGGACGCGGCTACGCACGATTGTAACACGGAAAACGCGAGACACATACATGATGATGAGTAAAACAAGGGCGGGCGTGTGGCGACACACACAACCAAAGACAAGAGCACGGATGTGTATGGCGACAAACGCGAAGAAGACACAGCAGCTGCAGCTAGCTGCTGTGGTAGTAGTAGCCCACCACAGCACAGCCGAGAGAGGGCCCTCCCGGCCTAGCTATGGTGGCGCAGCCGCATCTACCTCGTGTCCGTGCCCTACAGGGCTGGGTGGTGATTGATGTAGAGCGTTCGGAGGGGGAGGTGATATCGTTGTGTGGGGCGGGTGGGGTGTGGGGGGCAATCAATGAAAACTGGCTTGCTGCTTGCAGGATACAGGATCAACTTCAACCAAAAAGCCCCCCTCGCAAGATTTATAACCCCCTGTCTTGCGGTTTGGGATCGTTCGAGTTTAATGAGTGTATAGCGCCTTCCAGGTCCGATAGGAACAATGCCTGCAATGTAACTGGAAAACTTTTTTTTCCATCACTATATAAGTATGCCCACCACGAATTTCTGGGAAAATTCTTGGCGGAAATTTCCGGCAACATTCTTGCATAACTGCTGTGACAGCAGAAATCAATGCGCCTTCTTCGTAGATCGGGATGCTGTGTCCTAAAACTGGGGGACAGACGGCATGCATCTTGTGTGGGCAATCCTCGAGATGCATTGGGCATTGGAGTAGTGTCACCGTGTGCGCACGCACGTGCGCGGCCCCTCACAGAACTTCACCCGTGCTGCTGTCCGGCAGCCTTTCACACGTGGTTGCCATCTGCCGCTAGGACGCGGCGGCGCACGATTGTCACGGAAAACGCGAGACACATTCGTACATGATGATGAGTAAAACAAGGGCGGGCGTGTGGCGACACACACAACCGAAGACAAGAGCACGGATGTGTATGTCGACAAACGCGAAGACACAGCAGCAGCAGCTGTAGTAGTAGTAGCCCACCAGACTGATTGTACGATAGCCCCCCCCAAAACCAGCGATATTCTTTTTTTTTCTTTAACGAACGTTTCATGGCTGTGATCGACACGAGGAAGGGTTCTGTTGAAAAAAAAGTCTCTACATATTTTCTTATTGGCAAAGGACTATCGAACGATGGCGTCGGGGTGCCAAGGGGCACCGTATTTCAGTAGGTACGGCCGGGAGCTGGTTTTAAACCGGCGATTTCGTTAAAGAAAAACTGGGGGGGCTACCGTAGAACGACTCACCACAGCACAGCCGAGAGAGGGCCCTCCCGGCCTGGCTATGGTGGCGCAGCCTCATCTACCTCGTGTCCGTGCTCTACAGGGCTGGGTGGTGATTGATGGAGAGCGTTTGGAGGGGGAGGTGATATCGTTGTGTGGGGCCGGTGGGGTGGGTGAGGCAATCAATGAAAACTGGCTTGCTGCTTGCAGGATTAAGGATCAACTTCAACCAAGGAGCCCCCCTCGCAGGATTTATAACCCCCTGCTGTAATGCGGTTTGGGATCGTTCGGGTTTAATTTTAATTTGTGTATGAATCATCCTGGCCAATGAGCGATCAGACAAAAATGACATGTTTTTAGTTTCGTCTATAAAAACTCGAGTCTGGAATTAATTCTCAGCTCTCAAAATCGTAAGCGCTGTAGTCGCGTACAGTATGTACGAGAAGTGAGCGATCTACACAGCTAGCAACAAGCAGCAGCATTGCAATAGCATTCGAGGGGTTGAATGACGAAGGCAGCCATACCACCGTGTTTCGCGCCTGCAACAACGTTATCACGTCTCTCCACGATCAGGCAACACACAGGCAGTCGATCTGGGAGGCTCGGATCAAGATGATACTATGATGTCATGCATTAAGTATTGCAGAAGTTGGCTCAGTGCGCCTCTCAGTGGCTACGAAGAGAACATGCAGCGAACATGGTCAGTCCTCTTACTGGCCCCGGATGCTTGATTGAGTTAAAATATCATAAGAAACGCGCTCGACACGTTTCGTCGCCAGACTGAAGGGTCAGTCGGCGTGTGCTCGGATTTATTCGATCGAAATCTGATGAATGAATGAAGTTCGGGATCGGATTCACTTAAAAAACGGTAGCTATTAATAGTAGTACATTGCTATGGTTGTTACTCTACATAACATATCGAACTCTTGGCATTACCTTACATACTGTACGCGCAGACTATGACAGTTTATCGGTGACTTTTTTTACTCCACCAATGTATTGAATAGAATAATTCGAAGTGCTGCCCTGCCCTATCCGAAGCATGGGTGCCAGTGAATGCCATTTCGTTCTACAGTAGTAGCCCCAACTTTTCTTTAGCGAGATCGCCGGTTTTGACACCCAGTTCCCGGCCGTATCTCCTGAAATATGTTGACCCTTGCCACCACCCCGAGGCTATCGTTCAATTAGTCCTTCGCACACAAGAAAAGAAGGTCAACGTAGTTTTTTCATAGCATCCTTCCTCGTGTCGAGCAGCCATGAACCGTTCTTTAAAGAAGATCGCTGGCTTGGGGGGGAGTTATCGTAGAACCAGCCCAATAATAGTACTGATAGCACGGTGAAGGCGCACTGGCGTTTTTTTGCCTTACTACTGAGGGTGGTGCCTTCAGGAGTTCCAGTTATTATAAAAATGAAAATACACTCCAGCTGTGAGATCGAAGATTTTGTCGAAACTCGTCTTTGCAAGCTGTGTGTGATACTCCGATCGCGCGTATTACGGGTTGTGTATCCTCATTAAGGATGTAGGTCGGCGACTCCCCTTGCAACTACAACAGTGTAGCTATCAGGGCCAACAGGGTGCTGTTAGTAAGTATTGCGCGGATACTATAAAACCCGTTTTTGAGGGGGATAAAATCTGACTGCTGTGGCAAGAAATGCATCAGTTTATCAAGTGAATCCTGTAAGTCGAATAACCGGTGAGGGGAGGGCGGAGTTGTTAAGGACGTCGGGGGGGAGGGGGTCATGTCGCATAGATGTAGGGGTTTGCTATACGCGTGGTGCTAGGTCTAGGCGATGGTGCGGGTGGTGGGGAAGGAGGGGGCGTTGGGGGGGGGGGGGGGGGGGTTAAATGCAGCAGCGGCATGGCTGGATATAGAAAGATAATGAGGTGATATCAAGTGCGTGGAAGTGTTTATTACTCCGGCAGATTTCGATGTTAGGTGGGGCGTTTGAGCAAGGGGGAGCGGGAAAAAAAAAAAGGCTGGGGGGGGGGGGGGGGGGGGGGGGGAGGGTTTTCAAGAGGTTTAGGTCACATATAATATAAATACTTCAGCCGTGAAACCGAAGATTAGGTCGAAACTAATCTTTGCAAGCTTGTGTGTTATACTCCGATCGCGCGTATTACGCATATATATATGTAGGGGCTTGCTGTACGCGTAGTGCTAGGTCTAGACGATCGTGCGGGTGGTGGGGAAGGAGGGGGCGTTGGGGGGGGGGAGGGCGGGGGGGGTGAATGAAAGCTACGTCATGGATGGCTAGAAATATAATGACGTGATATCAATTGCGTATCAGTGTTTATTACTCTGGCCGATTACGATTGTAGGTGGGGCGTTTGAGCAAAAAGGTGGGGAGAAAAAATATGATTATTTATATTATACCTTCATGGTTCAAAAATTGATTTTGAGCAAAACCGAAAGCTTAATTAATCCGATTAACAAACCCGTCGGCCCAGGGATATATGTACCATACGACGAGAAGTATTTTTTTTCAAGACAAGAGCAACGATACTTTCCGACGATTGCAGGATAACGCCTTTGTACGACTGGAAACCCTTTTGGCGATAGATATACTTGAAGTTAGTATAGGGAGGGATTTGGGGGCTCTAAAGCCTCGTCGTCGTTCAGAAAATGTTCTTCTTTTTGCCCTTTTTTACAAGGAAGGGCTACCTCTGTTGTACCACGCGTCCGGCATGTGCGGGTAAAGGTAAGGAGTCATCCCACGGTACAGGTACAGGTTGCGCTTGTAGGGGAGGGGCACACTGTAGTGGTACTCCGAGTGGGGGAGGCGTGTTTGGTCGGTGTTGGGAAGCTTTTTTTTTTTTTTTTTTATCCTCCGGCGGATGGGGAAAAATAAAGCTTTAGCTCACCACACTTCCGCGTATTTTCATACGCGTCGTGTGTCGACTCAGTTGCTTTCGCAGCCCAACGCTAGCTGGCGCACCTTTCGAGTCCCATTGTAGGTATAGCGTAAGCTGTCCCTATCATTGGTCCTCGTTACAACCCCGGCAGCGCAAGCTGCCGTTGTATACGGGTGCGTGTGTATGTCGACCCGGCCTGGGAAGCGTGCCCCTCATGGGTTCCGGTGCCCTTGTGTGGTCTCTCCTCATGGCTCGCGGATAGACTCGAAAGCTTATACATTATTTTCTCTACATTGAACTCTTAAAGACAGACAAAACAGGCCTAGGCACACGGTAGCGCAAGGTAGAGCAGGTAGAGCAGGCAGAGCAGGTAGTGAAATGCGGGGCGTCCTGCTTTTTGTCCCATCATCGTCACCTAGTCCTACATTATGGCCCATCTATAATGGCCTTGACGTGAATATGACATCTACTGTCACGTGGTTTCACCTCAACCATGACATGGTTTCACGTCGAATCTATAAACTATCTTTCTACGACGGAGGGCACTCCATTACACTAGGCCACCCTGAATAGTCGTAGATGCAAATCACCTGCAAACCAAAGGATGTCAACAAAACATCCAGAATTGGAAAGGGGATCGAAGATGCGGCTATTCAAAACAAACGAAGATGAGGCTATAGACTAGATTCCCCCACACACACCTCGTGATTATTATGAGGCTTAAACGCCCCATTGCAAGATATACAACCCTCGTATGATTTCTGACCGGTTGAAAACTCCAGTGTTGTTGACCTTTCGGTGAGTTGTGATAACCTTTCGAGTATGTTTGTTTTAGGACCAAAACGACGCACCGAAAAAATGTCGGTCGGGTTTTGCGCGAACGAATGTCTTCGAAGCAGTCATGGCATTTGCGGGGTGGGATACTGAGCTCCTCACCACGTCAGGAGCTCAGGAAACTTCTTAGAACCCGCCGCACTCCTAGCGTGGGGTACCCCCTTTTTTTTCACCTGCCGGTGCTGGGCCACTCGCACGCGTGACTCTGCACCTCGACGACAAGCCACGTTATTAGACGATTTGTTTTGGAGCATCGTAGTCAGCCATCCTATGTTGTTGGGAATTCATATCGTATCGAATGGTTGAAATACGGCACGACAGCAGGCCTAAGACAGCAAGGAGCTGCCCGGTCACTCGCTCGAGTGACTACGAGCCATAGCTTTGGGTCTGGGCATCAAATAAATTCAATTGTGCATTCTCCGCATTCCAGCGCTCTAGTTTTTTTAGCAGCACAACGAAAACGCGACGTACCTGGTACTCTGCTACGTTAACTAGCTGTCGAAATGTTCATTTTTTCAACAGTGTGGAGGAATAAGTAATTTTAACGGCCGCCTTAACCCCTTTTGAGCCCCCAAACCCCTCCCTAATAACTATCTTATTTCCAAGTAGTTTTTCTCCCAGAAACGTTTTTTTCCAGTTGTTGTTGTAGAAAGAGGCATTCATAAAAAAGCAAAAAAAAAAAAAAAAATGGCACAGCAAGTCTTCTTTATTTTTTCAACAGGAGGAAGGCCGCCTTCACCCCCCTTAGAGCCCCCAAGCCCCTCCCTATACTATTTCCAAGTAGTTTTGTCCCCAAAAACGGGTTTCCAGTTGCAAAGAGGCGTTAAAAAATGGCACACATCTGTAGCAAGAGTTTGGTTTTTTTGACCGTGGGGGAAGAAGTAAGTAACGGCCCCGCCACAGGCGTAGAAGTCAGCTTTGTCAGCTGATGATGATAATACGAGCCGTTTCCTAACGAACGCAAAAAAATCACGAATTTTGACAGAATGAATGTATGTCGCGATTCGTGACTTACTTTTTATTATTCTGAAATGTCGAACGTTTAAAAAAATAATCACGTTTTCTGTCGAAACATTTGACATCCTGAAAAAATGTCACGTTGTCAAAAAAAAAAGCTCTTTGTGTCAGAAATCCTTACATCAATTGTTATGGGAAAATGCCCAAACGACTCAAAAGTCCGGATTACTGACAAAAACATCACGACTCGTGAAAATGTCACTTGTTTTTGACAGGATTCCTGACATTTGTGGTGTGTTCGTTACCTGGTATTAATAGGAACGCCCCCGACTCTTTGATTTCTCTCTCCCTTCTGGTTCAACATGGCGGTGTGCCCTGAATGGTATGAGTGGTGTACACCCTCCGCTATACCTGCCTCCTACGACTTGCTCGCCGGGCTGGCTTGCTGTGCCCTTTTTTAACGCCTCTTTACAACTGGAAACCTGTTGTCGGGGACAAAACTACTTGGAAATAGTATAGGGAGGGGTTTGGGGGCTCTATTCGTACAGGCTCTTTTCATAATTACGCAAAAATTAAAGATGACACACGCGGCAAAACTCCCCCCACCTCGTCTACTACATCCTCACATACAACGCCATCAAATCCCTCAAGAGGCCGAGAAACACATGTACGAGCACGCGAATCTGCGGAAGTGATAGCTCTCGCGCCTGTCGATTCCGCCATTCGCTGCAGTGTTCTGTACCCTTTTCCCGTCTTCCGTTCTTCGATTATGGTTTTCTGCGCTGTAGCACTTTCCCTGAGGCTTTGCAGCCTCGCAGGGTAGAGGTATGGGAGTAAGTGGGTTGTGAAGAGCGGCATCTTCGAGTCATGTTCTAGACCGTGGGACCGGTGCTTCCCCGAATCATCCATATTTATGCATATTCGGCTCATCAGGGTGGGCTAGTGTTATGGTATTCCCCTGGGAGCCCAGCAAGGCGTAAGATATTATATATGGCTGGATATAAACGGGTTTCACAAGCCTTTGAAGGCATGTGCGTATAGGGAAAAGGGGATGATGATTTTGCCTCGAGGAATCGCACGCTTTTCAGTTCGTCCGTGGCGTGTGTGGACCTAATACACGAGCTAATCTAGTACAAGCGAGTGACCAAGGTGGAACCTGCCGAGTAGAGAAATCGGCAAACGGTGGCCTGTGTTTGTAACATCTCCTTAATATCAATATACACGCACACATACACACCCACATTCGACGCAAAAAAAATGCACGACGAAAACTCTCGCCACAAGACACAACGCGACGAGACAAGACGGGAAGACACGAAGTGATGAAAAGAAAAACAGCTCGCTCGAACGGATCCGAGAACCGAATCAAACCAGTTCGACTTCGAAGAACAAAGGCAAAACGCATCGAACACAAATGGCACCGAACCCAAACGCAACGGACCCAACGACTTAAACCGAGAAGCTTAACAGCAAAACAAATGCAACGCAACACATAACGAAACGAATCGGACCTAAACGAAGCGAATCAAACCGAATCCGAACGAAACAAAAAGCAGAACACCAGAAAATAAGCAGAGAAAAATGCGACCCAAGGGAACGAAACGAAACGAAACAAACCGAATCGAAACGAAAATGATGAGACGAAACAAAACGAAACCGACGCGAACATATATTTCGATCGACGGCTCACGCAGGAAAAGCCCGCATCTGCGGGGCTTCCTCCGATGGAAACCCTTCGTCAACATTCAAAATCGAAAAGTCAAAACGCCAAGCTTCATCCCACGTATTGCTCAAATCACCCCCCCCCCTCCCGTATCTTCGGAGCGTACCGAAGGAGAAACGGAAGGCGAGCTATGCACAGTGGAACCGACAACCCCTCAAGGCTACCCCCCCACACCCCTCCCTGCCGCCCTCCGCTCTCCGTAGGATGCAGCTCATGATTCACGGAAAAACTCACGGCGCTTCGCGTTTACTGCAAGCAACATCTGCCTGGTCGGTGAAAACCCGACGTGCTCCCGGCATAGTAGGGATGCGAGGGTCTAAGGTCTTAAATACTGCGGCTAAGCAATAAATGCATACAACCCCCCCCTCCTACCCCCCTCCTTGCAATTCCTGCTATTTTTATTCATATATTTTCTCCCGCGTAGCCTCTCGTATTTCTGTCCTCCCCAAGTCACCCCCCCCTCACCTCCCCCCCCCCCCCCCCCCCCCCTTTCCTTCGAAGTTCATTCAAAGCTGACATTTAATGTGCAAGAAAGTACGCACAAGGTGAGGAAGTCCGCCTCACAAGCGGCTCTTAGTAGGATGTAGCTCACCGTTCATGCGGTTCGCCGAATACCTCACGGCGCCTCGCGCTTGGTGCGTGCGATGTCTGCCTGGCCGGCGAACACCCGACGTGCTCCGTCCCGGCAATGTGGGGATGCGAGGGTATACGGTCTTCAAGACTACGGCTATGCATGAATATCGAGTACCCCCCCCCCCCCCCCCCCCCGGCCGAGACCCTCCCCACCCCCCCCCTCGGTGATGGGGAGGGCAAAAACGCGTTTGACACGATACGATATCATGTCGAAAACTCGATATTGCTTTGTGTCAAAAAAATCGGGACGACATTTCGAAGTGCGCTAATTCGATATAGCGAAAAACATAGGTTCATTACCATATATCGAAATTACCGACATACATCGGATTTCGATACTTCGCCATATCGAAGCAATCGATACGATGTATCGAACTACGTCGAAAAAATCAGTGCGCTACATCGAAGTTGGATACTTCGATCTATCTCAAAAATCCATACGAGGTACGAAATACTGCTTGTATCAAACTTCAATATGTCGATTATCGAAATAATGGATACGACATTTCGATATTATATTTCAAAACTGTCGATAACATATATCGATACACTGAATTTTTCCAATACATCCAAAAAAAGAAGCGATACGACATATCCATCAATATTAACAAAACAGCGATCGTCATCTCGCCGCCTCCCCGCCTGCCCCCACCGATACCGCCTCCGCGCTTGCATCCAACTCTACCAGCGCCGACGCTCCATCATCCCCCACCGCCCCTTTTTGCTCTGCCGCGTCCCCCCCCTTTATCCCTCCGCCCCCGCCTCCCCTGTCTCCCATATCAGCGGCACCCTGGTTTTCATCTTCAGGGCTGGGGGTGATAGTGGCTGGGGGGGTTCCCTTCTCCTGCTCGGCGTCGTCAATTTTTTTTGCGGAAATTGATGACCGTTCTGCCGAATTGACCGCGGAAAATTCTTCGGGTTCCGGCGCGAGTTCTGCGGCCACCACGTAGTCGAAACCCACCTCCACCCTGCAAGGTGTTTCAGGTTTCGATGGTAGGCAGGCAGGTAGGGATGAGGAAGGGGGGGAGGGGTTGATGATATGGCTAGCACGACCATTTCCATGAAAAATAGAAGTATACAACGTACACTACGTTGCCTAAGGAACAACTTAAGCGAGAGGGAGAGAACTACAGCGGGAGAGAGGCATAGACTGTAGAGAAAGGAAAGGACGCAGAACCTATCATATCTTGATCCCCCCCCCCCCTCGGTGCAAGCAATGTCTGCCTGGTTGGTGAAAACCCGACGTGTTCCGTCCCGGCAAAGTAGGGATGCGAGGGTCTATGGTCATACGACTACGGCCATGCACAAACTGAGTACACCCCCGCCCCCTTCCCCTCCTCCTTCCCTCCACCTATCCTGTATCATCCCCCCCCACTCCCTTCTCTCCTGAATTCGCACCTCCCTCCTCTCCTCTCGCCTTCCCCCCCACCCCCCCACCCCCCCTTTCCAAACTGATTACACCCCCCCTGGGCTGAGGGAAGATATTGGAATGGAAACGTATCCGCACGGCCCAATGGACTACGCGAAAGGCTGAAACTGCGATTTCGTGTAGGGGATCTGGATCTACCAGAAAGAAGAAAGAGATATACCAGTAGTCGGGAGGAGGACGTGGCTACGAATATGTGCCAGTGTGGCACAACAATAGAGAGTAGGACTTACACAATAGGAGGATGTGAAATATACAAGGAAGAACGAGATGCGTCAGAGATGAGGAAATTGGACGTGTGCGACATGGAAGAGTTTGGTCGACTAGAGAGCAGCGAGAAAACGATCGCTATCCTAGGAGATAGATGGTGATCGCAGACGGCGAAACAGAACGGGGATAGGATAAGCAAACAGTTTCTATGTAGTATATGGAAGAAGCGTAATGAGCGCCCAAATGTTGGAGTTGTCTCTAATAGGAGTAGGAACGGTGCTCCGTCTCGAAAGGGATGCGTGGTCAATGCTCAAAGGACTGAGGCAAGCAACAAATGTGTACGCCCCCCCCCCCCCTCTCCCCTTCCCTACCTTACTATAACCCACCCTACCCTACCCTGCCCTAACATCCCCTTCTCCCTTTGCCGGCGAGCTCCTTTTTTACCCGCCCGTCTAGATCTGAGATGTGCTTGCCCAGTGCCGCGGCTAGCTTAGGGTCCGTCACTGCAATTATCGGCAGCCTACCCTACGCTACCTTATCTTACCCTATACCCTACTCTACCCTACCGTACCGCACCCTGCCGTACACCGTACCGTACCCGATCCTACCCTACCCTACCCCATCCCGCCGTATCCTCGCCTTCCTCCTTGCCGGCGAGAAACCTCTTGATCCGTCCGTCTAAATCTGAGATGTGCTTCTCCAGTGCCGCGGCTAGCTCGGGGTCTGTCACCGCGATTATCGGCAGCCTATTCTACGCTACTTTACCCTTCTTCTTTTCTTTTTCTTTTTTGTCCCATTTATTATCCTCGCACTACTCTCGCCCTCCCTCCCAGTAGCAACCCAGATCCGGGGTCACATAGCGGGCCCTCCTCCCCCTTCCCCACCACGGCGGTACGTGCCTTCATTTTCATCTTCATTTTCATCATTTTTATCGTGAAAAGAACGCAGCATTTTCTTCCCTCGTCGACTCGCGTCGAATTGTGCGTACCCACGCTGCTAGGCGCTTTCAGCAGTTAATGCTTTTTTTTGCGTTTTTGCAAATAAAGTGAAATCTCAACACGGTGGGGATCGAACTCACGGTGGGGATCGAACTCAAGCACCAAACGCTAGCAGTATTCAAGGGCAACCACTAGACCACCGGGGCGACCGGCGTTATAACCAACACCCAGCCCTATACCCTACCCGATCATGTCCTACCCTAAGCTACCTTACCGTACCCTACACCCTCTACCCTACCGTACCCTACGGTACCGTACCCTACCCCGCCGTATCCTCACCTTCCCCCCTTGCCGGCGAGCTCGTTTTTGACCCGTCCGTCCAAATCTGAGATGTGCTTTTCCAGGGCCGCGGCTAGTTTAGGATCCGTCACTGCAATAATGGGCAGCTTGCGAGATGCAACGTCAAGCTAAAGAAAAAGAACAATGACGCCGAGTGGGTGGTGGGGAGGGCGGCAATCGAATGACTTCACACATCGGACAGATCACGATCTACAGCAGATGAACCCCTCTACAACCGAAAAAAAACGTTTTTGGTGACACTACTACTTGGGTTTAGTATAGGGAGGGGTTTGGGGGCTCCAAACGGGTTAAGGAGTTCAAACATCGGACAGATCACGATTTAGATGAATGACTTCACAGATAGGGCAGATCACGATCTACCTGTAGATTAACTCCTTTACATCAGGAAACCCGTTTTGGTGGACAAAACTACTTGGTTTTAGTATAGGGAGGGGTTTAGGGGCTCTAAAGGGGCTAAGGAGTCCAAACATCGCACAAATCATGATTTAGATGAATGACTTCACAGATTGGACAGATCACGATCTAGATGAACCGCTTTACAATTGAAAACCCGTTTTTGGGGACTAAATTACTTAAATTTAGTATAGGGAGGGGTTTAGGGGCTCTAAAGGGTTAATGTGTTCAAACATCGGACAGATCACAATCTAGATGAATGACTTCACAGATAGGACATATCACGATTTAGATTATCGCCTTTACAACTGGAGACCTCTTTTTGGGGACAAAATTGCTTGCATTTAGTATAGAGAGGGGTTTGGGGGCTCTAAAGGGTTAAGGAGTTCAAACATCGGTCAGATCACGATCTAGATTAATGAGTTCACAGATCGGACAGATCACGACATCTAGATCATCTAGATCGTACACCTGTCGGCATGGTGCTATGATATTGTCCTGGGAGACATAACACGGGATATATCTAGGATACGGAAGTGGTATACAACGGGTTTCACATGCCTTTGAAGGCGTAGGCGTGTAGAGAGAAGGGGGATGATAAAATTTGCTTCATGAATTTGCCGCGCGTTTAGCGCTCAGTTCTATCCGTGGCCAGTAGTGGGATTATTACAAGAGCTTCTATAATACAAGTGAGTGACCAACGTGGAACCTGCCTAATAGCAAAGAGGTCTCCAAGGGGGTGGCCTGTGTCTGTAAACAGCCCCTATCTAGTAATACATAGCGTCGACGGCAAGACTATCTCACAACACCGGCATAATATGCGGTACGGGATCTTACAGGCAAAACCCAGTATACGTATGCTAGATCATTCAGATCACACTTTTCCCACCCGGCAACATGATCTATAGGCCACACAGATGATCATATAGACTAGGGATCCGTCAGAATCCGCCTTACGGTAGCCCCTTTTTACGAGACCCTGCCTAGTGCGGTGGGGCGGAGAGTTCCCATACATACCAACGCTCTTTGTCATATTACATCTGGCACTTTGGGGAGAACATGATTCGTTTTCTAGCAATCTACATGGCGTTTTTCAAGCGGGAGACAGTGCAGTAGCCCCTATTAAGGGATATAGGGTCCCTCATCGAGTGTTGCGTCCACCACAAGGGCCTAATGCCCTAAACGCGAGGAAATGGTGTGCAGAAATTCCTGAGTCTCCCATGTTTTTCGCTTATTTTTATAATACGGTACAGGTCCCTCTATAGAGCCGGTTGAGTAATGCCGGTTGTCGGCTGTAGTGCCTGTGAAATCGCTTGACACTTGGCACACATGGGAACAACCAGTAGGGGCAGTATGCCGAGTAATGCCGGTTGCCGCTATAGTGCCGTTTTTTCCGGTTGGCACATACCGGCCCTATAGAGGGACCACTGCCGTATTACCTGACGCTTGACGGTATGCTGCGCGTACAAGACGGACGTCTTCCTTGCTGAGACGAACGACGACGACAACAACAACAACAACACACGCATGATACCTGTCGCTTGACGGTGTGCTGCGCGTACAGCACGGGCATCTTCCTAGCCGAGACAACCACCATACCGGCCTTCCCCATTTGCCGAGTTATCCACTCCAAGGGGTACTCCCTGCGGCAGCACAACAAACGGTGAAAAACAAAACTAAGCAAAAGCAAAAAATCTGGGATAAAAGATGTCTACTGCTGCAGTTATAGTTACTATACACTCCAAGGGGTACATTCCCTGCCGCGGCACAGCTCACAAAAACAGATCGCACAAAATAAAACAGAAGAGGGGGGGGAAGACGAAAACGGAAAAAAAAAAAGTAGCCGTGACTCCTACCAAAATACTCTGAGACGCAGATGAACTTTGACGGTGCGCGGCTACTGATTTATGTATACATAGTCAAACGCAGTTGTTTACACGTGTATCCGTGCCAAAGTACGACCAAAAACACGGTGAAACACGCGTAATTGCTTATTACCAGAGTACGTACAAAGTTTGACGGTACGCGGCTTAAGTCATTTCGACGGTACCCGATTTGAAGAGAAACCCACTCTAAGAGGTATTCCCTGCAGCGCCAAAGAGGCAAAAACACAACACGACACAAAAAGTCTGCTTCGCGAGTTGGTTCGAGCCGACCCCAAGTGAATTTTCGTGTGAAAAAACAAATACTTGCAGAAGAAAGCGCGTACGCAGCGTGCGCATCCTATGCGCAAATCCGATGGGGGTCAACGAAGAAACAAAAATCTTGCGATAGAAATGACGGCATGCGCCGTCGTGGCGGGGGGCGAGTTAGTAGTGCCTGCTATGTGACCCGTGACCTGTGATACGAAAAGAGAAGGGAGCTGGAGCCAAAAAAAAAGCAAAAACACGATGTAGACGGGATGGGGAAAAACAATAAAAGAAAACCTGACCCACCGGTACGGACGGTGACCAGCGAGAAGAATACAGGAGTCACGGAGACGCGCCGCCTCACACACCAGTTCCGCCGCACCGCCTGCCAGAGCCGTGGAAAACCAACCGTGGCCGCCACCACCACGCCAGCAAAGAAAAAACGCATCAGACCAAGACGTGAAAAATCGTGCAGTTTACCCAGGTTTTATTAGTGGCACAAAGAAGAGTGATTGACCTACCTGGTATATCCTCCATGAGGACCCGAGCAACCCGCAGCACGCACGACCCATCAAACATCAAACGGTGTTCGCAAAGATGAATTTCAACTACCTTCTCGATCTCGCCGCAAGGTGTCTTTTTCAGTTTTACATGAAAACAAGTACGTCCTTGTACAGAAAAAAAGGCAAAATATCAACATGCGCAGGGTGAGACAGAACCAACACTACCATGATACTGCTGTAGTCAAACAATTGAGCCCCCCCCCAAAAAAAATAAAGTTAGAAGAAGCAAAACCAAAACATGCGTGGGATCAGCAGAGAGCAACAAAATTAATTTTTCAAGAGTAGTCTCGACACAAGGGACAGAGGCCTCGGCGTGCGCTACACTATAACACTTCGGCAAGTGGATGGCACTGTTACTCAACCGACGAGCATAAACCAAGATACCCGAAGCCGCTGCAGCTCTAGCAAAAGCTGCTGCAGCATTAGCCCTTTCAGCACCGCAGTCCCGACAGGGGGACACAACACTTGGAATTAGACTACGAAACAAAAATGGGAGTTGGAAAAGGGTTAAAACAATGTGTCAAATATTGAGGAAGACTAATGTTAGTCTGTCGGTAATACATTAGTTCACACATCGAACAGATCAGATCCCTCTTGATTTAGAACATGTCTTCCAGGGCAGATATGTCCCTGGTCTATATATGATCTGCATGACCTATAGATCATGTTGTTGGGTAAGAGCCGTGTGATCTGAACGATCTAGCACATGGTTCTTGGGTTGGATATGTACTGTTCAGATCCGGGATCTAGTATGTTCTGGATATCTACTACAGATATAGGGTCTACATCATCTAGATCGTGATCTGCTCGATGTGGGAGTCGTATGATCTGTATGATCTAGGACATGTTTCCTGGGTTGTCATGTTGCCGGGGTAAGAGTCGGATGATCTGAACGATCCAGCACATGTTTCCTGGGTTGGACGTGTATTGCCAGTGCACAGATGCCGCACGACATAACACGACGACAGATGCAGGGTCTAGGTCATCTAAATCGTGATCTGTCTGATCTGTGATATACTTACAGCCAGCCGTCAAGTCTAACCAATCCACAGGCCCAGCTGTAGGGCAGAACCATCCTGATTTTTTTTTTTCTTTCTTTTCATTTTACCTGGGTGATCTGGCAGCGGCTGCATGCCGACCAGGTACAGTCTTCCCCCGGGAGCGACATGCCTCTTCAAACGCTCGAAAACTTGGTCCTGAAAAACATCAGGTTCGTACAGCAGTCGTGTTAGGGCCGTGTCTTGCAACACGACGATACAGTTACGCCAAATTTATTTCGACAAAGGAAACAGCCAAGCGATAAAGCACGGGCCAATACTATCACGACCCGTTTGTTGGGCCACGTCCCTCCCTTCCCCCCCAAGCTATCTCTCTCCCCCATTTATCCCTTATTTTTACTTTTTACCTGAAAGTAGGGGGCGAAACCGTCGATGGCCCCGACTAAATAATCCGCCAGCACGGTGTCAAAAACCTGTCCTTCCAAGAAGCGCTCGTCCCGCCAATTCCCGATGACGATTTCGTCTGGGGGCTTCACCGTGAATCCGATCTGCCGCGGCCGACAAAGCCGAAATCCGTCCACAAACAGACGTGAGGACAAAGCATAAGGCACACAAGCACAACGAAAAAGGAAAATATACAAAGGCGAAAAATGATACAGCAGTATAGCCTACACAGGTACAAAAATAATTTGCGCATTCCGAGAAAATTCCTACACGCTCCCAATAAACGTCCGCCTCAAATCGATCTGCCTCGGCAAAATTCGTCCTAAGGAGTAAGGTGTTATCTTGGCGTTTTATAGGCTATACGGTAATAGGTACTACAGTAACCGTACCTCTTTTCGTGTGGTGTCCGCAAACTGTGTGTCTGCTGTGACGGCGGTAAAGCCATCCGTGTCCAAAGTATTTATCCACTTCAACGAGTGGGTGCCTGTGCCAGCATCCAGAAACCGCCCCCTGACGACGTCGCAACACCAATCAAGCACATCACCATCGCACGACCATGGAGGCACGGTAAAAAACATAACAGGGGGGTAGGTAGGTAGGTAGGTAGGTAGGTAGGTAGGTAGGTAGGTAGGTAGGTAGGTAGGTAGGTAGGTAGGTAGGTAGGTAGGTAGGTAGGTAGGTAGGTAGGTAGGTAGGTAGATAGGTAGGTAGGTAGGTAGGTAGGTAGGTAGGTAGGTAGGTAGGTAGGTAGGTAGGTAGGTAGGTAGGTAGGTAGGTAGGTAAGTAGGTAGGTAAGTAGGTAGGTAGGCAGGTAGGTAGGTAGGTAGGTAGGTAGGTAGGTTTGAAGGTAGGTAGGTAGGAAGGTAGGTAGGAAGGTAGGTAGGAAGGTAGGTATGTAGGTAGGTAGGTAGGTAGGTAGGTAGGTAGGTAGGTAGGTAGGTAGGCCGGTAGGTAGGTAGGTAGGTAGGTACGCAGGGAGGGAGGGAGGGGAGAGGGAGGGAGGGAGTGGAGGGAAGCAGGGAGGGGGAGAAGCGAGCATGAGGGCGAAGGTCAGGTCATCGAAAAATACAACACGGGAGAGGAGAGGGGTAACACGGATCGGCGGACGTATGATCACCATTTTTCTTAATTCGTACAGAATTTCCATCCCTCTGGTTCGGTTTTGATTCTGACTTTTGTAGGAGTGTGGTAAGTTTTTCTCTTAGTCACGTACTATAACACGAAAAACAAGCCAACCTAAATAAATCCAAGCTACACTAAACCAACCAAACTGCACTAAACTAAACTAAACTAAAACCTAAAACCTGCTGTTGCTGTTGCGGCTGCTGCGCGGCCTCCACGCTGCTGCCGCATAACCGAAATGAAATGAAATGAAATAAACCACACTAACCTAAAAACTGAACTATACACTAAGCTAAGCTTAAATTGAACGTGCACACAACAAAACAACACAAAACAAAGCGAAACAAAACTCAACTCAACCCAACCCAACCCAACCCAACCCAACTAAACTATAAACTACCAGGTACTGTACTAACACCGAACACTAAACAACTAAACTAAACTCGACTGGACTAGCCAACCTAGATTACACTAAACTGAACTGGACTAATTAAACTTGAAAAAAAATAAACCTAGAACTGAACTAAACACTGAACAGCACTAATCTAAACTAAACTAAAAAGCAAAACAAATCAATATCAATATCAATACAAGCAACGAAAAAGATCAACCCAACAAAACAGAACAAACCACCACAGCAAACCAACACCAAAAAACAAAACCAGTTAAAAACATGCCCAACGAAAACACGCAAAAAAAAAACTCACCAAGGTTTCTTGGCTGCCTTCTGCATGCCCTCGATGGACCGGAAAAGCGCATCCTCCGTGGTTGCCGCCATCCTGAACTTTGGGAAGCCCTTCAAACCCCCGAACCCCCAGAAGAACGCTACCTTCGCGACCCTAAACACTGCCCTGTTCTCCTCGCGGCGGTATGCTGCGCGTCCGCTTACGGGCGTCTGCGTCAACATGGCACCGTGGGGGTGGTGGGGGCGGTGGTGGAGGGGGGTTGGGGGTTGGGGAGCGGGAGGCCGGGGGGGGGGGGGGCGGCAACGCGAACTCATTTTATTGCTTGCCTTGTCATTTTTGACCGCGCATCCCTTTCGAGATGGAGGGGGCGAGTAGATGGAGGGGGCGAGTAGATGGAGCGGGGGTGGAGGGACGAACTCTACCTTTGCTACCCTAAAAACTGCCCTATTCTCCCCGCGGCGACGGACAACTGCGTCAAGATGATGGCCCGGGGGGGGGGGGTGGGGGGTTACTTGGGAGGGTTGTGGGAGGGGGTGGGGGGGGGGAGTATGGGGCGGGGCGGGGGGTTGAGTAGGACGGAGGGGGGCGAATGGCGGGGCGCGGGGGCAGTGGAGATAGGGCAGGGGTGGGCAGGAGGGGCAAGGAAAGGAGAATGGATGGGGGAGGGGGACGGAGGGTGGGAGCGGGGGGAGGGTGGAAGGGGGGAGGGAGGGGGGGGTATAAATGGAGGATGAAGGGGGAGATGGATGAGGTCGGGGGGGCGGCGGAGATGGTGGTGGTGGTGCCCCAGCCATCGAATGCGGCATGGCAGCTCGCCAGCTCTCCGTGTCATACTTACCCCCTTTCTACCGGTGTACCATTACAAGTTGATATTCCCAAGACCCGCATCCACCATTTGGGAGCTTTGGCCCTTGTACCTCGGTATCCCATTTTGCCACCACAGCATAGAGCAGCTACAAAACACGGCAAGCCGCGTAAATAGTGATTCGCCAGCGGTCCGTGAGCAATGCTTCCGTTGCTTGCGGTGTTGCAAAATCTACATTGCCCACGATTTAGGAGCTTGTGCCTCGGTTCCTCTGGAAACCATACGAGTAACGCAACTTGGTATATGCCCATGTATGATACGGTATTAGAGCCACTTCAGCTACGGAATTGGTCTGGTGCAGAATATGGTAAGCCAAGTAGTGGTTCGCCAGCGATCCGCGGGTCATCCTTGAGGTACCCCAATATCCACCTTGTCCACTAACTAGGAGCTTGTACCCCGGTACCTCCGGAACCCATAATAAACGAGTAACGCAATATGGTGCACACATGTCATACCAGGTATCTGGCACCAGTATCTGGTACCAGGTACATACTCTAACATGGTACGCCGCAATATGTTTCGCCAACGGTTCGAGGATCATGGTTTCATTGTTTTCGGTGTTGCAGTATCCATATTGCCCACGACAGATAGGAGCTTGTGCCCCGGCACCCCCGGGCCTCGAAACGCTATATGGTATGATACGGTGTAATAGAACCTACCCCAGCTACACAATATGGTAAAAACCGCATGGTTGTTCGCCAGCGGTCCGTGGATCATGCTCCCATGGTTTACGGTGATGCAACATCCACATTGCCCAAGCTTTAGAAACTCATTTGTGCCCCGGTATGATACATCCGGAACCCGAAACACCATACCAGGTATGGTATGGTCTTAGAACTTACCCTGGCTACACAACATGGTGCAGTCTTGGAGCCTACCCCGGCAACACAATGTGGTAAGCCGCATGCTGGTTCGCCGGCGGTACGTGGATCATGCTTTCACGCTTTCGCAGTTCGGTGGTGCATACTCCTGGTACATACTCGCAGAACACTCACAAGGAGTGCAAAGCGGTGCACAGCAGCAACGCCTAGCTTCTGGATAGGCGGGAGCTATGGACTATGAACACGTATCTATATGAGCCTATGAGTCTACTGCTGTACATAACGCTGGCACGCCACAGCATGCAGTTCTTGCACGGCGGCAGGCTACCAACAGCGGCAGAGTTCAGCTCGTAGGGGCCTGGGGGGGTGGGGGGGAAACCAAAAACTCGGAACGCACTCAAAGAAGGCATAAACGATACATAATCAGCATACCGGTACGATAGACTCCACTTATACCTCGTAGCTACGAATGCCAGCAACGCATTCTACAAGTCCCACCAGCACGAGAGGCTTTGGAGTTACTCTGGCTCAGAATGGCGTGCTGCATTGCAAAGGGTCGCTTGTCTATAACACGCAATAATGGTGCCACAGAGGCTTTGGGTCATGAGAGCCCACATACACAAGCGCTTCTAAAGTCATTTCATAGCAGAGCACTACGGGGACCTGCTGAAAGATTCGATATGCTTGCCTCTACTCGTTAGCCTCCGTACCTAAGTTTCGACACGTGGCATGCGAACCGACAAACAACATGGTCAGGGCTCTGGACTATATGCCGCACCTGGACCATCCAAAGGCTCTTCAGTCGCTCTGTGTTCTCTGATATTTGCCTGCAGCTGGCTGAAATGCCCTCCGTTGCATCGTTGGGATCATATTTGCTGTCCTAATGAAAAACGCCACCAAGATCGCTACGAACTCCCCGAGGCAGTTTGTTCCCCTTTCCACAGCAGCAAGCTCGAGACTCGAGGGAGTCCACGAGGTATATCAATCAAAGCACGGGAAGCGTCGTTCCCGATTGATTGCTTGCATTCGTCGCGGGGGCCGATTGCTATACGGAAGAACGTTCGGCGGTGCGTACATCAATCGATCGTTGGTCGAACCCAGGGTCTATTACAGGCCGCATAGGCTGCGTGCGAGCTGTCAGAGAGGACACAACAGATATTGCACACGTCGGTGGTGGGAGCTTGAGCTTTAGGAAAAGGAAGACGCCGGGCTAACTCCCTGGATCAATCCAGGTTGGTTGTTGGGGATGAGGTCAGGGGTTGCGGATCACAACGTGGATAAACGAGGCCGACAACCAACTCCCTCTTATTTGACGATGCTTTCAAAAGCGTGGGGACCTTGTTACAGCACCAGCGGCGTATCATATGGGCGCGCAACAAGAGTCACCTTGTACTCCGAGCAAATCTTGTGGGACACCAACCCTGCGAAACATAGGCTACGGCATTCTATACCGGGTAGGCTTTATGGTGTATCGCTCGCCCCTGAGCACGAATTCTAAATCTAAATATCATAGCGTCTCTAAAACAGGGAGCGTGACGGTTTACTTGTAGGCCTGTTCTTGCCCATGGGCCGACCCTGCCGTGGGTCCAGGGCCTAGGGTAGTCTACGGTCTACTAGTATACCTAGTAGGGATTAGGGATCCCTGAGAGGCAACCTGCAGTCCCCTGCGAGTATCAGGTGCTTCTTTGCTGCCGAGTTTGTCGGTTGTGTTCATGTCATACAAAGGCTTCCCCCCCTTGTTGATCAACCCTGGGCGGCCGTCTCCAGCGTGGTGGTCGCTTGCTGTTCGCTTGCTGTCGGATCGCCTACTGCGCACTGCTTGTAAGTCGGCTCGGTGCTCTGCTTTGGGGGAGCATTGTGCCCTGCTTTGTATAATACCAGCTAAAACAAGCCTGAGTCTGTAAACTAGACTACGTTACTGCCTGGCATGGCATGTAAAAAGGCGTTGTTTTTCCTTCCTTAAAGCTAAACGGCAACTATCCTGCAAGCGAGCCATCAACAAGGTGGACAGAGCACTGATGTCAGCTGCTGCATTACACTCCATAACGCAACCACAGCCACAATCACAATCACGGTCACAACCACCACCAGGACAACAACACCTGGAATCCAGTATCCGAAATCCGTGCATTCATCCACTCGTATAATGCGAGCTCATGTTTTCCTGCGGCCACGACGCCAAACATGCTACAGAAACCGCGTCGAACCAACAACCACGTGTTGTCTGCTCTGCCGCTTTTTCCCGCCCCGCCCTCAACCCGAAACATTACAAACACAAAAACACAAACAATCGAACGAAAACAAAAGCAGAAAACAGATGGCTGGACCAACACCACCAGCGTCGCCGTCCGGACGCGGTCGCGGTAAAGGCCGCAAGGACGAGAGAGGGGCATCTCCGGCTCGAGGGCGTGGGCGCGGTGGGCGCGGGGGCGCCGGGTCCCCAAGCACTGGCGGCCGGGGCAAAAGTGACGTTTCCTCGAGGCGTTCTTCCAGGGGGACTGGGGCGGGGAGCGACGCGGCGCCGGCTGCGGCCTCCGACGCTTCTGATACTGCGGACGTGGAGGCGGCGGCGGCGGCGGACCCGGTAACCGACGCTGCTACTCCGGCCGCTACCGCCGCCGCTGCTGCTGCCCCAGCTGGTGGTGACGCCACGCCAGCTGCTGCTGATGCTAACGCTTCGCAAGCAGCGTTAACGGAGGGCGGTACCGCTACCCCTGATGATGTTGCGCCTGGCGGCGCCGACGCCACGGCTGCCGCTTCATCCGCTGCTAGCACTACCGCCGACGCTACCGTTACCGCAACCCCTGACGCCCCTGCCGTGGCAGAAGGAGAGACTACACCGACAAGCACAAGCGCGGACACGCCAACACCGACACCGACTTCACCTAGCGTTGGCGACGCGCGCGGCCGATCCACCAGATCCAGCAACAGAAGGGGCCGCGGCGGGAGCCAAGGCCGCTCCCCCGGCCGGGTGAAATCCCCCGATCGCGGGGGGCGAGGCCGTGGAGCAAGTGGTGGTAGTGGGGGCGGGGGTAGAGATGGTGGGGGTGGGGGTAGGGGTCGGGGTGAGGGTCGGACCGCGCGAGGTGGAGTTGGAGCGGGTAGGGGACGAGGAAACACCGGGAAGGCGGGGAGAGGAAAGTCGCCGATTAGGGGTGGCCCAAGGATGGGGGGGGGGGTGAGGTCTGGGGGACCGGGGATGGGACCGGGGGGGCCGGGGATGGGACCGGGGGGGGCGGGGATGGGACCGGGGGGGGCGGGCATGGGACCGGGGGGAGCCGGGATGGGGCCGGGGGGGGCGGGAAAGGGGGTAGGGGCGGGGGCAGCTGGAGTGAAGCGCAAGCGAGCGGGTGGGCTGGTGACGATAACGGAAATTAAGGAAGATGAGCTGATGGCGGTGGCGAACGCAAACTGGGCCCGCGGGTCGAAAGCCGCTTCGAACGGGACGTTCAAGCCTAACCTGGTGAGTTGCTTGCGCTTTTCCCCTCTGTTTCAGTTAGGGTCTCCCTGTGTTGCAGGTTGAGTAGTGTCTGTGCCGGTATAATGCCGGTGAAACCGCATTGCACGACTTTAGCCTGCTATGCTAGTACCAGTATCGGTACGTACCGTCCCCTATGGTGCCGGTATCCGGTATACTGCCGGTAATGTTGGCTGGTACATATTATACCGTTACTATGAGGGGGGGCACTGTACCTGCCATTACACTGTTGGAAAAGCGAAGACGTCGGCTGGACGGCACTCTTGCCCCTTGGCGGACAGTACCTCCCCGTACTAAATCGAGTATGTTATGTTGAGTGGAGCCTTGGCGGGCCGAAACTAGACGTCACCCGCAGCCTTTGATGTAAAGAGTGAAGAGATAGAGGAGTTTACTGTAGTTTAAGAGGCGTGTTTGTGTATGGTTTAATGGTTTGGTGGGTGTTCGTGAGTGGATGGGTGGGTGGGTAGGTGGTTGGTTGAGCGAGTTGGTCGGCAGACGGGTTGGTGGGTAGGTGGGTGGGTGGGTGGCTCGTTTGGTTGCTGAGTATATGTGGATGGGGTCGAGAGGTGGGTGGATGGGTTGGTATGTGAGAGAGTCGGTTGGATGAGTGGCGAGGCAGGGTGGGTGAGTGAGTGGTCGGGACGGAAGAGTGCCACGCGTTTTGTGCATGACGAGCCGGTGTTGTTGCAGTGTCGCTTGGAGAGTCGAATAGTGCTACATCAGGGCGGACGCGCAGCAGCAGGGTGTAGAACTAATACGGGTGGAACAGTGGTCCTAGAGACGGACGGACGGTACCTTGGTGAGTTTTATCTTTGTCGATCTTTTCGTCCGGAGTCCCGCCCTCCATGTGTGAGAGTCAGAGTTCCCACCGTATCTCCGGGAGCAAATGACATTTAATTTATGTTTGTTTCTCGGTCTCTTTTTCTCTCTATGTGGCAAAAGGGTTAGCAAAAAAAAAAAAAAAACGCCCTGTTCTCCTCGCCCCAACCCCCCCCTCCCAGGTATCAGGTCTAGATAAAATGGCAGTGTGAAAAACGCCTCATCCCCCCTCCCCCCCTCCCAGGTGTCGACCATCTACCGGAAGGAGCTAAGGTCGTGCATGCCCACCCCCGGTGCCCGCGCCGGACCCGAGGCCAGCTCTCGCCTGCAGCTTCTGGAGTTCAGCGCCTACTTGGAAAATTACCTATGGCCCAACTTCGACCCCGAGCGTTCGTCGACGGAGCACCTCATGAGCACGGTGAGTGGGAGGGAGGGAGGGAGGGAGGAGGGGGGAGTACGCATGCGTTGGTTGCCTTAGTCGTTTGGCCATTGACCATGCATCCCTTTCGAGACAGCAGAAAGAGCGGGGGGGGGGGGGGAGGAAGGAGGCGGAGGGCGGGAGGGAGGGAGGGCAGGGGGGTGGGTGGGGGGAGGGAGGCGGAGGGCGGGAGGGAGGAGAGGGCTTGTAGTAGGAGTGGGGGGAAGAGATGTGCCATTATAATGAGGAGGCGAGAGAAAGAGAGGGAGAGAGGGGCGAAGAGGAGGGGAGGGGGGTGGGGCATAATCGAGGGAGGGGGAAAGAGACGGGTCGCCCTGTAACTTTCACTGTCGCCCGCGACGTCTACGTCATTTTCCGCCCCACCCCCTCGCTCTGTCACCGGAAGGAAAAGCACGGTATGGATAATGCTGCCGCCGGAAAGCCTTGTCCTTCACCTACCCCCCCCCTGATCCCCGCCCTTGCCCCCATCCGCGCCCTTGTCCTCTATCCCCACCCTTGTCTGCTATCCCCGTCCTTGTCCCCTATCCCCGCCCTTGTCCGCTCTCCCCATCTTTGCCCCCTATCCCCGCCCATATCCGCTATCACCGCCGCCGTCCCGTACCCCCCCCCTCCCTGCAGATGCTCCTGATAAATTCCAAGTTCCATGAGGGCGTCAGCGTATGGGAGTCGCTGGGAATTTCGGAGGGGCGTCTGGGTAACCTACCGGACACCTCCACCGGCCCCGCCTCCGCCTCTTTGAATGGGAACCCCCAAACGTCTTCGGAGGCTGCTGGCGCAGTTGTACCGGCTGCTACAGTCGGGGGTAAGGAAATGGGTAAGGGCAAGGGTAAGCGCGGCGGAAAGCCTTCCAAGACCGGGGAGGAGCAGTTCTCGGCTTTCTTCGAAAGTGCCCTGGGTTTAGCGATGGGGCATTGGCCTAAGGTTAGCATGGGTGGGGGCGAGGGGAAGGGGAAGGGTGGGGGGGCAAGGGGCGGGGGCGACAAGAAGGGGAGGGAGGAGGAGGAGAAGGGGGGCGGCAAGGCTGCTATGGAGGTGGGTGAAGAGGAAGACAAGGAGGAGGACGAGGAGGACGAGGAAAAGGAGGGGGAGGAGGGGGGGGACGGTGACGATGAGATGGCGAAGTCGGCCGATGGGCCCGGCGAGGCAGGGGGCGACAACGACGCTGCCGCTCCTGAAGAAGAAAGAGGAGAAGGGGCAGGGCAGAAAGACGAAGGGTCGGAACCGCCGCCGACAAAGGTCGCTCGCAAGGGCAAGAGGAACGATAAGTCTCGCAGGTCTTCTGGGGGTAAGGGGAACAAGGGGGGGAGGAACGACAAGAAAGCGAAGGGTAGCAAGCGGGAGTTGCGGAAGAGGGCACCGAGGCGTGCCGGGTGGGAGGGGTTGTCTATGCACGAGCGCATCGCTTACGTCATGTTCTTGGTGAACGTTTTCCACGTGAGTTCTGCCCCGCCCCCTGTGTCTGTTGTGGTTACCCTTTGTTCTCGACCTTGACCTCTAACCGGTTTTTTGTGTCTAATTATCGTATCGAAAGTTTTATGGTATGTCGAAATATGGAACTTCGATGTATTGTGTTGTGCTCAGGGTTAGGGTGTGTTGTGTTTAGATATTTTTGTGCTTAGGTTTTGTTGTGATGTGGCGCGGTTGTGCTGTGCTATTGTTTCCCCCGCTTGCCACCCACCTCTGCGCCGCACTGCCCCCATCCCAACCCCCAAACCCTGCCCCACCCCCACCCGCTATCCCTGCTTCACTCGATAACCCCAACCCCCCCCAACCCTACCCTTGCCCTACCACCCCCCCCCCCACCAAAGTCTCTAGAGGAGCCCGTTGTCCGCAGCAACGTTCTCCGGCTGGCCTACCTGCCCCTCTGGGCAGCCCTGCAGCCTGGCCGCCTCGCGCTGGAGCTGAGGCCGTACCCGCAGCTCAAGCGTCACTGGCAACACCTCAAGGTAATTTTCGTTCGTCTGTTATTATCTCAAGGTAACGTCCGTGTGTTTTTTTGCCGGTACACGTGTTACCTCGAGGTAATTTTCGCCCTGTGTTATCTGAAGGTAAGCTTGGGGTGTTACCTCAAGGTAACCTTTGGGTGCTACCTCAAGGTGATGATGTTCGTTTGTCTGCCTCGTCAAGGTAACGTGTCGTTGGTGTGTTACCTAAAAATAACGCTGGTGTGTTACCTCAAGGCAATGTTCGTGTGTTAGCTCAAGGTATTGTTCGTGTGTTACCGTAAGGTAATGTGTTACCGTAAGGTGATGTGTTACCGTAAGGTAATGTGTTACCGTAAGGTAATGTGTTACCGTAAGTTAACCTTCGCATGTTACCCTCATGGTAACCTTTGGGTGCTTGGTACCCCAAAGGCAATATTCGCTCTTCTGTTACCTCGAGTAAACGTAATGCTGGTGTGTTGGCTCAAAGCAAAGTTGGTGTTGTTCCTCAAGATTGCGCCCGTGTGTTACCTCGAAGTAACCTTGGTATGTTACCTCAAGGTTTCTTTCGTGTTTTACCTCAAGGTAACCTTTGTTACGTAAAGGCATCCTTCGTGTTTTTTCGGCCATGTCGTCTTGTCGTGGCGGCGGCAGCGGTGGCTCGTCGTTTTTTCGTGTGGTCTCTCTTTGTGTTGGCTTCGGTTATATTCTGTTTTGCTTAGTCTGTCTTTTGCCGCCTTCTTGTTTATTTTTTCATGCAACGGGTGTATTTTTTCTCCTTTGTCTGTGTTTTGTTGATGTTTTCTTGGCTTTTATGTATTTATCTTGTGTGTCCGTTATAGCTGCGACGTGACTGCTGTGTGGGTGTTTTTTGTTGCTTCGCCTCTGTTACCGCTGCCTTCTCCGAGCCTTCCTCCCCGTCGCATTCTCTCCTCACTGTGTCCCCCACCCCCGTCTTACCTTGCGAAACGCTTCGTCTGCATGTACGTCTACATTGTACCTACCAGGTGTATCAGTAGTGCACCTGGTATTCCCGCACCAGTCATCTATTTTTGTCTCTCGTTATTATTATGAAAAAAGGTATGACAGCAGCCGTCGACGCATAGCCAACTAACCGGGGGGGGGTTATGTTCAGATCGCCCGCAACAAAACGGCCTTCACGTCGTAGTAGTGGGAAGGGTTACACCCAAGTGGTAAATCGCTATTCCCACCCCTTCCTCCCCTATCGTATCCCCCTCCTCATTGCGTCCCCTACCCCCCCCCCCCCCCCCCGCCTTCCAATTTTTTATGTGATATATGGAAGAAACGTAATGAGCGCCCAAATGTTGTAGGTGTCTGAGACGCGTGTTAAGATAGAGGTATAATGGCACTGTTGGAATATTTTTTGTAGAATACATGGCGGGGCTCGTTAACCCTCCTTGAGCCAAAATCGTCGGAAAAGTCGTTCTTGTTTTTGGTGAAAAAAAAAGGGTTTTTTTTATACCTAGGCCAGGGGTTTTGCTAAAACAAAAAATCTGTCAGTTTGATGAAATAGAAAATGTCTTCACCCCTTTAGAGCCCTCAAACACCTCCATATACTAAATCCAAGTAATTTTTCCCCGAAAACGGGTTTCCGGTTGTAACGGGGTTAAGCGAAGAACCTCAGAAAAAAAAAATAAAGGATGCACCTCTACTGCTGTAGCATGTGTCCTTTGGTTGGAGGAGGAACGGTGCTCCGTGTCGAAAGGGATGCATGGTCAATAGTTCAATGACTAAGGCGACGCACAAATGAGTAACCCCCCCCCCCCCAAGTGGCGGCCACAGACGGCCAAGGAGGAAGAGACAAGATTAGCGAAAAGTGTTATCTAGTATATGGAAGAAGCGTAATGAGCGCCCAAAGGCTGGAGGTGTCTCTACTAGGAGTAGGAACGGTGCTCCGTCTCGAAAGGGATGCGTGGTCAGTGGCCAAACGACCAAGGCAACCAACGAATGAGAACCCCTCCCCCCCCGGCCTCCCCGTTGCGAAACGCCTCCACAAGGCGGACCTGGGACGACGGAAGGAAAGCGATCCCGGCATGGAGCGCTACGAGTCTGAGTTCTTGCCGTCACTGGTCCGGATGTTCCTGTCGTCGGTCGAGTCGTTCTCCTCTGGTGGTGAGATAACACATATCATAAGCATGCAACGTCGTTGTGACACCATCCTGTTGACAATAATGCCAGTTAGCTCTCCGGGAAGTCACCGACCTATTGGGTTTTCCACACCACGCGGGAGGGTGTCGACCCGGGGAATCGCCGTTTTCGTCCCCGGGTGCGGCAAAACCTCGATGGCCCTTATGGCTGGAACATTCCTATTCAGCGCCAACCTTCTAGAAAAGAGCCAGCGCCCTTTGGCGAGGATTTAATCGGCCAATCACAATCAGCGGCCCGAATCGTTTCAAAATTTGCAAGTCAGCAGCAAGGCGGGCTTGATGGCTTTCAGGACTTCCTTGGGATTGTCGAAAATGCTCAGCACGCCACGGCCACGGCTCGGCGTGGCACGAGACCCGGTGCTCTGCTGATTATGCCACCCGCGCTCTCTCTGCCAATAGGGCTAGACGGGGCTGAAACGCTTTTGAGTCGCGAGACCATGATGACAGACAGACAGACGGACAGACAGACAGACAAACAGACAGGCAGGCGTGTTTTCTGTTGTATTAGTAGGGATGTATTGTATACCTGTTATTGATTTATGTCTAATGTTTTATGTTTTTTATATACAGTTTTAGCTAGATTTAGTTGATATTTAGATCGGATCGTAGTCCATATGTTTAATACTTCGTATTTGATATTTGATAACAGGTACCGATTATTTGGTATTTGTTAGTGTCCTAGCGCATACCACGGCGCGCAAGGCTTAGCAGGCGGTGCATTCAACGATCGATACGCGCGCCGCCGCCGCCAACTTTCTTGTGTTTTTTTTGTTCGTGTTTTGTTCGTTTTATATAGATATATTAATTTTTTTCCTCGCTTACTTTTCGTTGTATGTTGTTTGATGCGTCATATTAGGAGGCGACGGTGACGCCAAGAGCAACCAGGGCATGGACAGCGAGGAGGGGGGGGAGGGGGAGGGGAAGGAGCCCCCCCTCGGCCTGCTGGACTTTTGCGAACGGTTCATGGAGTTCTTGATCGACCTCCTGTGCCAGCTACCCACCAGGTACATTTTCACTACACATCGACGACAAAATGCATGTCGCTGGCGCGTTTTTGAAGGCGCGTGATGCACCGGCAAAATAGGTAGATAGATTAATTGTTGCTACGTATCTGTTTTTACTGTTGATTTCGACTAAAGGTGCGATCCTCGGGTTCATAGATTTTATAGCTTGTATAGTCTGTCCGGGAAAAATGTATTAGGTTTATCCCGATTCGCTTAGGAATCAATTCCGAGAGGCTGACGTACCCGTGGTCCTAACCGGAACACCGTTGGATAGAACGTTTCCAGGTAGAGGTTTCGATCGATCGGAGCACCTTTTTTTTTTCTGGTTTTCTCGCGAACCGCGAGAAAAACGCGATTTCGTCCAGATTTTGCGAGGGTTTCCATACGAAGTTTTATTTGGTCGAGTGTGGGGTCTTTTATTTTATTATTTTTTTTTTTTTTCTTAACACCAGTTTTAGACAGATCTCGCCGAGGCGGTCACGACAACCTAGCCGATGTCTGGCTTCTTCAGTTCGTACTTGTCGAGAAAAGAGCATGAAAGATCTTCCACACAGAGCCCAGTGTAAAGTTTTTCGGGGAGTATTGGAACGATAGATCGTGAAAAATGTCGTCGGGTTCGGGCGAATTGGACCTAATCCCGGGACCGTGTTATTTGTTTTTCGAAGAAATAAATATTTAAGCAAGATATGGCCCGCCGAAGTTTCCGCTGGTGTACGCACCCATGCACCACCCGCACCACCACCGCAACGCCGCCGGGCGGCGGTGTTGGTTGGTATTTCTTGGTGTTTCTCTGTTGGTGGCGGTAATGATCTAGCGCATCTGCATGTGATGACGGGGCGACAGTGTACGATTGCGGAGTGTTTTTGTCAAATTCGAGGCGATTATGTGTCGTTTCGGGGTAATTTCGGGGTAATTATTGCCAAAATGTGGCCAATTTCGCTTTTTGTTTTTTTTACAGCGGGTTTCGATTCCTCTCGACCCCGCGATTTGCGCCAACTTTGTTTCTCGTGTCGACTCTCAAAATTGAGCGAGAACCAGCGGGGGTCGGCTAATCCTCTTTGCGCGACGCAAAATAAATAAATAATAACGTGCACGACGTGTACCGCCTCCAGAACCACACACCCAGAAACCCTTTTCGACACTTGAAACAGCAGCGCAAACACCACAGCATAAGACCATCGCACCAGGCCACACAGCACGCGCAAAAGCAGACAACACAGCAGACCACATAGCAGAAACGCAGACCACACAGCAGGCGTGTCCCTGATTGATTTTGCCGGGAGAATTGTCGTGCATTCAGAGAGTAGCAGCAGTGCCGTCGATGTAGAGACGATGCGTACACGTATATGGGCAATTATGCGGCAGGCGGTACTTGTAGGTGTGTTTGCCCTCTCACTCGAATTTTACTCGCGACGTAATTTATTGCTGTGTAGTGCCGACATGATGAGGCACTCGAAAATAGTCGTGCTCGCGTACTCGCTAGCGCGTACGACGCGTACGAGGAGTAGAATCGTAGCCGTACGTTGAAGGAAGGGGGCAGCATCACCCGCACTCGGACTCGTACGTGTGGTCTCTTCTCTGAGAGCAAGAGAGTTGAAAATCTAAATCTACGAGATGCCAACAGCAGGAGTAATAAAACAGTAAAAATGAGTAGATACTGGTCACAAAGGATCTCTTATCGCTTGGCTCTAATTTATTTTTAAGCTCTCTAATTGTTGCGGGGAGTATGATCCAGTCCATCATTGTTGTACTACTGTTGAGCCCAGCAGCAACAGCTGCTTAGCAGCAGCATCAAGCAGCAGCCAGCAAGGCATTGCAAGCCGTCAAGCCATCACTGCCCCCATCACCACCTGGTGGTCCACCATCATCCCCACGGTCGGTACGACGATCAATCCCGCCTAGGAGCGGTGTATACGCGACCCGTGCCGTGTAGTATCTATCTTGGCCTGTGCCTGTTTGTGTTCCTGCGCTGCGTTACACCGCCGCCTGCCGCCGCCGCCGCCGTCTTTTTTTCTAAAAGAAAGCTGGCATGGTCTGTCTCTGAAACGAAACATGTCAACCCGAAAAGCATCCATCTCATCGGGGTTCTGAGATTTTTAAAGATTGGCCTTGGACTGACCGCACATCACCGAGGCAGCCGGGTGTGTGACGTGAAACCAGACACATGCGGAGACGGCACTTGCTCGTGTCGTATGCGATGTATGGACAGAGCAGTCACAGCGCACAGAAAAAAAAATCCGTATGTACGCGACATGCTGTAGAATAAAAGTAAACGAAATGATGGGGATGGGCAAATTTTGAAAAAATAAGGCTTGACGACGTGATTCTCCCGGCAAAATCCATCAGGGACTTGCCTGCTGTGTGGTCTGCGTGTCTGCTGCGTAGTCTGCTGTGTTGTCTGTTTTTGCGCGTGATGTGTGGCCTGGTGCGATGGTCTTACGCTGTACAGGTGTTTGCGCTGCTGTTTCAAGTGTCGACATGGTTTTCTGGGTGTGTGGTTCTGGAGGCGGTTCGAGTCGTGCATGTTATTATTTGCAAGTGCGTCGTGCAAAGAGGGGTTTCCAGCGGGGGTCACGCCTTGATGAAATTTGCCCGGACGGAACATGCGTATTTTTTTTGTATGTATACACGTTCGCGTGTTTTCTTTTGCATGTATGCTGCTGCTTGTGCGCTTTTTCCTTGTGTGTACGTGCCTTAGACGTCGGCGGGGTTTGCATTATTCGCCGGCAGGCGTTTTTTCTTTGTATCTCTGGAGGATATACCAGTATAAACACCGTCCGTATCGTATGTACGAGATGTAATGTTTTCGCATGCTATTTTTTATTGCATCATGGTGCTTTTTTTTCTCGCGTATTTGACGCGTTACGCCCCGGGGGCGGTTAACACACGCCACGCATCGGGAGGTTTCCACGCATGCATCGGCAGGCGTTTTCCGTACGTGGTTCTTAAAGATATATTATATACTTCGAACTCTTTACAGCACGTAAGTATGAAAAACCTTGGGATTTTTTTTTGCATATATGCGTTGTGTAGCATCTTTTTTTTGCATGTCTAACGCGTTGGGGGGGTTCCACAAATGCGTCTGCAGGCGTTTCCTGTGCGTGGTTCTGGAGGATATGCGCGTGTTGGAGAGGTGCACGCTGTCCCCCCTCGCCGCACACCCCAAGGCGAGGCTCTTCCGCCAGCTGCTGGAGATGTTCCGCTTCTATCTGGTGAGAAGGGGGTTCGGGGCGGGAGGTTGGGCTTGGGTTTCGTTTTGGTGTGGTGGTTGCTTGGTTTGGTTTGGTTTGGCTTGGTTTGGTTTGGGATGGTTTGAGGTTTTCGTTCTGGTGGATTTCGGATTGGTTTTGTCAGGTTTGGTTTTGGTTGGATTTCGGTTGATTTGGTTTGGTTTTGATGTTTTGTTCGGTTTTGGTTGGGTTCGTTTTGAATGGTATGGCTTAAGTCTGGTTTGGTTTTATTGGATTGGGCTGTTTTGTTTTGTTTTGCCATTTTGTTTGGTGTTGTTTGTTTGTTGAATTTCTTTTTCTTTTGTCATTATTTGATTGTAGTTCGTGTTCCCAATGGTTTGGGTCGGGTCGGTTCGGTCTTGCTTTCTGTTACGTTATGTTGTGCTCTTGCCTTGAAAACGGCAACAGCTACGGCAGTGCCTTATGCTCGCGTGGTCTTTCATCTCTGCTGCAACGTGCACGCATCATTCTGGACGATGCTAGCTATTCTGGCAGTGCGTACCTGGTGTCATACAACCGGCTGGATCACGCTTTTGACACTCGCAAACATGCAATTATCTCTACAAACAACTAGAGATTATTATGGAATAGTATTTTATAAGTAATTTTCAAGGACGTCAGCCGTGAGTTTGACGAATTTCAGGTCAATACTCATTATTTCGCTTTTTGTGTTCTCTTCTCCACCGTACTGGCATGGTTGCCTTTGCGATCGGTTGGCGTCGTCGGGCGGTTGCTTCCTTTCGCGAGAGCAGGGCTTCGAGATCAACGACCAGACGGGGCGGCCTCTGACCGACAAGGACATGATGGAGAGGCATCACTCGCGCATGCACGTCTTGCAGAAGGTGGTTTTCGAGCACTACAGGAAGGCCTTGCCGGACTTCCCCTTCGTCAGCTCCGTCGCCGCCGGGAAGGTGATTTGTTTTGATTTCGGACATTCGATATTTGATATTTTGATATTTTGGTATTATATATTTGATAGTTGATACTTCGGTATTCGAATTGATAATTGATATATTGATACCAGGACGGTCAATGTTACGATGTTTGACCTTTTATCTTCGATACCTGGTATTTTATGTTCGATGCTCGATGGTCGGTATTCGATATTCGACTTCGATGTTCGATATTCGATATTCGAGGCCCCGACTAGCTGGGGTCTCGGTGACAGTTTGATTTCAACATTCGGTATTTGCGCGATTCGTTTTTCAATCAGGTGGTGTGTTTTGTTTTATTTCCCTTACACACTCCCTCCCCCGCCCGCCCCCCCTCCCCCGCCGCCCCCCTCCCCCGCCGTCCCTCCTATTTCTTTTTCTCAGCGCGACTTCTTGTCTAAAACCTTGGCGACATTGCCAGTGGCGATCTTGAAGGATTTGGCCCAGAGGATGGTGCTCGTCCGAAGAGACTCGGACGCCGAGATTGTCGACGCCGCCGAAGGTATTACACCAGAAGCACCCGTTTTCGTTTCATCACATTTTACTTTTGCTGTTAGCGCGTTTGCGAGATAGATACCAACTTTTGGTTGTGTCGGAGTCAGGTAAGAAAATATCTGGGATATTCTGGGGTCGAATCACTTATCGCAGGACTGATCGGGCCAGGTTGTGACCCGGCCCGGCCCCGTGGTATTAGAAAAACCTGCCGACCCGACTTGGCTCGACCCGCGAATTGTTTTTTTTTCACTGTTTGACCCGACCCGCGGGGGAGGTCATGCATGACCCGTGAAAAGCCATGTACAACATGGAATAAATTGTATGGAAACTGTCTAACGTCACTATCCAACGCCAACCTACGCCATGAAAATATCAGTGAAAAATATTAGGGTAGAAATATTTGTTAGGCCGTTTCTTATAGCATTGGATTCTCATCTTCGATTCCGCCAGAATCCGATTCGGCAAAATTCGGGCGGAGAAGAAAGCCCGACCTTTCTTATAGCGAACGGATTTTGTCAGACGGATTTCAGCAGGACTGTCAATTTTTTTTTAAAACAGCGCGCGCAAAACCCAACACCACACAGCAGCAGCAGCAGCACACAGCAGACCGATACAGACATACAGACGCAGCGCAGAGGCAGCAGACCACACGCAGCAGACCACACGCCGCCTCTTGACAGCCCTTGACATATCATCGTCCTCTGTGTCGGGCTCTAGCTCGTCTTCGTAGTCTTGTAAGATGAGGTCCCAGGTGGCGACACTACGCTGCTGCTGCAGATGGAAGGCAGCTAGCGTGGTGGCAAAGACAGCAGAAACGTCGACACCAGCTTTTTCTCTCGCTGTCGCGGCCATTTGATGGTGCACCACGCGTCCCGAGGGCAAGCCAAGTTCGTAGGCTAGCCCACGGGCGACGCCCAGCAGCCCTAACAGCGCCGGCACTGCAGCACGCATGTGGGGTAGCCCGATGTGTGTGTGTGTGTGTGCGCGCGCGCGGCGCAACCAGAGAGTTTCAAATAATCCGAGACAGAAATCCGGGTTGGGCAGCGTCTCGGATTTTGGTCAGGAATCCGAGTGGCCGCAACTCGAAAAGCTGAAATCGGATTTTTCCGAATTGGATTGTGCCAAAATCCGTGTCTATAAGAAGGCGGAAATGGGCCCGAATCGGATTCTGGCGGAATCGAAGATGAGAATCCAATGCTAAAAGAAACGGCCTTACTCCATTTTTTTTATAATTATAACATTTTTTTTTTCGCGGGTTGGTTGGCCTTGGGTAGTTTATACATCGTTCGACGGTTTCACTGCTATTGTACCTGGTACACTATTTTTTTTCTTTCCCAACCCAAAGTAGTTTGGAAATCGCAAACACCCTACTAAGCGCTGGTATTATTTTTTCGCCCGATAGGATTGCCTCGTATTTTTTTTCCAACCCTACGAGAGAATTTTGGAAGTCGCAAACACCTTACCAGGCATTATTTATCTCCGCCCGATGATATCTCTTCTTTTTTTTTGGTCGCTGGAAATGCCCCCCCAAAAGGGTCGTCATGCGTATTGTTATAAAAAATATTTCAAGGACGTCAGCCGTGAGTTCGACGAATTTCAGGTCAATACTCATCTTTGCAAGCTGCGTTGTTGGTACTTGTAATATACTATATAATATGGGTGAGTTTTTATTGGGAGGGATCCTATTTTTTGTTCTGGTATTTTTACTTGTAGGTGGGGGATTTTGAGCTAGATCTAACATCACACCTATTTTATAAATTTGTTTACTGTAGTTTCCACTATACTTGTCTGTCATATGGATTTTTTACAACCATAGAACTAACGCTGACCCTAACCCTAACCCATGAGTGATTCTTACTACGATAGCCCCCCCCCCCCCCCCCCCCCCCCCCCAAACCATCGGTTTTCTTTGACGGACGTTTCATGGCTGCTCGACACGAGAAACGATACTATAGCAAGAAAAAATAACTTCACACTTTCTCTCGTTTGCAAAGGGCTACAGATTGACGACGTCGGGTTGGCAAGGGGGCACCATACTTTAGGAGATATCGCCGGGAGCTGGTTTCAAAACCGGCGATTTCGTTGAAGAAAAGTTCCATGAGTGATTCTTACTACGATAGCCCCCCCCCCCCCCCCCCCCCCCGCCCCAAACCAGCGATTTTCTTTGAAGGACGTTTCATGGCTGCTCGACACGAGAAACGATGCTATAACAAGAAAAAATAACTTCACACTTTCTCTTGTTTGCAAGGGGCTACAGATTGATGACGTCGGGTTGGCAAGGGGCACCATACTTTAGGAGATAATCGGCGGGAGATGGTTTCAAAACCGGCGATTTCGTTGAAGAAAAGTTGGGGGGGGCTACCGCAGTAAGACTCCCATCCGAAATACTGTACCGGTCGAAGCGCCTCCCGAATGACGTCATAGTGACGTACGTCATTTGGGGAACTCTATGCTGTAGTTGAGTGGATACCCGCGGCCATGTGAGTTCAGTTTGCACATTTGACCGTTTCACTTGTGCGCCTTCTTCCGTATCATGCGTTTTTAGGCGGGAAAGCGTAGTATTTCCCCGACGAATTTTGATTTCACTTGGTTTTTCGGATCTTCCTAGGGCTCCAGCACCTTTGTGTGGCCACAGACTCTAGATTTTTTGACAAGAGTTAATGTGAGAAAACAACAACAACGTCACTGGGGCGAAATTGAAGAAAAATACGATATTGATTGTGCGTCACTGCCAACAAGGGTTATTACGCTGCTCGTAATATAATATGTTTCTTTTCAGTGGCTGCCAATAGGGTTAACCCTGTTACAACTGGAAACCCGTTTTTGGGGACAAAATTACTTGGATTTAGTATGGGGAGGGGTTCGGGGGCTCTAAAAGGGGTTAATACACTGCACGTACTAGAATATGTATCTTTTCAGTGGCTTGTGGGTTTTCCACCGGAATAGGCGCTCGCGACCCCGTGGGCCACTAATCTAAAAACCAGCAGCCTGTATGTTGGACAAGGGATGCAAAGCAAGATGCGGACTGATCAGGAAGGCATTGATGTCAGCAAGAAGGAGCGAACACAAACCCATCGTGCATCGCTGGATGTGGAAGGGTCTCCTTTCACCGAAACGCTTGGGGGGAGATATGTCTGCTGCTGTACGTCGTAGCCTAAGGTGGCATTGCTTTGTTTTACACGCTTACAAAGCATTTTTTTTTGCCCTCCAAAACACAACAATGGACTAATTTGTTACTGGGGTGTTCGCCACCACACCCCAGTGACACATATCAGCATGCCTATGTTTTCACGAATAGTTTTTTGTAGGTGATGTTGGGCCTTTCCCCCCATCGCTGATTGGTTGATTTCCTAAAGAGTATTTTTCCCAGAGAACGACCATGGGACATATTTTTTCCAAATTCTACGTCTAAAATTTAGCCAGTCCCAGGCCTAGCTGTAGTACCAGGTACCAGATACTATGAACACAAGGGTACAATGTTAGTAATGCCCTTCGGAGGCAAATAAAAGGGGCCCACGCCGAAAACCTGGTACGTAGTGCCCATGGTGTGTGTCAAGCCGTGTATTTTGAAAGCTGTCCCACAGCAAGCACCCCAAATGGGGCTGGCGTAATGAAGTAAGAATTCATGCGCCGCTCTCCCCGTATACATATCGGGTACGTCGACAGTAGCAGAGCGGCAAATGCCACTGCAGAGCAGGAGCAGCAGCAGCAGCACGGCGAAGATAGATAAGCTTTGCACGCCCGACCCCAAAAAGTGCAAGCTAGCCGGAAGCTAACGGAAAAGGAACTTGCCACCTAGCCACCACCGAGTAGAAACCTAACCGATTATTGTTCATTCATACGCGTAGGGTAGCTTTAGCGTGGGCCCCTTCAAAGGTGGTGACTCACGACGCCCAAAACTGACACCGTCTCCTGACATGTTGGACATGTTGGCCGTGCAGGGGCGGTGGGAAACGCCATGGGGGCGGGGGCGGGTCTGGTGGACAACAAGAATTTCCTGATGGAAGTGCTGCTCAACCACTTCGCAGACAGGGACAGTCAAATACAGCAGGTATGTGGGAATTTCCGGTGACGCCGTTGGGGAAGGGGGGGGGGTTGTACTCAGTTTGTGCATGGCCGTAGTCGTATGACCATAGACCCTCGCATCCCTACTATGCCAGGACGGAGCACATCGGGTTTTCACCAACCAGGCAGACTTTGCTTGCTCCGAGCGCGAAGCGCCGTGAGGTGTTCGGCGAGTCGTGCACGCTCGTAAGACGGACTTCGGCACCTTGTGCCTACTTTCTTGATTATAGATGACGGCGCCAATGAGTTACTTTGTTTTCTGGTGTGGCCACTCCAGAGACAGCAATGGGTATTACTATGTAACTGCCTCGTGGGGGGCTTACCATGTACGGCGTTAGGGTTCTCCGCCCCGTACTAATAACAATGGTCTAACTCGATATCCATCATGGTGACCGCCAAAAAAAAACACGAAAACGGTACCCTGGTTGTCTAGCTCACGCAGTGATTGACATGTTTTACAGCGTCGTTGCCTACCAACGCCAACCCCAATATACATACCAGGTATAGTGTTTTACAGCGCCGGTGCCAACCGAGGCCAACTATTATATGTATATTTTAAGGGGGAGGGGGGGGGGGGGGTTGTTAGTTTCAGTCGAGGGGACGGGGTTCTCCAGTCTCTCCCGGCTTTGTTGGGGGGGAGGGGGGGGGGGGGGGGGGGGCTACGGCAGAGGTGTGCCTAGATTTTCTGACCCCCCGCGTATCAACAATCCATGACCTGGATATGTATTGAGCACTTATCACGCCCTCCCTTCCCCGTCTACTTCGAAGTGTGACTCCCCACACACCTCCTGATACGATCAGTACCCCCCCCCGCCCCCTCTGGTATTCGCTTACCTTGAATGTTGTTGGCATGATGGCGTTGTCGGGTGAACGAGCTGCCGCTGTACCCTAACGAAGATGTCCAGTGGGACGAGAACCTTGCGCTCCCCCCCCCCCCTCCTCCTACAACTCTCCCCCCCCCACTCTACCCCGGCCTTGAATGTTGTAGGCAGTATCATTGTTATGGTTTGTGTAATGCTATGTCAGGTGGATGAGCTGCCGCTGTACCCTAACGAAGCCTTCTTGTGGGACTATAACCCCCCCCCCCCCTCCTCCTACCCCTTCCCCCCTCTTCGTAACACCCCCCCCCCCCCCCCCCCCCGACCCTGACGTGGAACGTTGTATTTGCTGTCAAAGCATGGCGATTGAGCGAGCTCCCTTGGTACCCTCACGAAGCTCTTCTGTGGGACGAGAACCCTGTTCCCCCCCCCCCCCCCCCCCACCTCCTTCCTCCCCCCTGTATAACCCCCTCTCTCTCTACCCTACCCTTTCGTTGTGGGCGTGGTGGCGATGGCACGGCAGGTGAACGAGCTGCCGCTGTACCCTAATGAAGCTCTCCTGTGGGACGAGAACCTTGTGCCTTTGGGTCAGTACTACGGGGGGAAGGTGATGGCGCTGCCCAAGCTCAACCTTCAGTTCCTCACCAGCCACGACTACCTGCTCAGGTGAACCACACGCACGCTGCCCGTGATGATATTTTTGTAACATGGTGTACGCTCCGGGTTCCCGCGTTAGTGCGGTTCCCGTTAGTGCGGGGTCCCGCGATAGTGCGGTTACCGTAGTGTCGAGTCCCAGTTTAGTGCGGTTACCGTTAGGGCGGGGTCCCAGTTTAGTGTGGTTACCGTTAGGGCGGGGTCCCAGTTCAGTGCGGTTACCGTTTGTGCGGGGTCCCAGTTTAGTGCGGTGCGCTCGGTCAGTATTTCGGGGGGCATGCGGCGGGAGCTTCAATCTCTTCCGGTTGGGGGATGGAAATATTGGGAGGTTGGGGGGTGGGGGGGTGGGGGGGTGGGGGGGGGTGTACTCGATATTCATGCATGACCGTAGTCGTATGACCATAGGGTTAGACCCTCGCATCCCCACTGTGTCGGGACGGAGCATGCCGGGTTTCACCGACCAGGCAGTGTTGGGGGGGGGGGGGGGGGGGGGCTGCTCGCATTAACACTATAAATATATTAATAACTGCATGTATCATCATTACAGGACCATACTGCAATGGATACTGCACTGAACTTTTTTGGTTGTTGACGTTCACCCTGGCAAACATACATACCACCTACAGCAGGAGTCGTGTACGTTCAAAGGATAATACGTGTGTACAAAAACGAACGATCGGTGTACCACGCAGCTTACAGAGATGAGTGTCGACCCCCGAAAAATTATCGAACTCACGACTGACGTATTTTAAGCATAGCTTTATAAAATGCCAAGCAATGCGGGGATAGCAACGCAGGGATGGATGGATGCTGGTATGTAGCAATGCGGAGATGGGTACGGCTACGCAGCAACGCTGAGATGGAGTTGACCCGATTTTCCCTTTTGTGTTCCGGTTGGTGTTGGCAGGAGCTTCAATCTGTTCCGATTGGAGTCGGCCTACGAGATCCGCGGTGACCTGGTCGACGCCATCCGCCGCACCAACCCCCGGCGGGACCCTTCCAAGGGGGGGGCGACGCGATTCGAGGGCTGGGCTAGGATGGCGACGCCTATTGCGGGGGTTTCCATCACAGAGGTCAAGAAGCCTAACCTTGGGGAGAAAGTTCCTGCTGAGGTATGTATACCTGGTATGTAAGATGTATGATATGTGGGTTGAAAAGGAGGAGTCCTGCTCGTATATGTTCAAATAGTACATGTTGTAAAACAGGCGGCCGGTTTATCACGCAGCTTGCAAACATGGGTGTCGACCCTAATTTTATCGTACTAGCAGCGCAGCTGACGTATTTGAAATAGTTAAGTGAAGAATGTGAAACGGAAAAAAAAAAAAGAGGTGAACAAGAACAAAAAAAAGAGAGGGAAAACAACAAACAATTGAAAAATGTAAGATGGGGAAATAATTAGATGGGTGCGTATGCTTTTTTTTTTTTTTTTTTCTTCGGTTCGGTTTCCGTTACAAAAAAGTTTTCGGGATTGGTTGTCCTTTTTTTCGGTTCGGTTTCCGTTACAAAAAAGTTTTGTTAGTGGTTGTCCTTTTTTTTTTAGTTTTAGTGCTTATTTGCCGGTTTTGGGGGCTGGCATTGCGGAGGTCAAGCAGCATGATCTGAGGGAGAAAGTTCCTGCCGAGGTATGCTTGCAATTTTGGAGCAGTGGTCCCTCTATAGCGCTGGTGTGCGCCTGCCGGAACACCCGCATTGCAGCAGCGGCCGGCACTACTCTGCGTGCTGACCCTACCGGTTGTTTCCCCTATAGCGGCAACCGGCACTACCCCGCAAACTGACACGACTGTTCTTTTCCACCTGTGTCAAGCGATTCCACAGGCATTCTAGCGGGTAGCCGGCACTATTCCGCATACTGATACCACTGGTGTTTTCTATCTGTGCCGAGCGATTTCACAGGCACTCTAGCGGGGAACCGGCACCACTCAACCGGCTGTAAAGAGGGACCTCTACTGCTGTACTTCGAAGTATATGAATAGAAACAGCAGAACGTAGAGGGAAAAAGGAAGAAGTAAAATAGTTGGGTCGGGGCTGATTCTTGTTTTGTTATGCTTTTGGTGTGAAGAGTTTTGTGTGGAGACGGGCACGTGTATTTTGAGTGTGTTCGATTGTTTCCATGTGGCGTTGCCTTGGTTGTCCTTGGCTTGTTTTGCGTTGGCTTTAGCTTGGCGTGTTGGTGTTTGTACTCTGTTTTTTTTTCGTTTGTCGTGTTGGTGTTTGTACTCTGTTTTTTTTTCGTTTGTGTTCGTTTTTGGCCTTGCCTTTGTCTTCACTTTCTGGTAGCTGTTATTGCCATGGTTTTGCTGTGTTTCTGTTTTTTGTTTTTGTTGGCTTTGCCTTGCCTTGCCTTGCCTTGCCTTGCCTTGCCTTGCCTTGCCTTGGGTTGCCTTGCCTTGTTTGTCTCTTTCTCTCCATTTGTTTATTTTTCGTTTTATTTCTCTCAGTTATCTTTCTCTTTCTCTTTCTCTGCTTGTCAGACCGATGACAATGGAAAGCCGATAGTTTGACCAAAAAAAATCCAAACTTTTCTTGGGGTTATTTGCTAAAGATTAATGGGGTAACGTCGCTATGGGAGAAGAACTTTTTTTTTTCTAGCTCTTTTTTTGGTCATATGCGGTCTCACGTTATTTTTGTGTTTTTTCCATCAAGCCTTGATCAACATTGTCCAACAAAGACGATTGACCTTCGATCTCGAGATGGAGGCAACCCATGGTCACTGCTCTTCGCTCCGGACAAGTCACATGAGTGTGGGTGACAGCGCTGAAGAGTTTATCACGATCCATGCCCTAGGGCGGGAGAGGTTGCTTGTGCTATCCTGTGGTCTTCCGTCACATCCTCTCAAAATTCTGTTTTTCGCCCGCTGGGATACAATAGAGAGTTTTTGTCTCAGTTTTCTACACACCAGCTGCCAAGTGTGCTTTAAACAGAAGCCTGATCGACGCCCGCCACAAATCACTGGCCGTAGAGTGAGCGCTGTACACCGAGGGGGGGTCGGAGCCCCTGACGAGCTCGCCACGTTCAGAGTTCGCGACGCTGTCGTTGATTTCGTCGAACGAAGTGTGTGGAGAACACAAAATTGCGCCGCATCTAATCCAAATCTCTGCTTGAGAATTTCTCAAGCAGATGTTGGCCAAGATCGCCGCGAGAAATCGTTTTTTTCAGGAATTCTGGAAAATGTCAAAAAACAATTGTTCAAAATTCGGCCCATAGGCGACCGTTGAGGGAATGTTTGGCTGGGATCTTCGGGAATTTGAAACTTTTGGCCTTCCATTGTCACCGGTCTCAGGCTGATTCTACGTTCCCCCCCCCCAAAATCAGCGATTTTCTTAAACGAACGTTTTATGGCTGCTCGACACAAGGAAGGATACTACTGAAGAAAAGTATTAATGTAATTTCTTGTGTGCAAAGGTCTAACGATCGACGACGTCGGGGTGTCGCGGGACACCGTTTTGCAGGAGATACGACCGGGAGCTGGTTTTGAAACCGGCGATTTCGTTGAAGGAAAGTTGGGGGGGATACTGCTGTAGGACGACTCCTCCTCACTCATCCTTTTCCTTTTCCCCGCCCTTTTTATTTCGCTTCGAAAAACCGCTTGTCTCCTTTTTCTTTTCTTCTTTTTTAATGCTCTTCCCCTAAGGTTCTGGCCGAGGTGTCGCTTAATTTGGCCCACTTCGACAAAATGCACATGAGGGAGGAGTGGGACTCCCTCAGGGAGCACGACGTCGTCTTCCTCATCTCGATCCAGTCCCCCCACGTGAGTCGCCCCGTTTTTACAACTTCGAGATGTGTCCTATAAACAACGCGATTGTTCTTAGTTAATCACAGCAGATAATTATCTCTCTTTTTTTTTTTCAAGAGACCGTGTTTTCTTATTTTATTTACGAATTAAGATTTACGAATTAAGATTTGTTTTTAAATACCCCATCCAACCTTTACTAAACCCTTTTTTGGCCGCCCTTTGCAAAACCCTTTTTGCCACTTCCAACGTGATGTGACACTTATTTCCAAGTCGTTTGTCCGCAACAAAGTACGAATTGTTATGTTTGTTTCCATGCTTAAATCGACACACGACGCGTATGAAAATACGTGGAAGTGTGGTGAGCTAAAGCTTTATTTTTTACCCATCCGCCGGAGGATAAAAAAAGAAAAAAAAAAAAAAATCCATGTGCATGGGGGAGGATTCAAACTCCCCTCGTGGAGCTCGACGCCGTCCTCCTTGTCTCGATCCAGTCCCCCCGTGTGAGTCGCCTACCCTCTTCCGTGCCCGTCAAAACCCTAATGCATGTTTTGTTTTCTTATTAGCCCAGGCGATAAATTGGGTATTGAAGACTAGGATGAAACATTGAGCGGTGTTTTCCTCGCAGGTTTGGTTGGCGATTGTGTGTCAAGACGGTCCCGCTCTGTTTCTGCGTCGGACACAGGCTACTAATGGCATGGTGAAGTTGAACCCATTTGTTTTTCCTTCCGAGGGTGGCGGCTTGAAGAGGTGCATGCCTAGCCCAAAGACTGGCTTGTCAACAGAGTAAAGCTGAAAAGCGTAACGCGATGAACAGAAGCATGGCTCAGAGATATATATATATATACTTGTATATACATCAAAAACATCAACATTGAAAAAAATATTCCTGGTATGGTTTTGTTCCGACGATCTTGGGTTATAACCCCTTTAGAGCCCCCCAAAATCCCTCCCTATACTAAATTCAAGTAAATTTGTTTCCAAAAAGGGTTTCGAGTAGTGAAGGCGTTAAGGAACCTCCCCCCATTAGAGCCCCCCAAAATCCCTCCCTATACTAATTTCAAGTAAATTTGCCCCTAGAAAAGGTTTCGAGTAGTGAAGGCGTCAAGGAACCACCCCCCTTTAGAGCCCCCCAAAATCCCTCCCTATACTAACTTCAAGTAAATTTGCCCCTAGAAAAGGTTTCGAGTAGTGAAGGCGTCAAGGAACCACCCCCCATTAGAGCCCCCCAAAATCCCTCCCTATACTAACTTCAAGTAAATTTGCCCCTAGAAAAGGTTTCGAGAAGTGAAGGCGTCAAGGAACCACCCCCCTTTAGAGCCCCCAAATCCCTCCCTATACTAACTTCAAGTAAATTTGCCCCCAAAAAGGGTTTCGAGTAGTGAAGGATTAAGGAACCACCCCCCTTTAGAGCCCCCAAATCCCTCCCTATGCTAACTTGAAGTAAATTTGCCCTCAAAAAGGGTTTCGAGCAGTGAAGGCGTTAAGGAACCACCTGGTCATCCCGACAAAAAACAGCCTAAAAGTGCTACTGACGTATGCTATGATACGGCAGATGTATGTACACCGTTTTTTTTTTCTGGGGCGCCTCGCTTGGAGAGGCCTGCCTGTACATGAACGGGAACGAAAAATCGAGTTTGATGACATGACAAAACTGAAAGAGCATCCCGATCAAAAACTAAGAGAAGTTTATGGCCTGGGCTTTACGAGGCGTTCGGACTGGAAAACGGCAACGAAGTTTCGACGATTTTGGGTCAAGGAGGAAGCCCGTCATTCAGAAAATGAAAAAAGCCAAAAAAAGGTATACCTTAGTACCTCTATCGTAGCACGCGTCGGAATGGTTCCCGGAATGGTCCCCGGAATAGTCCCCAACTCTTTCATCCCTTTAAAAAAAAAACAAGTAGCTTGTCTTCCGCATTCCGCAATAAAAGTATGATAGTTTGTCCGCGGAACAGAGGTGCGTCCGCGTGAACGTGGGTTGAGCCGTTTTCGTCGTGCTTCACTTGCCCACCCACAGCCAAGAACCTTGACCTTTTTTTTTGTTGTTCTTGCTTTATGGGCGTGCTCCGGCGTCGACACCCCTACCCCCCCCCGAAACACCCTCCAACCCCGCAGCCAACGCCAACCCCCAACCTGCCAACGCCCACTCCCCAAACCCCTACCTCCCAACCCCCCACCCCCTACCTCCAACTCCGCAAAGCCCAACCTCCCACTCCTTAAACTCCCACCCCCACCCCCAACCCCCTAACCCCTATCCCCTACCCCCAAATCCCCTACCCCCAAACCCCCTACCCCTAACCCCACAAGGCTCAACTCCCCACTCCCCTACCTCCAGCCACCCAAAGTCCAACCCCCTACTCCTCAAACTCCCATTCCCGACCCCGACCCCCTAACCCCTATCCCCTACCCCCCAACCCCCTACCCCTAACCCCACAAAGCTCAACCCCCCACTCCCGTAGACTAGCGAGTAGCGAGAAAACGATCGCTATCCTAGGAGATAGATGGTGGCGGCTGACGGCGGAGCAGGACGGGGATGGGATAAGCAAACGATTTCTATGTAGTACCTGGTATATGGAAGAGGCGTAATGAGCGCCCCGAAGTGTTGGAGGTGTATCTATTAGGAGTAGGAACGGTGCTCCGTCTCCAAGGGGATGTGGGATCAATGGTCGAATGACTAAGGCAAGCAACAAATGAGTACGCCCCCCCTTAACATGCCCCCCTTAACATGCCCCCCCCCCCCCCCCTACGGTGCTCCGTCTCGAAAGAGATGCGTGGTCATCAGTCAAATGACTACGGCAAGCAACCAATGAGTACCCCCCCCCCCCCCCCCCCCCCCCCCGCCCCCCTCCCCTATCCCCATTCGCTCAACCCTCCAACCCCCAACCCCGCGTCCCCTTCCCCCGTTCTGCCTCCCGCCTGGTAATTTTGTTTACGCCGCGTGGTTGGATGCCTTGAGCAGGACGCCGAGGGCACCGGCATCCTCAACCTGCAGCAGCAGTGGCAGCAGCAAGCGGAGCAACAACAGCAGCAGATGCAGCAACAACAGCACCATATGCAACACCCGCAGATGCAACACCCGCAGATGCCACACCCGCAGATGCAACACCCGCAGATGCAACACCCGCAGATGCAACACCCGCAGATGCAACACCCGCAGATGCACATGCAATACAACGGACCGCCGCCGATAAACGGAAACCTCCAGCACCAACCTTTCCCGAACGGGCAGCAGAATAATGGCAATAACAACGCTGGCCGAGGGTTTTCACAGGGAGGGAGGGGGCGCGGAGGCGGGCGTGGCGGGGGGAGGGGGGGGGAGAGGGGGAGGGGAGGCGACAGAACGGTGAAGGACGAGGAGGACCCTCTTTTCCCTGCAAGGTTGGTTGGGTTTGGTGCTGCCGTGCTTTTTCTGGGTTGTTGTTGGTGTTGTTGTTGGTGTTGTTGTTGGTGTTGGTGTTGGTGTTGGTGTTGGTGTTGGTGTTGGCGTTGGCGTTGTTGCTGTTGTTGTTTTTGTTTTTGTTATTGCTTGCTGCTGTTGCGGGTACGTTTTTTTGGGGGGGGGGGTTGTCGCCGTCGGTGTTGTTGCTGTCGTTGTCGCTGCTGATGTTGCCCTCATCGTTGCTGCTGCCGTCGTTTTTTTTGCCGCTCTCGTTGTTTTTGGGATGTTTTAGTCGTTGTCGTCGTCGGTCGTTGCTGTTGCTGTCGGTGCCAATTTCGACGCCGAATGTTAACGCCATGGTTGCTTTATTGTTGTTTTGGTGGAGGACAGTGTTTGGGAAAAGTACGGAGAACGATCGTCACATTGTTTTTTGTGGTGGAGGGCGGGTTTTGAGAAAAGCACGAAGAACGATCGTCACACTGTTCTCCTTCATTTTATTTTTTGAACTGCTTTGGCCAGATACGGGGTGGTCGCTGTGCGTGGAGCCGAGGTGTACGAGCTGGCGGACGAGGAGGGCCACTTGCTCAACGACCCCGCTACACAGAAGGAGAGAGTGAGTCTTACCACTGGACGCGTGGTACGATACAGGTAGCACTTTTTGTTTTTGGTCTTATTTTTTTTTTATGGGTGATCCCTCCCTAAACTAACTTCAAGTAAATTTGTCCCCAAGAAGGTTTCGAGTAGTGAATGCATAACCCTTGAGAGCCCCAAAATCCCTCCCTATACTGAATTCAAGTAAATTCGTCCCCAAAAGGCTTTATAGGTGTGAAGGCGTTAAGGAGTACCCGTTATTCGGAAAAACAATGGCTTTCTATCGTACCACGCGTCCTTTGAAAAAAAAAAATGGTTTGGGGGTGGGGTATATAGAGCTCCTCCTCGTAGTCTTTTTTTTTTTTTTTTTTTTGCGGTCGCCATGATGGTTATCGAGTTAGATCATATTGTGCGGGGTGGAGAACCCTAACTCCGCACAAGCGGAATGATCGCATCACGTATTAATAGTGTGAATATGGTAAGGCACCCACGAGGCCGTTACATATTAATAGCAATACCCATTGCGGTCTCTGGAGTGGCCGCACCAGAAAACAAATTATAACTCATTGGCGCTGTCGTCCGTAAGCAAGAAAGTAGGCACAAGGTGCCGAAGTCCGTTTCGTTTTACGAGCGGTTCTTGGAAGGATGCGGTCTACCCTTCATGCGACTCGCCGAACACCTCACGGCGCTTAGCGCTTGGAGCAAGCAATGTCTGCCTGGTTGGTGAAAGCCCGGCGTGCTCCGTCCCGGCACAGTAGGGATGCGAGGGTCTATGGTCATGCGACTACGGCCATGCACAAACTGAGGACACCCCCTCTTATTCTAAATCTAAGTAGTTTGTTCCCGTGTCGGGCGTGCGGCGCTAAAAAGGTCACAGTAACCCAAATGGTCGGAAAACCATCGTTGTTTCTGAAATATGTGTATGTGTGCTTTTTGTAGACCTAGGCCATGCAAGGAATTTTATTGATCGGGTTAAGCGAAGCGTTCGTTTTTCCTCCCCAAAAAACAAACACAGGGGGGATGAGGTAGGTCCTCCTCCTGGTGACCGTAGCTTGCATCCAGGGGACGAGCACCACGTGTTGCGACGCTTCTCACTTTTATTCCAAATGCCCGAGGGCTTTTTTCTTGGGTCATGATCCGACCCGCTGGTTCCGACCAGGAGGTTTTTGCAATCTCGGTGGGTCGAGTCCGGCCACGGGCCAGGAGGTTTTTTAAGTCTCACGGCTTGGCTTAGGAGGGATTCAGTGCTCATGGGTCGGGTCGGGTCGGTTCACGCTGAGAAGCCCTGAAATGTGTTTGCCGTTTTCTGTTTTTTTTTTGTTGAGCCTTGGGGCGGAAACAAACGCGCCGGTGCTGGGGAACAAGCGAAGCCCCTCTGGTTGAGGGTGGGGATCAAACGATTTTGTTGGATTTTTCATTTTTGTGCTGGTATAACTTTTCGTTGTATTATTTTTTCGCACGCTTTTGCTTTACACAAATTGGATTGTTTCGCCTTCTGTTTTTGAATCAGCTGTGCACAGGAAAACGTGCCGCCGGTGCGTGAGCAACTCGCGCGCCCTACGGCGGAGATTGGATCACACCAATTCGAAACTGTGCCCATTCACATGTATTTTTATAAATTTGTATTCATGTTTGTCTCACTTTTTTCAAAGAAACACAAATCGTTTTCTGTTTTGAGTCGTTTTTTCTCAGATAAACGCGCCACCGGTGGGCAACTAGCGCAAGCTCCGGCGTGGGCTGGACCAAATCATTCGAACTTGTCCTTTTTTATGTATTTTTATGAATCTTTTGTCTCACTTTTTACTAAAATGTATGCTTGGTATATTTTTCTATTTTGGATAGTTTTTGCTCAGAAAACGCGCCGTCGGCGGGGAACACGCGCACCCCCCTCCGGCCGAGGCTGTGGGCCGATTTTGTTGGCAGTTGTTCATTTTCAGTCGTTTTGAGTCATTATTGGTCATCGTTGTTCTTGTATTATCTACTTTTGGTCAATTTTAAGCAATTTTGTCGTTTTTGTTCATTGTCATTCGCTGATGTTCGTTTTTGTTCGTTTTTACACGTGTTATTTCAATTTTGTTCATTCTCTAACTTTTGTTTTTTACTGCCATGATGCGTGCTTGTCATTGCACAGAAGAACGCGCCACCGGTGGGCAACAAGCGCACCCTCCGGCTGCGGCTGGACCCTGCCCAGTACCACGCGGACATGAGGGCAGCGGACATGGTCTACGAAACCGTCAACCTTTTGGTGCGGCGCAACGCCAAGGAGAACAACTTCAAGGGCATCCTGGAGACCATTCGGTGGGTTTTATGAATGTCACCCTCCGAAGCGTTGTGTCGCGGTATACGTAATTGTATCGACGTTACGTAACACGTTACTGCTGTTGATGTTCATACTTACGAGTATGTTTTTTTTCTTTCTGCCTTGTTATTTATTTTATTATTTTGCCGACCCAAACCCCAACCCCACCCCGGCCCTCTGACCACCTACTGCCTCAGGGACCTGATGGAAACCCCAGCGATGGGGCAAGCCGTGCCGCCTCAACCCTCCCCCGCCGCCCCACCCCTCCCCACCCCACCCTATCCCCACCCCCACCCTATCCCCACCCCAACCCCCCTCCCCAACCCCTAGCTACCTACCGCCTCAGGGATCTGATGGAACATGCCAGCCCCCTACCTAATCCTCTTTTCCCCCGCCCCACCCTCACGTCCACCAAGCCATGCCGCCTCAACCCCCTCCTCCCTCCCCCCTCCCCCTCCCCACCCGCACCGTCACCCCCACCCCATCCCCACCCCAACCCCTTCCCACCCCCAACTCCCAATGCCCAACCCCCACCCCTAACCACCTACAGCGTCAAGGACCTGATGGAACAGAAACCCCAACCCCCTACCTAACCCCCCCGCCCCACCCTCACGCCCACTCCCACCCCTGTCTGCCTACCTCCTCAGCGACCTGATGAACACTTCAGCGGTGGGGCAAGCCATGCCGCCCTGGCTGCACGATGTGTTCCTGGGGTATGGTGACCCTGCGGGGGCTCATTACCGAAACTTGCCCGAGCAGCTGGTGGAGGATGTGGACTTTGGGGACACTCTGCTCGACACGGTCCACGTTAGGGAGGTGCGCGTTTCTCTTTTTTCTTGGTCATTTGGCGTTGGGGCTTCATCCCCTTATGCCCCTACTACCCAGACCTGCTCTTTTCTCTTCCCTGACCACCCCTCTCCCCTCTTGCCTGCCTGGTCACGCCTGTTCCCTGCTTCACCTACCCCGGCCTCTTGTCCCCTGCCCCCTACCAAATATCTGCACCTTCACCTCTGTCCCCTGCCTCATCACCCGTATCGCGTGCGACACCCCTCTATCCCCCTCCACCTGGCTACCCCTTTTCCCTGATATCTCTATCTGCCTCATCTCCCTCCCCTATTCCCTGCCACATACACGCTTGTCCCGTATCTAATCACCTCTGTCCCCTGCATAAACGCCCCTGCCCCCTGCCCCATCACCCCTAACCCATACTCCATAACGCCTGCCTTGAACGATATCGCCAACGGCAACATCCAGGGTCCCTACCTAATCACCCCCATCCCCTAACCTAATAACTACAGTATTCCAAAACGCCTGTTTTGAACTCCATCCGCTGTAGCGTCTATTTCATACCCAGATATTGTGGGACTGCCCCTGGCAGGTTCTCTCTGTGCCATTATGGTGTGGAGGACACATCGAGGTGGGTCGGTACCTCGGGTCAGCGCGGAGCGGAGTCTGAGACTTCTGATGACCTTGGAGTTGTGTCAAAATGAGGCGGTACTATGTAGGGGAAAGGGACCTCGTATTCACAAGATCCCTATCGTCTAACTCGTCAACGCTAACGCGCCACCGCTATATATGTCCCAAATCCCCTACCTAATCACTGTTTCGTAACACCTGTTGTCAGCGATATCTCGAAGGACTACCTAGTTCCCCCTATCCCCTCCCGTACCTCATCACCCCTATCCTCCACCCCCTATCTCCTACCCAATCACTTCCAGCTATCTCATATCTCTACCTCATCACCCTTATTCCCTATTCCCCACCTCAAAACCCCTGTCTCCTATCCCCTACCTAATCATCCCCATCCCCTATCCCCTACCTCATCACCGCTATCCCCTATCTCTTACCTCATCACCGCTATCCCCTATCCCCTACGTCATCACCACTATCCCCTATGCGTATCCCCTATCTCTACCTCATCGCCCTTATCCCCTATCCCCTACCTCAAAACCCCTGTCCCCTATCCCCTACCTAACCACCCCTATTCCCTATCCCGTACCTCATCACCCCTATCCTCTATCCCCTACCTATTCACCCCTGTCCCTTATCCCCTATTTCATCACCCCTATCCCCTACCTTATCACCCCTATCCCCTATCCCCTACCTCATCACCCCCATCCCCTATTCCCTACCTCATCACCCCTATTCCCTATTCCTAATCACTACCACGTATTCCTTATCCCCTGCTCTCAATTATATCGTCAATGGCCACCTAGTACCCTCCCCACTATTCCCTATTACCTCCCTAATCGCCCCTATATCCCCTATCCCCTACCTATCCCCCACCTCATCACCCCTGTCCCCTATTCCATAACGCCTGCTTTGGACGATGGCAACCATTGCAGGGTTTCCCGGGGGCGGCGTTCAAGTTCGCTGACGAGTCCGGGAAGGCTCTTTCACCCGATGAGGTTTCGCCGCCGTTCAGGCTTTCTTTTTCGTCAGAACTTCCGGTGGCGGGCGCGGAACCGGTGAGATATAATTTTACTGTTTTCGTGTTTTTTTTTCTTTTTTTAATGTATTAGTGTAGTTTATCACTTCTTGTATTACTTTTTTTTTTCTTGTTATTGTCCTCCGGCGGATAAGGAAGAAAAAAAAATAAAGCTTAAGCTCACCCCATCTCCACATATTTTCATACACGTCGTGTGGCTGTTTAGCTCAATTGCACTCGCAATCCAGCGCTATTGATAGTTGGCATATTCGGTTCCTGTGGCAGTGACAGCGCGAGCTGTCCCTACCGGCGGTCACCGTTACCACTACAGCAGCCCAAGCTGCCGTGGTATATGGCTGCGTGAGTATGTCGACCCGACTTGATCCCCGGGGACCGTGCGGTGGCGACCAACCACCCGGAAAGTCGTCTCTTCGGGTATTGTAGGACGTGCGCAAGTCCACCCACTTAAGAAGTCCCCCCGGCCACGAGAAAACAGCCTTTCAGCCCAAATATATGGGTCGACGGTCTAGTTGTGACCCGCCAAGGCGTCTCTGCACTACTTATACTAGTTTTAGTGTGTGGAGTTAGTTCCTTGACGGCTGTCCGTCAACGGGCAAGGGTGCCGTCAACCCCCGACATTTTTTTTTTTTTCAGCCAGACTCTGTCCAGCGACGGTCCACCGTACCCGCTCGGGCCACCCGTTCGGGCGTTGGTCCTCGAAGAAGATATTCTACTGTAGAATGATCTTGTTTTGGTTAGTCTGAAGTGTTATTAATTGTGCGGAGAGGATGTTTGTACTGTAAAGCTCAGGTGTTTCGCCAGGTGTTTCGCCGCTGTGGTTTCCCGAACACGTTGGGTGAGTTTGAGTAGGGCGTTTTGAGTTTTCCCACGGTAGGTATATGGCACTTTTTTGGGCCAAACGTTTCGGACCGGCTGCGCTCAAGTGTGAGACTATCGGCTAGTATGGTATAACGGGGACCGCGGGTAGGGACAGCTCGCGCTATCCCTATCGCGGGAACCGAAGGACACGCCAGAAAACCAGCTGGGTTGCGAATGTAATTCAATTAAGATCGACACACGACGTGTATGAAAACATCGTGGAAGTGTGGTGAGCTTGAGCTTTATTTTTCCTCATTCGCCAGAGGATTAAAACAAAAGAGAACAAAAAAAAAATGGTGGGTATACTCGTTTTAGCACTATTAATAGCGCAAGGAAATGTTGGTCGGGTTGCGCGAAAGAACGCCTTCCAAGTCATGTTTCGGGTGACATGGTGAGCTCCTCCATGTTATAGGAGCTCAGCTCAGATATTTCTTAGAATCTGCTGCGCTCCTATCGCGGGATGATTCGTTTGCGAGATACGTACCAACACTTAGTTGGGGAGGAAAACATATGATATCATAGTACAAGGCTCCCTTTTGGAATGGGGTTGGCTTGGAATGCTGGCGGTGTCGGAAAGTTGAGGAGGGTGGCAAACGGCTTGTAAAAGCTACGGAACGAATAATTAGCCACCGCGCAAGTAGCCCGGCAAGTGTAAGCCCGTACGAGTTTGTTTGATTGTTTGTGTCAATGGTGCAAGGTTCCCTCCTCCGGGATGGGGTTGACTTGATATCCCGGCGGCGTCGCGAGCCGAAGAAGGGGTAACGTTAGAGACTTTGCAATTATTTGTACATGCGAGTTACCACCGTTTTTTCTGTTGCTGCTTGCTTCGTATAGTACCTGGTGTACGAGGTCCGACGATGTGCGTTAGATCGCTGCATTGGGCGTGAAAATGTCGCCGTGGTTTCGGGCTCCTGCTATCTATGCACAGGCGAGAGCTTGGAGCACGGCAGTACAGCTGCTGCTGTACTGCTGTTGTACTGCTGTACACTGATTTTGTGGCTGCGAGGCTGAGTGGCTGCCTTTGCGAAAAATCAATCCACCGCTCTTGATCGTTTAATGTGCCTATGACCGCACACATACTCCACTCACGTACAGAACCACACACATGCACACAGAAGCACCTTCCGTGGCTGTCACAAAGGGTTGCTGCTGCTGCTGCTGTTACTGCTGCGTCGCAGCGGATAGGAGAGATGGAAACATGTTTGAACGGATGGTGTTGTACAGCGGGCGGGAGAGCGGAGCGAATTAAAAAATGCGAGAGCGGAGCGGGTTATTAACAAATATATATGTTATAATGGTGGGGTTTTCCACAGCACCCACTCGGCTCAGCGAGGCGGACCTCACCCCCTTGAATATAGAGCCAGCTCGGCGACTTCAAATGCTCAGAGCACGCGCCACGGAGCTCGGCCGAGATAGACATACGTCGTAACGTACCGACGGAGACTCCTCGCTCGCCCCCCAGCCGAAAAACACGCCAAAAAAAACTCGGCCGCCGGCGACCAACATACCAGACGAAAATATACATGTACGCTACGATGGAGGTGCACTACGTTTCTTCTGAGGTTGCTCACATTTGGAACTTGACCCTCCCGATACCAATTTTCAAGTAAATTTGTCCCCAAGAAAGGTTTCCAGCTGTAAAGGCGTTAAGAAACCACCCCCCTTTTAGAGCCCCCAAATCCCTCCCTGTACTAACTTCAAGTAATTTTGTCCCCAAAAAAGGTTTCCAGTCGTACAGGCGTTAATAATCCTCCCGAAAACTGATTTTGGAGAGAAGTGAAGCTGCCACCGGATGATAAATTCCCATGTCCTATTAATAGTTATAACTGGAGGGGGGGGGGAGGAAAGACGCCTGTGGCCACCGCTTGCCCAGAAAAGGACGATGAGGAGATGTAAAACCTCTTTTACGAGTTGAGCTATTAGGTAGGTGCACGAGGAGAATCAACATGCCCCGAAACCTTATTTTGGAGGAAAGTAAACACTGCCACCGGATGAAAAAGGCCATGTGGCCTAGTTGGGTACAAGTACACGACGACGAGAATCACACATGCAACAACAACGAAAAAATGTCCTATTATTTTTTTTTTTTCCGACGATTTTGGGTGTACCCCTTTAGAGCCCCCAAACCCCTCCCTATACTAACTTTAAGTAATTTTGTCCCCAAAAAGGGTTTTCAGTTCTAAAGGGGTTAAGGAGCCCCTAAAATAGTCGTTCAGAAACCATTTTCGCCAAAAAAAGGTATACCTCTATCGTAGCACGTGCCGTTTTTTCTTTTATTGTACGCTTTATATTATTCCAGGTATGCTTTTTTACATTCGCACATTGAGACCGACGAACGTAGTGACCCGAGACCGACGCAGCCCAACCCACGTGAGGTGGTTAGAAATTAAAAAATAAAATGTTTTGGTTTAACGCAATTCTAACCTGGCTTACGGGGGTTGCGGGTTGGGTTGGCCTTGGGGTCGTGTCGGTTCGTCGGTTTCAATACTATACAGTACCTGGTATATGCCTGGCGTTTTTTTTTTTTTTTCTTCAGGTTTTGTTGAATCGCGCAAATACCCTACAGGTAACGCGGCGGCAAACACGCTTCGTAGTGCGGTGCTTGATGTTGCGTGGGGTGGAATTACTACTACTGTAGTGCAGTACCTGGTAGTTGTTTTGTTTTGTGTTGTGTTGTGTTGTGTTGTGTTGTGTTGTGTTGTGTTGTGTTGTGTTGTGTTGTGTTGTGTTGTGTTGTGTTGTGTTGTGTTGTGTTGTGTTGTGTCGTGTCGTGTCGTGTCGTGTCGTGTCGTGTCGTGTCGTGTCGTGTCGTGTCGTGTCGTGTCGTGTCGTGTCGTGTCGTGTGGCGTTGCGTTGCGTTGCGTTGCGTTGCGCTGCGTTGCGTTGCGTTGCGTTGCGTTGCGTTGCGTTGCGTTGCGTTGCGTTGCGTTGCGTCGGGTCGGGTCGGGTCGGGTCGGGTCGGGTCGGGTCGGGTCGGGTCGGGTCGGGTCGGGTCGGGTCGGGTCGGGTCGGGTCGGGTCGGGTCGGGTCGGGTCGGGTCGGGTCGGGTCGGGTCGGGTCGGGTCGGGTCGGGTCGGGTCGGGTCGGGTCGGGTCGGGTCGGGTCGGGTCGGGTCGGGTCGGGTCGGGTCGGGTCGGGTCGGGTCGGGTCGGGTCGGGTTGGGTTGGGTTGGGTTGGGTTGGGTTGGGCTGTGCTGTGCTGTGCTGTGCTGTGCTGTGCTGTGCTGTGCTGTGCTGTGCTGTGTTGTGTTGTGTTGTGTTGTGTTGTGTTGTGTTGTGTTGTGTTGTGTTGTGTTGTGTTGTGTTGTGTTGTGTTGTGTTGTGTTGTGTTGTGTTGTGTTGTGTTGTGTTGTGTTGTGTTGTGTTGTGTTGTGTTGTGTTGTGTTGTGTTGTGTTGTGTTGTGTTGTGTTGTTGTGCTGTGTTGTGTTGTGTTGTGTTGTGTTGTGTTGTGTTGTGTTGTGTTGTTGTGCTGGGTTGGGTTGGGTTGGGTTGGGTTGGGTTGTGTCGGACGGGGTTGGGTTGGGTTGGGTTAGGTCGCCGGTCCACACGCCTAACAACAACCTCGAACTCCATCGAATATGTCGTTGTCGGTTTCCGCACCGCAGAAGGCTGCACCGGCTGACGGTGACGCGATGGATGACGACGACGAGGAAAAGGGGGCCGCGGATAAGGGAGGGGGCAACGCTAAAGCATCCCCCCCCGCACCTAAATCTTCGAGGGAGGTGGTGACGGTTACCCCGTATGTCCTTCCTAACCCTGGGCCGTATCCGCAGGTAAGAGGGGAGTTAAGAGCATGTCGGCATCGTTTTTTTTTTATTCTTCTGATCCTTGACGCTATTAATAGCGTGTTCTTGTTCTTATCGGTATTCCTTTGTTCTTCTGTTTCTTATCGGCGTCTTTCGTTCTCGCTCTTATCGGTATCCTTATCCTTCGTTAATAATGGTTCTTGTTCTTATTGACGTCCTTAGTTGTTCGGTATATATTTTTTCATGTCTTTTGGTCGGCATCCTTCGTTTTGTTCTTATGGCCGTTTCGTTCTTTGTTCAGGACTTTGCTTTGATAAGAACAAGCTCCGATTCTTGTTCGTATCGTTATCCGCCGTTCTTGGTTCGTGCCGGTATTCTTTCGTTCCCGTCTTCATCGGTACCATTCGTTCTTGTTATTATCGGTGTCATTCGTTATTGTTCTTATCGGCATCCTTCGTCTTATTTTCCTTGATATCCTTTGTTTTATTCTTATTGGTATGCGTTCTTGTTTTTATCAGTATGCATCCGCTCTTGCTATTAATCGTTATCCTTCGTTCTTGTTTTTGTCCGCATCCTTCGTACCTTTTGTTCTTATTTTTATCGGCATCCTTCGTTATTGTTCTTATCGATATCCTCCGTGCTTCTTGTTATTGATATCCTTCGTTCTTATTCTAATTGGTATTCTATCTGGTTGTGATCGGTACCATTCGTTCCTGTTGTTATCGGTATCCCCCGTTTTTATTGTTTATTTTTTCGGTATTTTCCGTTCTTGGTATCCGCCTCCTTCGTTGTGATTCTTATTGTTGAATCGTTATTGTTCTTATCGGTACCACTCGTTGTTGTTCTCATCGGTATCATTCGTTCTTGTTCTTATTGGCATCGTTCGTTCTTATGCTTATTGGTATCCCTTGTTGTTCTTTTGCAGGACGTGCCCAAGAAGAACAAGGTCCGCTTCACACCCGTGCAGGTCGAGGCCATCCGGAGCGGAATGAACCCGGGACTAACAATGGTAGTCGGCCCGCCCGGGACAGGTGCGGCTCGCTCCACGCAGATACCGTAGATATCGTAGATGTCGTATCAATCTATAAACATTGCGGTTATTGTAGATATCGTAGATACTCTCGGATACCGTAGATATCCTAATCATTGCAGATGTCGTAGATCTTATGGGTATGCCGTAATATTTGATAGCTTTTTGCGGATATCGTAGATACCGTAGAAGTTGTTGAGGTTATCCGGAGCGGGATTAACCCGCAACGGTCGTCGACCCCTTGTGAAGTAGGTTCTCCGTGTTAAAACGGTGCCAGACGTCGCCCCAGATTCGTGATTCTGCTGTTACCTCGGTCATTTTTTTTCTTTTTTTTTCAACTGAGGTTCTGCCAGAGTGGCTAATTATCATACGGCTCCATATCCGTCTTGGTACATGAAACCTGATAAAATTTCCCCCCCAAGGAAAAACGGTACGAGATTAGACGGTTTATCGACGATAAAACGGAGTATATTATTAGACTTCGGGAACCGAACCAAGAATAATCTGCCCTTTGTTGCGAGAGAGATTTTCAGAGGCGTTGTGGTTCATATGCCGTGGTTGAAGAATAGGCGTTGGTGGCAGCTGTTTGCTTGATCGCGTCAGTGACAATACCAAGTGAATACAGCACGGGACGGTGTTGGCAGACTGGTAGAACACGCGAGCAGACAGTGTGCTGTTGCTATTAGCTGGTCAGCAGCTGCTGGGCCAGGTATTCGTGATTGCGGAGATTATTCGAAACCAATAAAGGTGTCTGAAAAATCTCCGCCTGGCGACACGCATTATATATACTTCGTATATTTTTTTCTCGGAAGAAACCTTGCACTCCCACCACGAGGTACGCGTACCTCTATGCTGGGGAACTATTGTTTTTTTCGGGCATGGGCTATCCCAGTAATCATAGATGTATTGCAAATACTCAAACACCTATAACTATGTCTTCCTTCGTTCCTTCCTTTCTTCCTATGTTGGCTTGAAGTCTAGTTTTTTTTTTGGTTGGCCTGACTTTTTTTTGGTGCATTTCCTCTTTGTTTTTTTCGGGGGGTGGCCTTATCGTACTTTCTTTTCTCGCTGTTTTTTTATTTCATTTGTCCCGTCTCACCTATATAGGCGGACAAGACCGATGTGGTGGTGCAGGTTATCAGCGACCTGTACGGCTCTTCCCGTCATTGGTGTTTTCTTGGGTAGTTTTTTTTTATCTCGTTTTTTTTTGCTTTGACCTTAACTTACGTTTCATTGTTTTTTCCTCCGTTTTTTGCTGTATTTTTTGTTGCCGCACCTGCTTTTAGGCAAGACTGACGTGGCGGTACAGGTAATCAGCAACCTCTACCACTCTTTCCCCACCCAGAGGACCATCATGGTGGCGCACAGTAACGCCGCCCTTAATGACCTCTTCGAAAAAATCATGGAAAAGTGAGACATGTAATAACTGTAGATATGTTATGGTAGGGTAGGGTAGGGTAGGGTAGGGTAGGGTAGGGTAGAGTAGGGTAGGGTAGGGTAGGGTAGGGTAGGGTAGGGTAGGGTAGGGTAGGGTAGGGTAGGGTAGGGTAGGGTAGGGTAGGGTAGGGTAGGGTAGGGTAGGGTAGGGTAGGGTAGAGCAGGGTAGGGTAGGGTAGGGTAGGGTAGGGTAGTGTAGTGTAGGGTAGGGTAGGGTAATGTAGAGTGGGGTAGGGTGGGGTACGGTACAATATGGTGCGGTACGGTAGGGCAGGGCAGGGCAGGGTTGGGTAGGGTATGTTGTTGTGTGGTATAATATGGTATTGTATGGTATTGTATTGTATGATATGGTATTGTATGCTGTGGTATGATACGCTGGACTCAACGATCTCTTCGAACAACTCATTAAAAAAGTGAGAAAGTTGATTGCTTTTTTTATGTATGGTGTGGTTGGTGTGATATGCAAGGTATTTCATGGTCTGGCGTGGTGTGGTGTGTTATTATATAGTACCAGGCGTTACATGGTATGGTGTAGTGTGGTATGGCCTGATAAGACATGGTATGGTATTGTATGTGATATTGTATGGTGTGATGTAGTTTGGTATGGTTTGGTGTGGAATGATGTTATATGGTATGGTGTTGCATGGAATTGCGTTTGCATGGTATTTTACGTTATGATGTGGCATGGTGTTGTGTTGCATGGTGGGTTGGGGTGGGGTATCGTCTGCTTGCTCGCTTGTCGGCCGGTGTGCTGCTTTGTTTGCCTCCTGATTCGACAGGTTGTCTATTTGCTCGTTGGCCTGTTGCTCGTGCTCACACTTTTGTTGTTGGTTGTCTGTCTGTGCCCTTGTCTGTTTACTCATCTGCCTGCTTGTTTTTGTTCCGTCTTTTATCGTCACCACCATCGCCACCGCCGTCACCACCACCACCACCCTCCACAACATCAACATGACCCCACCCACCACCACCACCACCCCTGCCCACCTTCCCCTCCAACAACAACCCTCCTTTCCTCACCGCCACCACCACCACCACCACTATTGCGGTGATAGGGACATCGACGAGCGACATCTACTCCGCCTTGGTGCAGGAGAGCGCGAGCTGAGGGAGGAAACGATGAAGGACTTCTCCAAGTTCGGGCGGGTTAACTACACCCTTAAGCGCCGCCTTGAGCTGCTCGCTGAGGTCCAGCGGCTCGCAGAGTCCATCCAGGTCGACGGGGTGAGATCCCGCATTAGGGTAGGGTAGGGTAGAGTGGGATAAGGCAGGGTAGGGTCGGGTCGGGTAGGGTAGGGTAGGGGGGAGAGTGACGGGGGCAGGGTAGGGTGGGGCCGGGTAGGGTAGGGTAGTCGGCTACCGTTCCTTTTAAATGTTGTAGGGTAGGGTGTTATGTAGTGTAGGTGGGTATTTTATCAATTGAGGCGGGAGGAGGTGGGAGAGTAAGGAGGAGGGAAGCGGCGGAAGGGGAATGGTAGGATAGGGCAGAGAGCACGGTAAAGTAGAACGGGGGTGATAGCGGAGGGGGTGAGGGTGGCGAGCAGAGGGAAGGGGGCGGTGATGGGTACGCAGAAGGAGCAGGTGTGAAGGCGATGGGGTGGGGGTAGGGTAACAATGTACGGGGGCGGTGTTGGTGATGGGGGTGATAAGAGGGGGAAAGGGGGGGCGGGGGGTGATGATGTTGTTGCTGGTAGATGTAAAGCCGCCCATTGCTTGCCATCTTGATTTTTTTTCTTATCGTTATTGTCCCCGCCCGCTCCTCTCTTATCGTCGCCTTTGTCGCGTGCGCCTCCATTTCCCTCTCACCCCCTTTCGTTTTCCAATTATGTTAACCGAACATATTTTAAAACCGAAATTGAAACTCAAAATCAAACCAAAACCATGCGAAACGAATCGTCATCATGTAGGACGTGGGCTACACCGGGGAGACCGCCGAGTACTTCCAGCTCTTCCATGTTACCTCCCGCATCGAGCGTTTCGAGGCTGAGTTAGAGCAGCGCAAGGCCGCGGCCGCGGCCATCGCTCCCGCTGCCGCTGCCGCTGCCGCCGCCGCGGCTGCTAGCGCCAGCGCAGAGGAAGGAGTGAAAATGGCAGAACCGGGGGCGGAGGCGGTGAAAGAGTTGTTCCCGTTCCACGATTTCTTCGCGAACGCTCCTCAAGGGAATGCGCTGTTTGGCGGGCTGGACATGGCGGCTGATTTGGATGTTGCCCGTGGTTGCTTCAGGCACATCAATAAGGTGGGCTTTGCGGGGGAGGAGGAAGCGCGAGCCTGGTGGTAAGGCGGTGGTTATGCTATAGTTGTTTTTTAGGTTGATGGTAATGGTGCTGTGGTTGTTGTTGGAGGTGGTGCTGGTGGTGCTGGTGGTGCTGGTGTTGTTGTTGTTGTTGATGTTGTTGTTGTTGTTCATGATGTTAGTATTTTGCATGCTGCTGATGTACTTCGTATGTCGCTGCTGCTGTTGTTGTTGCGGCCGGTACTGATGTTGCTAGTGATCTCGCTATTATTGCCGACAGATGTTCGAGGAACTGGCGGACTACCGAGCGTTCGAGCTGCTCCGCTCGCACTCGGCAAGGAGCGACTACCTGCTCACCAAACAGGTAATTTGGATATTTAAGCATTCAGCAGTGGTCCCACTATCGCGCCGGTTGAGTAGTGCCGGTTGCCCGCTACCTGTGAAAATGCCTGGCACATATGGAAACCCCGATAGTGGCACCGTGCGTAGTAGTGCCGGTGGCCGCTGTAGTGCCTGTGAAAATGCCTGGCACATATGGAAACGCCAATAGTGGCACCGTGCGGAGTAGTGCCGGTGGCCGCTGTAGTGCCTGTGAAAATGCCTGGCACATATGGAAACGCCAATAGTGGCACCGTGCGGAGTAGTGCCGGTGGCCGCTGTAGTGCCTGTGAAAATGCCTGGCACATATGGAAACCCCAATAGTGGCACCGTGCGGAGTAGTGCCGGTGGCCGCTGTAGTGCAGGTATTTCTTGACTGGCACATGACGGCGCTTATTAGATGGACCACCACTGTATTGCTCTCATGTTTTGTTTAATTGTATTGACGACTGGTAAAGACAATCGTTTTGTTTCCTTGTTGGCGTGTTTGCTTATACGTAGTATAGATAAAGCTTTTTTTTTCTTTGAAAAAAAAACTTCGTTGAAGCACACGTTTTTTGCTCTGTTTTTTTCAGATTTTGATTTTTTCCTTGAAGCTTTTTATTTTTTTAACCAACTTGTGATTAGAGATGGGCACCGGATGGAAAAAAAAACGGTCAACCGCGGTTTTTGGAAACCCAGCAGGCATGTGTGATTACTCGGTTTTCAAAATAATTACTGGCATTTTTTTAGGTCCGGTTAACCGGTTAAATCGGTCAAAACCACCGGTTTTAACCGGTTACCGGTTAAACCGGAAAACCGGTTGACCAATTTGACACTAAAACGTGCCGGCAGCAGTGAACAGCGTGCTTATCAACTTGACAGCGTGAAGGTTGATTGATCCAATGTGGATTGTGCCCATTAAATAGACTAGACCATGACATGACTTCAACCGGAAATACGGTGGATTGTGCGGGGTAGTCGACGTTGAATCACCCACACACCCCACTAGGGTTTTAACTAGAGCTGTTAGTCGGGAGGATTTCACCACTAATAACCAATCAGTAGGTGCCGTTAGCCGACTAACTGACTTTAGTCGGCAAGTCGGCTGGAGAATCCAGCTGATGGCCAGTCGACTTGCCGACCTAAGTCGGGCGAAGAAGCGAGCCAATTAGCCCTCCCCGGCCTGGGGGAGGGGGGCGCCAAAAAAGGAAAAAATGCGTCCCACACAATCCCTCCGGTACGACGTGTATGGAAACACAATAAGTCGGATGGTCGGCACCTTCGGGAAACGTCTAATTACTGGTCCGACTAACAAGTAGTTTAAATCGTGACGACTCACAGCTGAAGTTATAACACAAGTATTCAGTGCCGTCGCTGCTTTGACGTTCACATTGTAGGCTGAGTAATAGCTGCTTTCAGGAGTAGCCGTTGCACAGCTATATAAAATAGTAGGGAATATATCAATACTGGTCACTTCATCGCAGGAGGACGTTTATCACGTTGTCGTTGGCGAGGGCGAAGGTATGTACAGTGTGCTTTTGGATGGCTTCCAGCGGTTTGCATAATCTTGTTGCGGATACGTCTTGGAGTTAATAGTTTTTACTATTGGAGAGTTTTGTACACTGCTGTATGGCTTGTTATTTGTTTTGTCCCGTTTCCCTTCCAGCTCAACTGGCAAAGGTTATTTCACACTTGACGGTTTTCTTCTAGAGACAAAGTTGTGTTCAAGTAGGCATTTTCCGTTCTCAACCAGGTGCATGCCTCCAGCTACGGTACGCAGCATTGATAGTTTTTTATTTTGGCGGAGGTTTCAAGTCGTGTCCTGTGGACTAACAAGCAGGGCGACTGTCGACTGTCGCTTGTACTCGTCGCACGATGATGGTAGCCGTGACGACGGTGATTTGAGGAGCTTCGGGAGCATGGGGTGTGCGAGTCTGGTTGTGGTGTTTTTGACGCAGCCTGACGGCGTGCTTTGCCATAACAAGGATAGTTTTGAGCAAATTAATCAAAACACGAGACAAGACATATTGAAAAGACGCATTGTTTGCGAACGGAACCAAACACGCACTTGTGAGTACACCACAAGGCGCCACTTGATGAAAAAACAACCTGGTTTTCAATGTTATAGATGCTTTTACCACTAAAAAACTTGGTTAAATCGGTTCTCGGTTCACCGGTTAAAACCGGCCGAAAAAACCCGGTTAAACCGGTTATTCTTTAACCGGTTATTCTTGTTAAAGAATAACGCCACTTATCCGGTTATCGGTTCTTCGAAAATCCTGTCCGGTGCCCGTCTCTGCTTGTGATTCGAAACGAATTTGCTTTGAAACATTTGAAGCCAAAAACTGACGGATGCTTTTTTTTTTTTGCCAGGCCCGGATCATTGCGATGACGTGCACCCACGCTGCTCTCATCAGGCGTCGATTGGTCAAACTCGGGTTCAAGTACGACAACATGGTTATGGAAGAGAGCGCTCAGATCCTCGAGGTCGAGACGTTCATCCCCATGATGCTGCAGGTATTGACTCGTGATGGGTGCTTGGTGATGTTATCTTGTTGCTGTTGCTGTTGCTGTTGTTGTTGTTATTGTTGTTGTTGTTGTTGTTGTTGTCGTCGTTGTTGTTTTGGATGTGGATACTGTTAGTGTTGGCGCTGACGCAGCTGTTGACGCTGTTTTTCTTTCTTTGTTCCAGGATCTCGACCCAGTGCTGGGGTGCAGGCTTAAGCGCGTCATTCTGATCGGAGACCACCACCAGCTTCCCCCCGTCGTAAAGTCCATGGCCTTCCAGAAGTACAGCAAGCTGGACCAGAGCTTGTTCACTCGCTTCGTTCGTCTCGGCACGCCCACTGTTCAGGTATGTTTCGGCGACGACAAGCCTGAACACTCCACAGAATGGCTGGAGCCTGTCCTGTGACCACGGACTTGCTTACGTCGAGGATGAGGCGTCGACGATGAGTCGATGCGACAGTGACATCTAACCTTTTGTTGTTTTTTGCCCTTCTTCTGAAGACATTGAGTCTCCTTTTTTCTAATTGTTTGTTCCCGTAAGCGCGGATGCTATTGCTAAAAGGGGACCCTTTTTTAGTTTACTTTGTGATGCAAACATGTGGAGGACAGAGTGCGTGGATACCGTCAATCTCCGATCACGCACGGTTAAAGCCATGAAGCCGCATCCATCAACGCCCCGTCTATGAGATCAGTCATCAATTATGGATCTTTACAGCAGTGGTTGTCGTTTGGTAGTATCAACCCTGAAACTCAACTGCGAGCCGAGTCATCCCAAGGCAGAGGTGGCGGTTTCTGGGCGAAATGTTTCACTGGCCGGTTGAGGTCCTGACGCCTGCTACGATGGAGGTAGGATTTTTTTTTTTTTTTCCAAATATAACCCCAAATCGTCGGAATTTCGTTATTGTTTTTTGCGCCATGTTTTCGTTGCAGACCTAGGCCATGTGGCGGTTCATCTGGTTAGCGGTGTAAAGGTGAACCAGTAGTGTTTGCCTACTGGGGCTTCTGAATGTAGGAGACCTATACACATCTTGAGGCAAGAACTGATTTTTGGGGAGAGAAGAAAAGTGCGAACGCTATCTTTTTCTTCTTTCAGTCCGCCGGCGGATGGGGAAAAACGATGCTTAAGCTCACCACACTTCCACGTACTTTTATACACGTCGTGTGTCGATTTACCTCGATTTCCATGTTCGCAATCCAGCGCTTGCTGGCGTGCGATGATCGATCCCACGGCTCAGGTATACAACCATTAAAAAAAACATGAACAAAAAACGTCGATTTTGGGTTGAGAAACCCCGTCAAGCATTTTTTTGAGTTTAAGAAAATGCTACCTCTATCGTAGCACGCGTCTTGGGGAGAGGTCGAGAACGCTCCTGGAGCGAGGGGCCTCAGAAGAAAAAAAAATTGCGGGCCTCTGCCTCCATAACAAAGGCACTACCGGTTATTCTGATACGTTTGCGAGTGGGCTTGTTTTAGGACTAGCGCGTTGAGGTCTGGGTCTGATTTGCGCGAGCAGGTGCCTTTGGAGGTAATGCTTTTGGGTGAGATGTTGAACCCCTCGCGTTAGGGGCCCAGCAAAAATCTGCTGCGCCTCTGCCATGGGATGGCTCAGCTCAGGGTCTCTACGAGAATGACCCAACCTCCCTCTTCTCACTACAACATCTCCCCTCGCTTGACGCGAGACAGGTTTGTGAATGCGCCTCCTTGCCAGATGTGCTAAAGAACAAGTGAATCTCGACCTCGCCGAACACCCGCCAATTACCAAAACAAGACCGACATTGGAGGAGGTGGCGATCTTCATAAAACGTGTGATTTGCTATTTGCTCTGTCCCTCTCCCCCCGTGCCGCTCCTCGCTCCTACGTTTTGTGCCTCTCACCGTCCGTGTATTGATCCCCGCCCCCCCCCTCCCCTCTCTACTTGAACTCCCAGCTGAACGCCCAAGGGCGTGCGCGGCCCGAGATCGCGGCTCTGTACAACTGGCGCTACAAGGATCTCGGCAACCTGCCCCTTGTCCAGAGCCAGCCGCAGTACCTTGCTGCAAACCCCGGTTTTGCCTTCGACTATCAGATGGTTGACGTGCCTGATTTCCAGGTGTGTGTTTTTTGTTTTTTCTTGTTTTTAGTAAAACGCATACGGGGAGGAGGGAAAGAGGGGAGGCGGGGGTGCGGCAAGATAATCAGATGATTCGCGTGCCCATTTCAAGGTGAATGTTTGAGGTTTATATCGGAGCAAGGGAGGGTGGGGGTGGCGGGCGGGGGAGGAGCCCCCCCCCCCCTCCCCCCACTCTTTCTTTCCTTCCTTCCAGAATACCCTCCCCCCCCCAGGCTCACATCGCCTCACTCCTCAGCCCCCCCCTCCCATGCCTTCCGCCCTCTATAGGCGCACAGAGACAACCCCGATTGCCTTTTCCTACCAGCCTTTAGGGGCTGCCCTCCTGCCCTCACCACGGCCATGCATGATGTAGGTTCCCTACCATCCGTATCGCCCCCCCCGCCCCCCCCCCTCCCTCCCCTCTCTCACGCCTTTGTATGACCGGTCGCCCCGGTGGCGTATCAGGTTATCCTCGATCCTGGTATAGGTCAGTTTCGTGAGTTTGAGCCCCGCCGAGTGCGTACTCGTTTAAATTCGTTGGGACTTTTTCTTGTGCACAAGTTGACTTGCGGAAAGCGCGAGAGCGTGAGTTAGCAACACTCGATGAAAAATCGACGAGCAGTGGGATTGCTGAACCCTATGCGCGATAAAAATTGAAGGCAAGAACCGGGGGGGAGAAGGGACGACACCTGTGACCACGGCTTGTCCAGAAGCTGGAAAATAAAAGTGTGAGAAAAAAAAAGGAGCACGAAGAAGCAATCCTGATAGACTTTTGCTACCAAAACCTGGCGGGAGCAGAGTACTTGGTGGCCGTGTCCCAGTACATGAGCTCCCCTCCGCCTATAACACTTCACCCCCCCTCACCCCCCACCCATACCCCCCGCTCCCTCTTTAACGCCTTCCATCCTCTATAGGGTCACGGAGAGACCACCCCGACGGCGTTTTTCTACCAAAACCTAGGGGAGGCAGAGTATGTGGTGGCGGTGTACCAGTACATGCGCCTACTCGGTTACCCGGCATCTAAGATCTCCATCCTCACCACCTACAACGGGCAGTGCCAGCTTATCCAAGACGTGGTGCAGCAGAGATGCGCTGACAATGAGCTGTTTGGAGAGCCCGGACGCATCGCCACCGTCGACAAGTGAGAGCGGATTTTTTTTGCTTTCTATGGCCATTTGACCGCTGACCACGCATCCCTCTCGAGACGGAACACCGTTCCTACTCCTACGATACTAGAGATTAGCGCTTCCAATATTTGCGGGCGTTCAGTACGTTTCTTCCATATATTACATTTTTTTTTTTGCTTATCTTATCTCCTCCCTCTTTGGCCGTCTGTGGCCACCATCTGTCTCCTGCGATAGCGATCGTTTTTTTCGCTAGTGTCTAATGCACCGAACTTCTCCATGCCACATCCATCTATTTTCCTCATCTTTTCCTCTAGCGCGTTCCATTCCTCCTTGTACAGGTCGCATAATCCGACTATGTGGAGGGGGTCGGGGGGTGGGGGGGGGGGGGGGGGGGGGGGGGGGGGGGGGGGGGGGGGGGGGGGG